>CM060709.1:50816353-51416353 GCA_030686995.1 Artemisia argyi
GTTCCAACTTCAACCAAACCACTTTCAATCACCACAAATCTAGTCTAATTTTACCATACACCTTCTTAGGGTGTCATGGGTTCCTAAACATCATAAATCAAGTGGATCTAACAATAATCCATTTCTAGGAATCAAAAGTTATATATATATATATATATATATATATATATATATATATATATATATATATATATATAAATGAGTGGTATATACTAACATATGCATGTAAACCTTGAATGGAAATCATATGACCATAAAAATAACATGAAGAAATTATGAACAAAAGTTTGACAACTTACAAAGAAAGATTAGTGAGCTTGTGATGATGAAAAACCTAATAACCTTGAGTTTTTATTTCAAAACTCAAACAAGGACAACAAAAGGAACAAGATTAGAGCTTGATCTTGGAAAAATGATGGATCTTGCTTGTGTTTCTCTTCTTGGCCGATCACCACACCAAAGGAAAGAAAGAAAGAAAATTGCTAGTTGTATTATTTGGTGAAATGAGAAATGAGATGAAAAAAAAATGTAATAAGATGATATATATATATGGACAAGGGAGCAAGATCCACAATTTGGGGAAAAGGGTGGAAGAAATGGAAGAAAGTTGGGGACTAATTAATGATCTTGTCTTCAAAACACATGTATATGTTTAGTTTTAGTTGTGTATTGGGAGTTATCGGGTACCGAGTTAACTAAAAATAAATTGTAATGAGATAAAATAAAATATAATGAAGTTGTAAAAATTGTAAAATAATATTCCTGATGAGAATCGGAAGTTAAAATAATGATCGGGTTGAAATATCGCAAACCGACGGAGTTATAAGCTTTGACCGGAAAACGTAACAGTTGATTTGAAAACACCGGGTAAATTAATAATATAATTTTTATATTATTATTATGAGTATAAAAATGTGTTAGGACCATAGTTGGGATTGACGGATCAATTATTTAAAATAATAGCTCATAAGATAACGTTTATTAGGTTGATAATCGTACGTTTACAAAAATGACGCAACCCACGTATAAATGACAATTTTTCTCCGGAGGTGAATAGTGTTTTATGAATAGTAAAATTTTTGAACGCTTCTCAGAATCAAAAACTGACTCCGAAAAAGATGAAGAGTAAAATGATGAATAGTGATCGTGAATAGTAACCGATGAATAGTAAATGTGAAAGTTCGGGAAAAGACCAGAATTTACGAGTTGTGACAGTCTCTACCCCTTAAGGGAACTTCGTCCCGAAGTTCAGTTAACGTAGGTCTCTGAAGTGTTATAAAGGTGAAGATTCATGAGATGAAATGACCAGTTGACGTGTTTTCAGACGGCGGTTCACGAGGTGAGGAAAAGTATAAGCGCTTTGACAACGAGGGTATACACACACATAAATGAAGCATTTGGAAATTGAGTTGAGGATTCAATCCAGACAGAATTTTATTATAACCATTCTCAGTGTTGCAAAATTCATTTCTGAGTCGGATATAGGTAGTCAGCCTATGTCCCACTATCCCGGGTTGAATATAGGTGACTAGTCTATATTCCACCGAGGTTCCATGAATTTTGAAATACTCAGCTCAGTTATACTAATACTATGTCCTTCACAAATACCAAGACGTTCAGAAAGACTAAGGCAGGTGACCAAACTCGAGGTCAAATGATGAAACTATGCAAGGAGAAACATAACAGGGTGACATATATGATACGTGAACATGCTTATATGAAAGACAATTATAGAAATCAATTAGAATAAGTGAATATAATATACCAGATAATGAGACACAAATCTCATCACCTAAGTCAGCAACAAACCACAAGTGAGGCTTCAGCTTGGCAGGCAGGCACGTGACGGTCATAGGGTTAAGTTTTTCGTAAAAGTAGCTATAGTCTAGGTTTTAAAAACACTTAGTTCGCTATAGCCAAAGCTCTGATACCAATCTGTCACACCCCCAAGATCGGGTCCAGCGGAAGCATACGTGTAGCTGGGGTGTAACTCAATTAGTATTACAACACAAGTTCAAAAATGGTTTTCACTTCAATCATTTAGAATAAAATAGTTAAGTCAAAAATATTGTATTTACATTGTTAAAAGTAGTGCGGAAGTAGGCCCTTAAAATAGTTTAAAACGGTCCCCATATAAATAATCAGAGTCTTCTATGACCATGCCCTGCCCTGCCCTGCTAAAACCTCCAGTAGCGTGCCATAAGTTAAAACCTGAAAATACATGCTAAAGTGTCAACACGAGGTTGGTGAGTTCATAGGGTTGTTTAACAAATAAAGTTTATAGAAAAATGATCACACAGCAAAGGCATCGTAAATCCACTCAGTTGCAAGTCCCGCCATAAGAGACTTTAACCTGTGTGTTTACAACCCACTGCTAAATAGTTTATGACTAGTTGTCAAGCACAAGTGGTCAATATAATATGTCAAATTGTCAATCATATGTACGTGTATCATAGTAGTTAAAAGTGTAAACGTCACCACAAGGGTCTTCCGACATACAGTCAGGATGCACAACACACCTCTAGGGTCTTCCAACAACTTACGGTTGGGATGCATCCAAATTAATGGCCTTCCAATACCGTAGTATTAGGATGTATCCAAATTAATGGCCTTCCAATACCGTCGTATTAGGATGCTGCTCCGTCGACAGGGGAGACTTTATAATGCTGCTCCGAACAAGGGAGACTTTAAGTCACTCCACCAATAAGGCAAGAATTATTTAGGATGCTCCGAACAAGGGAGACTTTATAGTGTTGCTCCGAACAAGGGAGACTTTAAGTCAAAGTACGTACGGTACATAAGTTCAAAAATTTAAGTCAAGTTCAAAAGGTCAAGACAAGTCATAAATTCATAATAAAGTTCAAGTCAAAACCATGTTTAAAGAGTCAAGTAATAGTTCAAGTAAAAATGAGCATGTATTCTCTCCCAAAAGTTGACAAAACAATTTAAAAGAGTAGGGGCTATGACTCACCTGGTACGATAGTTACGAAGACAAAAGTGGTTACACAGAAATGAGGTTCGATCTCTAACCGCGACCTATAATGAACGAATGATACGATCTACTTAAATTATGAGGGGATGCGATGAATGTACATGCACATGAAGCCTATACCACTCGTAGTTTGAAAATAAGTGTTGGCGTTGATTTATAGTGTTTCCATAACTTAAGAGAATATGTGCTATTAGAAGTTGTCAAATATATATATAGTTCGCCTAGTTTCAAAAGTGTATATCTTGGTCGTTTTAAGCTCGTTTTCTACGTTCTTTACATTCCCGGAATCATGGGACAACATACTAACATATTTTTGATAAGTCGGGACGGCTAGATCAAGTTTTATGCCCAAAACAGCCCGTGACAACTGTTCATCAGCAAGCAGTTTTTCAGAAAACTAGTTTTCGTCGCTAAATTCGGAAAATCATATCTCCTTCGTTATTAACTCGTTTTAATCCGTTCTTTCGCCCACGGCTTCGTTTTTGAAAGTATTTTCTAAATCTTTGGTCAAAAATTACCCATCATCTACTGATTTTCCCACGTTTTCAAAATAAGGACAGTAGGTATAAATATAGTTTCAAAAATCATTTCTAGTGTTCCAATCTAGTTCCAACTTCAACCAAACCACTTTCAATCACCACAAATCTAGTCTAATCTTATCATACACCTTCTTAGGGTGTCATGGGTTCCTAAACATCATAAATCAAGTGGATCTAACAAGGATCTAACAATAATCCATTTCTAGGAATCAAAAGTTATATATATATATATATATATATATATATATATATATATATATATATATATATATATATATATATAAATGAGTGGTATATACTAACATATGCATGTAAACCTTGAATGGAAATCATATGACCATAAAAATAACATGAAGAAATTATGAACAAAAGTTTGACAACTTACAAAGAAAGATTAGTGAGCTTGTGATGATGAAAAACCTAATAACCTTGAGTTTTTATTTCAAAACTCAAACAAGGACAACAAAAGGAACAAGATTAGAGCTTGATCTTGGAAAAATGATGGATCTTGCTTGTGTTTCTCTTCTTGGCCGATCACCACACCAAAGGAAAGAAAGAAAGAAAATTGCTAGTTGTATTATTTGGTGAAATGAGAAATGAGATGAAAAAAAAATGTAATAAGATGATATATATATATATATATATATATATATATATATATATATATATATATATATATATATATATATATATATATATATATATATATATATATATATATATATATATATATATGGACAAGGGAGCAAGATCCACAATTTGGGGAAAAGGGTGGAAGAAATGGAAGAAAGTTGGGGACTAATTAATGATCTTGTCTTCAAAACACATGTATATGTTTAGTTTTAGTTGTGTATTGGGAGTTATCGGGTACCGAGTTAACTAAAAATAAATTGTAATGAGATAAAATAAAATATAATGAAGTTGTAAAAATTGTAAAATAATATTCCTGATGAGAATCGGAAGTTAAAATAATGATCGGGTTGAAATATCGCAAACCGACGGAGTTATAAGCTTTGATCGGAAAACGTAACAGTTGATTTGAAAACACCGGGTAAATTAATAATATAATTTTTATATTATTATTATGAGTATAAAAATGTGTTAGGACCATAGTTGGGATTGACGGATCAATTATTTAAAATAATAGCTCATAAGATAACGTTTATTAGGTTGATAATCGTACGTTTACAAAAATGACGCAACCCACGTATAAATGACAATTTTTCTCCGGAGGTGAATAGTGTTTTATGAATAGTAAAATTTTTGAACGCTTCTCAGAATCAAAAACTGACTCTGAAAAGATGAATAGTAAAATGATGAATAGTGATCGATGAATAGTAACCGATGAATAGTAAATGTGAAAGTTCGGGAAAAGACCAGAATTTACGAGTTGTGACATAAACGCTCAAGCCATTGACTAGCTTGATCCCGTAGAGAGAATTGGAATAGGCGTAAACGGGTTGTCTCTCTAGTTTCAACATCTAGGTCTATGGAGTCTACGATTTTGAGAAAGTCCTTAAGATGTTGGTTTGGATCTTCGGAACGAAGTCCATGGAATGCACATCCGCTTTGCACCAACCGGATGGTGTCGGATCGCAAGGGGGTCACATTGGCTCCGGTGAGCTCAATGGTGTTTCGGTAGCCTTGGTGGCTAGGTCGGGAATACTCTCCTAAGGTTCGGGGCCTAAGGGGTTCTAATGGTGGGTTTTGTTGTGGTGGGATGACGGGTTCAAAGATGTTACCACCTTCCATGATGTCGGATGGTAAAGAGTTACGAACAAAAGCACGAAGAAATAAGATAGACTAAAGAAGACCTAAAAATAAAAATAAAATCTTACTAGAAAGGAATCTAGCAAGTAGACCTAATAAAAAGAAATTCTAACCTAGACAATAACTATTCCCCGGGCTGCGGCGCCAAACACTTGATGCGTGGGAATCGCAACAGGCTTTACCTCTCGAGGGATCTCGAGAAGCTTACAACCCCCACCAGGCAGTGTACCTGATCGTTGTAGTATAGTATAGTGACAAGTACCGGGGGATTGATCGTTCAGCTTAGGAATAGTGTCGCTAGGATTAGAAAGCCTAAATACTAGTTCTAAATGTGAGGGATGATTCTTTTTGTGTTTTTATATTTTTTAGAAAGCAAGTTAAAATCTCGGGTTTTGGAAGAGTGGGCGGAATTAGTTGCTATTCAACTAACCCAATACTAAGATGCAATCAAAATAAAATACTAAAAATGAAAGTAAACTAATTTATACTAAGGTTGTGAGCAGTAATTGGAGAAAATGTGTTTACTTAGATTTCACTACTCCCTAGATATCTTTTACACGTTAATTACTTGTTATAATTGCATGGATGACGGATCGTATTCCTTAATACCATTCATGGGGTGGCACACATAACTCCCCAATTCTATGAGCTCTTATCTCCTCCTACACCATGCCCAGCACAACTATAGGGATTGTAAACAGTGGCTCATGCATTAAATACAACCAATAAAGACCTAGTGCGCGTTGGTTCATGTTTCTTAAGACGTTCAAGCATGTTACCAATTGGAGATCTGCCAGTTTTCTTAAGCCTAACATATAAATCATTCATCCAAGACAAGAATAAACAAGTAATCAACACATAATCAATATCTAGGTTTCATTAGATCTAAGCAAACACAAAAGAGATTTAGCCTAGCATGATAGAATTAAGACAAGAACATGATATAGACAACCAACACATAGACATATTGATTGAATTAGAAGAACACTTATCTTGATTAATCATGCAAGGTATCAAGGGGTTGGAACCCTTGAAAAACCTGTAAAGTTACACCAAAATCGTACTTAGGGTTTCTCCCAAAACTTCCCTCCTTTAATGTGAAAAATTAGAAAACTATATATAGAAAAATAGGTTTGACGGCGTCAAGAGTAATCTTGTGACGCCGTCACCTCGCCGCCAAAACACTCCTCGGACTGCCTAGATCTACTTCTGACGCCGTCAAGACTTATACACTTCCAGGACGTCATGACTCTTTTACTCTTGACGCCCTTCCTACGTGACGCCGTCAAAACTCTTCTGGGTCGTCATGGAAATTCATGAAATTTGCTCTTGACGCCGTCAAGGATTTGCTCTTGACGCCGTCACCTACTGTTCCCAGCATGGAAAATTAAGACTTTGGCGTTTTCTTCACTTTTATGCTCCAAAAACGTCCGAATTGCTTCCTTTTCCAGATTTCACTTCCAAAGTACCTAAAATTACAAAAGGAACGATTTAGGGCAATATTTGATCAAATAAATTCGGATTCGGGCTTAAATGACCCCTGCTTTCCTCTCGCCATGTATGTCCATTCTCGGCTCTGTGCTCTTCTCCGGCCCGGTTTTTTGAGCTTAGCCTTGAGAACACATCTGCTTTCCGGTTTCCCAGTCACGACCGGGCGTCATGTCCCTTCTCTCCTAAGCGTGAGAAGACGACCGACCGAGGGTATCTCTGCTTCTCGTGGATTTCTTCAGGAGTTCTTGTATTTCTACTGCTGAGTCGAGAAAAGACACTCCGGGAGTATGAGTCGTCAGAAGAACCGGACTTGGTGTTTGGGCTATCTTGCCGCTTTGTGCTGACCTCTTTCTTACTCAGGGACTTGGACTCGGAATCTTGAGCTTGTTCTCGAGCTCTTCTGCCCTTTCTTTCTTCGCCATCAAAGTCAAGGCGTGTCTGCACTTGCCTTAACTTTTCTTGATGAACCTTTTCGGCCATTAGGGGCAACAACTGGTCGTAATGCTTGTCGCAAAACTCCCTTAGTGCCACGTCTGGCAATGGTTCGTTTGCTTCTTGACTCTTTTCCTTCTCCAAGGTGTTCCGTATTGCGGATTGTTCTTGGGTGGGAGCGGAGCCGCTTCTTGCCAGATGGCTCATGTTGGTTTGAGTATCTTTGGAAACGTAGTTAAGTTAGCGAGTCCCGATACGGATGGCGCCACTTGTTAGTACAAAACTGGGGCACCTCTCTTGACTTGGTTAGGCCCGAGCCTCGAGAAGGTGGGTTATGACTGTTAAGATCTTCGAGTAAGCTGCTAAGAAAGAAACACCGTTAGCCTCACCGCGGAAGGGGTGTTCCGCGGTCAACCTCCGGTGTAAGAGTAAGCGTATGATAGAGAGAGAAATAGAGTATTTGAAATAAAGTGTGAGAGAGAGAAAAGATCTGCCCTAAAGGTGAACCTTTTTACTCTTTTTATAGGCCAAACATATTTGTCCTTTTCGACTGTTTATGCATGTTTCTCGGAATTGCGCACTCCCCTTATTGTTCGGCTTATTCCATGATCATGTACCATCTGTCCTTTTTGTCTCTGATCCATGACAGCTGTTTGTACCGTCGTTTTAATCCGCGTCCTGGGTTAGTCCGGATATATATCGATGTCTGCGGGCTATCATGTTCGTTTCATCAGGCCGGGCTGTGGAGTGCGTGTTCCGCGGTTGTACCTTTGGACTATGGGGTGAGATGTGGTTCCTTTGGGTTGCTCTTGTTTGCGTCCGGGGAGCCTATACGTGATCAAAATCACTTTCAGTTTCAAATTTTAGGTATCTCAGGAGTTTGCAATCTAGTGTTTTGAAACTGATTTCTGATTATTGTAAGTTCATCAATATGTTCATTACTATGCTTTATTAATTAGTGATACAATATTAACCATCAGTCACCGTAGGGACAAAACCATGACAAAATTCGACTAGGTGCATTTAATTAAGAAAAACTAAACATTATTAGGAACACCATTTGTATATATGGTACTACAATGTCGCTAAAATCCATGGTGTCTCGGAATCCTTGGGACCCACCCTAGTTCCGTCGGTGAGGTGGCCAAGTAATTGGTAAGAACTTGTGATTATCATCACTAAAATATAACACTACAACAGTGTCATAATAAATTAGTGTTAGTAAAACATGGTTACTGAAAAATAGTAAAACACTACAATGTCAGTGTTAGTTAATTGTTAAATTTTGTCTACGTTAATGTTTTATTGATGATATTGACGAATCAATTTTTGGTTTTCGGCCTAGCAACTTATTGTTATTATGAATGTTTTGGTTGATGCAGGTCAGAATCTTGCTGTATTAAAGTTGAAGTATGTGTGTTTATCTCTCCACAATTTGAATCCAATGCCAATGATGACAAGTTTGACACTAGATTCTGTAGACCTACTTGACACGGACCTAATTAAGTTAATTAAATGCGTCCCTAATCTTGAGGTTCTTAACTTGATAGATGTTCGATCTCTTGGCAATCTTGAGATCCACCATCTCAACCTCAAAATCTTTCAATTGAGAGTCTCTGATCACCGACTGTCCAGTTTAAGTTTAATCACACCTAACCTCGTCACACTAAAACTCATATGTGACTGTATCACATCAGTTCATATTCAAGATCCTATGCTCTCTCACTCCCATCTTGCCCTTACTTATTTAACCGCATTCATGAAAGACATAATCTTTGAGAATTTGAAAACACTTATGTTGTCTGCACCTATCTTGTCCATAATTAATGGGTTCCCCTGTACCAAAACAGTAGAAAATCTGACAGTAGATTCACCAAGATCTCTTAAAAGAGATGATCTCATATCCAAGTTTACCCTTGCGAAGTTGTTCACTGTTTTCCCAAACATGAGTTCTCTATGTATTAAATCAAACGCTTGGTGGGTATTAGAAGCTTGCTACAAACAATTAGACCGAGAGACTTTGTATTTGAAGAAAGGGTTAAAAACATTTAGTGCATACTTGTTGCTAGTGTTAGTGGATAATTAGGCCCAAGCCCGGATTGTGGGTCTTGAGTATTATGGTTTCACTATTATATATAGTGGTTAATAATAAAGTTATACCTACGGGTTTATCATTATCTTACATGGTATCAGAGCAGGTCTGATCCTCAGACCTAAGTGGTTATGTTGAGCCGCTTCCCCTAAGCCACCCCGTCAAACCCTAATCCCATCCCTTTATTCATTCGGTGGAACATCATTCACGAAGAAAAAAAATAAAAAATCCCAGCCGACTTTTTCTTTTATTATTCGAAGACAACAGAATAGATAGATATCACTATTTGTTCTAGGCGAAAGTGCGAAAGGATTAAAGGATTTAATTCCTTTGGCTCATGATTTAATACAGCAACCACATGCAAGGCAGAATGAATACGGGTCCACCATCCAGATGCTTGGCTAAACCTTGTTATTTTGTTATTTTTGATTATCGTTATTTAATTTTTAATATTGTCCTTTTAATTTTTTAGATTAAAAAAAAAAAGAAATAAAAAAAAAAAGAAAAAGAAGTTAATTAATTGTTTTTTTTATGTCGAATCCAGGGTATCAATTCCCGAGACGACTTTGTTTGGTGTTGAATCTAGGGTATCAATTCCCGAGACGACTTTTGTTTGGTGTCGAATCCAGGGTATCAATTCCCGAGACGACTTTTGTTGGTGTCGAATCCAGGGTATCAATTCCCGAGACGACTTTTGTTGGTGTCATATTTTCTTTCTTAGTTTATTTTGGTTTATTGTTTTAATTTGTTTTCTTAGTTTACTAATCCAGTTCGAGCTTTCGCGATTTCGCCGCTCGAACTGCGGGGGAGTGTTAGTGGATAATTAGGCCCAAGCCCGGATTGTGGGTCTTGAGTATTAGGGTGTCACTATTATATATAGTGGTTAATAATAAAGTTATACCTACGGGTTTATCATTATCTTACAGCTAGTTGACCCGTCATCGACTTTCTCCTGTGTCGATTTTTTGTTGAACCAATGCATAGAGGTGTTGAATGTCTCGTTATTCATACACTGTGATGTAGATAGTAATGTCACCAAAAGTTTTATATCTAGATGTATGAAAAGATGGCCTGGGTTGAAGTAGAGGTGGGGAAATTGGAGAGAAGAAATGGAAGATTCTTGGATTGACGTGACGATTTAGATTGCCTATTATCTGATTTAACACCACAAATCATCTGATAAGGAGGTATAACAATACTATCGACATTGCTAAATTTATTTCAACGACAACATGAGTGACAGTGTTGCTATATATTTTGATTTTCGTTTAGTCTCTTTAAAAAGGAAAATTTCAGTGGACAGGGATCTCATATATTGATATTGTTAGCAGACTTGGTTTTTCGTATTCAATATTGAGCTTTGTATTGTGTCTAATAGTCTGCTAGAGGTTATAAATTTTAATTTGACCTAACATACTGATCAATTTGGCAATGTTGTATATTTATACTGCAAATATGTAAATGGTCTAACCAACTGGCCTAGCCCAATTGGCCACCTAAAGTCTCCTAAGGAGCTTTGGGGGAGGTTGTTACCACGAGGTCCCCTGTTCGAATCTAAGTTGGGTTGTTGTGCCCTCTCAGAGCTCCACCGGTCCCTCTGTTTGTTTTCCTTCTAGTAATAGAGTCGAGACCGATTTGGGTTGTTGTGCCCTCTCGGAAGCGTCGTTGGTCTAAAAAAAAAATGTAAATGGTCTATGTGATTGTTTGTTTCATTCACATATAAAACTTTTAAAAACGATACCAGGCACTCAGTTTTAAAAAAAATGTAAATGGTCTATGTGATTGTTTGTTTTCACTCAGTTTATAATTTTTCGTATCTCAGGAGTTCACGATCTAGTGTTTTGAAACCGATTTCTGATTATTGTAAGTTTGTTAATATGTTCATTACTATGCTTAATTTGTTAATTAGTGATATGATGATATTAACCATTCGTCACTGGTAGGGACAAAACCATGACCAAATTCGACTAGGTGCATTTAAGAAAAACTAAACATTACTAAGAACACAATTTGTATATATAGTATAACAACGTCGCTAAAATCCATGGTGTCTCGGAATCCTCGGGACCCACCCTAGTTCTGTCGGTGAGGTGGCCAAGCTGGTAAGAACTTGTGATTATCATCACTAATATATGATAAAACACTACAATGTCATAACAAATTAGTGAGGTGGCCAAGCTGGTAAGAGAACTTGTGATTATTATCATTACAACTATGCGGTCGATACCGTTTATGATGCTGATAGGAACATACTCATCAATTTGGTAATGTTGTAAATTTATATTGCAAACATAAATGTAAATGGTCTCTGTGATTGTTTGTTTCATTCAAAAATAAAAAACAACGAGTTTCCTAATTCTTAAAAGACTCCAAAATCACAATCGTGTTTAACAAATAAAACCTTTTATTGCATTTTATCAACAACAACTGACATTCAGAACAAATTCCGCCATTGGAACATTCAGAACAAATTGGTGCCTTGGTGGTACAATTACTAACATGTGTATGGTATACAATCAAATAATGATTTGGAAGCAAACATATAATACTTTAAAAGAAGTGGTATCAAAGGGTATCTACAAAGGGATGCCAGTTGGCAGGGAAGGATGCCGCTTTCTCCTCTCAATACGTGGATGACACACTTGTGTTTGGTGAGTGGAATAGCGTAAACGCACAAATTATAATGAGAATCTTGGAGTGTGTACAACAAGCATCTGGTTTGAAAATAAACAATAATAAGTCAAAGTTGTACGGTATTGGTGTAAGCAATCAGGAGCTCGAGGAGGATTGGATGGAAAATCGAGTGGGATGCTTGTCGAGAAGAATGCCGTTTATCAGGGCCGTCCCGTGAACTTTGGAGGCCCTGTGCGAACTACAAAATGGACAATTTCATTTAAAATTAAACATGAGAAAGGTAAGTAGCTATTAACAAAAAATATATATAAAAAAAGTAAGTGTGTATCACATAACTTACGTATTTCACATAAGTATTTCTACCTAATGTATGGAAAAATTTCATTTAAAAAATAAATTGGATTCTAAATACTTTTCAAGTTTTGTGTTGAAAATGTAAATATAGTAAACTTAATAGGAATAAAGCTATAAAACTAAATGATTAGGATCAAAATTAAAATATATAAGCCTTGGGGGTGCAAACTGAATACTATTCAAAGTTATCATCTTCCTCATCGTATACTTATGTAACTCTGGAAATCTGTTTTGAAATTAATCTTTGTTTCACCAATATAACTTCAAAATCTTATGTTTTAGATATATTCTTGTTAAACGTACATTCAACCGCAATTTAAATTAGCCGTACATATACAACGTCGGGGCCCTTATAAATTTGGAGGCCCTGTGCGATTGCACACTCTAAACACCTCAAAATCTGGCCCTGCCGTTTATGTATCTTGCCATGGCATTCCTGTCGGTTTAAATTGAAAAAGATCGATAGCTGGAAAGGAAATGTAGAGAAGTTCATAAATTATCTGACGGGAAAACAAGGTCAATGTCTTGTGGTGGAAGACTAACTTTAGTCAAATAGGTTCTTGGAAGCATTCCTCTTTATTATTTCTCAATGTTTCATGTTCCAGTGAGCATAGTTTTAAAAAGGTCGCATGAGGCGCACCTCGGCTCAAGGCTCAAGAAGCTCTAGGGATTTTTTTAGATTGAGGCTCCACGCATGTATAAAGCTCACAAAAGGCGCGATGCCTTGGGATTTAGAGCCTTAGGTGATGAGTTTTGAACCATTTTTTTTTAAATTTAATATTTATCAACCTCATATGTTTGAGCGAAACATAACCTAGAAACTAACTAAATCAGACAATTTGAGAGTTTATCCTTCCATTCAAGCGTCTATACATACAGATCTCTCCTTCAATTTCGAGCATGAGATAATGAAATGTCATCATGCTATTATCTTGATATATTGGTTGATATTTTGGGTTTGAATTTAAGATTTGTTCGATATAGCAAATATTTAGTGTTATTTAAGTCATCATTAATACATAAATTGTCCCGTAAAACTTTTAAATTTGTATTCAATTCACTACACCTCATATTCTTGAAGCCTCACCTTGATCTACGCCTCGCCTCAAGACTCTATAAACCCTTTGCGCCTTAGTGTGTCTTGAGCCTTTCAAAACATTGCGAATGAGGGTTCTTAAAAAGTTAAAAAGTATTTGACAAAAGTTTTTTTGGGGTAGGACTAATGAAAACCGGAAAGTAGCATGGATAAAATGGCATCGTGCTCTTAATAAAAAAGTTTCAGGTGGTCTAAATATTGGGAGTCTAAAAGCGACAACCTCTGGTTTATTAGGAAAGTGTTGGTGGAGGTTTTAGGCTGATGAAAATAGACTTTAGGTAAAAAATTATTAAATCTTTATGGTGAAAGTGGCAGTCTTGATGAAGATGGTGGGATTGGATTATGTGGGAAGTGGCAGGATATCATAAAAGTTGGTAGAGATATAGAAAGTGTAGGTGTTCGCTTTACTTCCTAGTTTGAAAGAAAGTTGGGTTGGGGTGACAACATTCTCTTTTTGTTGCATAGTTGGGTTGGGGATTTTACACTTAAGGACAAATTCCTGACTATTTAGATTAGAGAGTGGGAAAGGGGTAATAGTGGCAAAGAGAAGAGTATGGAAGGAAGGTGGATGGGAATGGTCGTGGGAATGGGAGAGACGTATAGAGGGGAGGGTGGCGAGGGAACTTAAGGAAATGACTACTTTGATTCATTCGTTTTCTCCTAGTGTGGGGCAACCAGATACATGCAGTTGGGATCTTGAAGAAAATGGGTTCTTTACGGTAAAAAGATTAAGAGAGGTAAGAGATGGACAAATTCTACAAAGGTCCAACAAATGACAAGAAACAAGATGGTGCAAAATCATTCTAAGAAAAGTTTGTATTTTTATTTGGCGACTAAGTCATGGTAGAATCCCGGTCCATTTTTGGCTTGATCATACTGGTTGGATTTTGATTCGATGCTTTTTTCTCATTGTAACGAGGAGGTAGAAACAATAGATCATTGCTTCTTGAGATGTTGTCGGGTCTCGGAAGGGTGGAGAAAAGTTCTTGATTGGTAAGATGAGTAATGCCACTTTTGGTTCGGTGGACGAGGTTATAAATTATAAAGGCTTACTACAATTTAACAAAAAAAACAAAAAAACCGTATCAAAAGCGGTGGTGTCGTCGATGTTATACATTATATGGCGTGCTCGAAACAAAAGAGTTTTTGTGAAGAAAGTTACAAATTTGTCAACTATATGTGATGAAGTTCAAGTCATGTCTTTCTTTTATATTGCTAAGAGTCAATGGTACCATTTCTTCATGATTAGCATAGGTGTCGGACCCGGCTCGTGCTTGCAAGTTCTAGGGATCCACGGTTGGTATGATGTGTAGATTTTTTTAGTTGTGCTTCTTTCTTTCGCCTATGTGGGCTTTGGCCTAATACAGTAATACATACGTATCTTTGACTTTTCCAAAACAAAATCAAAAACTCCATATAGGTAACGGAAGAGATCTACAACCCATATAACACATCCACGATACGTAATAACAAAGCATGGACAAGCTCCCAGAAGACCTACTCCTAGAAATTCTGAATCGACTCGGCGACTCAGCAGACGTAGCTCGATGCAGAATCGCGTCAAAGGGTTTCAATACTTTATATCCACGTCTTCGATCAATTAATCTTCAATGCACGTCACAAATATTAAGGAATCACCACTCTTCGTCTAGTTTCAAGAAAATCTTTCTAAATCTTATATCAAATATGCCAGTTGTTGAATCAGTGTGCATAGGTGCTGAGAAGGAGCTCAAACTTGCGCTCCAGGATGTTCATGATCATGATCTGTACCTGTTTGATGAGTTTTTCCTTGAAAAGTGGCCGCCTAGGGTTTCTTTACATTTGAAATCACTTTCAGTTTCTAATCATCCGTATCAAAGGAATCGGGTATCACATGTTCTGCCACTGCTTTCTGCTTATTGTAAGTTCATAATTACGTTCATTACTTTGCTCTATTAATTAGTGATATCAACCATGAGTGGTACTGTTAGCTAGGGACAGAACCATGAAAAAGATTGAATAGACGCATTTAATTAAGAAAAACTTAAAGTATGCGAGACTAGGAACACAACATGGGCGTGTTTAAGAAAAATCGAGATTCCTTTACAAAAAATAGCACTATGACGAAGCTAAAATCCATTGTGTCACGGAACCCTTGGATCTACCCTTGTTCAGTCCGTGAGGTGGCCAAGCTGGTGAGAACTTGTTATTATCTTCAATATATATGAGAGATCTCAAGTTCGACCTTTTCTTAGTGCAAACAAACCTTGAGGGTGGTGTTTTAGTTGGCCAAAAGTTTGGACACCATATATGGTTACCGAAAAATAATAAGACACTAAAATGTCATAATAAATTAGTGTAAGTTAATTGTGAAATTTTGTCTATGTTAATGTTTTATTGATGATATTGACGAATCAATTTTTGGTTTTATTTGGGCTTACAACTTATTGTTATCATGAATGTTTTGGTTGATGCAGGTCATAATCTTGCTGTATTAAAGTTGAAGTATGTGTGTTTGTCTCTCAACCATTTGAATCCAATGCCATTGATGACAAGTTTGACACTAGATTCTATAAACCAACTTGACACGAAGCTAATTAACTTAATTAAGTGCGTCCCTAATCTTGAGGTTCTTAACTTGATAGATGTTAGATTTCTTGGTGATCCTGAGATCCACCATCTCAACCTCAAAATCTTTCAATTAACAGTCTCTGGACCACTGTCCAATTTAAGTTTGATCACACCTAACCTCGTCACACTAAAACTCATATGTATATGTATCACATCAGTTCATATTCAAGCTCCTATGCTCTCCTACTTTCATCTTGCCCTTACTTATTATTTAACAGCATTCGTGAAAGACAGAATCTTTGAGAATTTGAAAACACTTATGTTGTCTGCACCTATCTTGTCCATAATTTATGGGTTCCCCTATACCAAAACAGTAGAAAATCTGACAGTAGATTCACCAAGATCTCTTAAAAGAGATGATCTCATATCCATCTTTACCCTTGCGAAGTTGTTCATTGTTTTCCCAATCATGAGTTCTCTATGTATTAAATCAAACGCTTGGTGGGTATTAGAAGCTTCCTACAAACAATTAGGCCAGGAGACTTTGTATTTAAAGAAAAAGTTGAAAACATTTAGTGCATACTTGTTGCTAGTTGACCCATCATTGACTTTCTCCTGTGTCGAATTTATGTTGAACCAATGCATAGAGGTGTCGAATGTCTCGTTACTCATACACTGTGACGTAGATAGTAATGTCTCCAAAAGTTTTGTATCTAGATGTATGAAAAGATGGCCTTGGTTGAAGTGGAGATGGGGAAATTGGAGAGAAGAAATGGAAGATTCGATCTTGGATTGACGATTTAGATTGCCTATTATCTGATTTAACACCGCAAATCGATCATCTGATAAGGAGGTAATAATAATAATATCAGCATTAGTAAATTTGTTTCAGTGACAGCGTGAGTGATAATGTTTGCTATATATTTTGATTTTCTTCTAGTTTATTTAAAAATGAAATTTTCAGGCACAATATTCTCATATATTGTTAGCAGAGTTGGCTTTTTCAAATTGTATTGTGTTTAATAGTATGCTAGATGTTGCCCATTCCAGTTGGACCAACATACTTATCAATTTGGCAATGTTATATCTTTAAACATGTTGAAATGTGTGTGTGTGTGTGTGTGTGTGTATATATATATATATATCTAAATTGGATGATGATTTTTGGAGTGAAAACATAAGTATGTCCGCCCCTGTCGTGTTACTGCCCTAGTTGCTAGTTGATGTGATATTCGTGTTTTCAAGAGGAAGAAAACAGATTACATGGTAAATAAATTTGAATATGTCAGTGATTTGATTTTTTTAAGAAATTCTAACTGATATTGTAGGGTTGATAAACTTGGTTTTACATGAATGACAATGATATGTTCATGACGAAATTGAGTTAATTTTATGCGTGACACGAGTCAAAAATTGGGTTTATGATTAGTACGTAACATGATGTGTATAATATACAATCAACAATGATATATATGGAAGAAAATGTTGCATACATAAAAAGTTAACTAATGCGACGGGCCGGTATGTTGATTAAGAACATTTAAGCAATCACGAGCAGCCTTGATGGTAGCATCCTCCACATCACGTAACGGCGACTTATCATCTGTATGTTCTGAATAGCACTTACGACATTCATTTATTTCTCCCTCAATCTCACTTAAATGTTTCTTTAGCGATTCTGAATTTCGTGCTTTTAGATCTTCCGTTCCTTGTAGTAAGTTGTGTTCACAAGTTTCATAATTATCAACACATGAATTTAAACATATTGATATCTCTGTTTTAGCTGTAGCAATAGGTATCGCAACCGATATCTCTTTAGCTTCTTCAATAGCTTGCTGTAAATCTGATAGTGCTTGTTTAATGAGTGACTCAATTGCCAAAGATACGTCGTGGTCAATGTATATTAAAGGTGTAGCTTCGGCTTTATTTGTAGATTTAACATCTTTCTTTTGGGTAAATAATGATGAAATGGAGCCGAGTCTATGCTTAGCTTCATCTACTGCTTTATAAAATGATGAAGGTGAAGAAGCTGGTGTTAGAACTGGAGTCTCTGCATCCAAATCATAAGAAGACATTGGGCTTAAATTTTGTTCGCTTTCATTTGAAATTGATGATGATTTTGATGATGTTTCTACTTTGTTTTGGGTCATGAATGATGTAATTGAGTCAAATTTGTGTTTAACTTCAGATGAAATTGTGCTAAATTCCTCTTTTGCTTTTTCATAAGTAGAAGGTGAAATAGGCGTTGGTGCCTCGCTGGATTCAGAAGATGTAGCTTCTTTATTTTGTGTGATCAATGAAGCAATCGAGTCAAATTGTTCTTGGGCTTTTTCGGTAAAAGCTTCTTTTGCTTCTTCTAAAGTTGAAGGTGATATCGGGCCTAATGCCTCTTTTGCTTCGTGTAACATGGAGGACGAAACGGGACCAAATGCCTCTTTGGTTTCATCTGAAATTGGACCGAATGCCTCTTCAACTTTTTCTAAATCCAATGACGAAATGGGACCAAATGCTTCTCTGGTCCCATCTGAAATCGGACCAAATGCCTCTTGAACTTCTTCAAAATCCCATGACGAAATGGGACCAAACTCCTCTTTGGCCTCGTCTAACAGTGGACCTAATGCCTTTTTTACCTCATCGATTCTTCTTTCATTTTCTTGTGATGACGACGATGGTGACAAATTTGAACCTTTAACCGAGCTAACAAAAATGAGACAAACAATGGAGATTAAAAGTCTAAGGGGATTGTGATTTTTAAACTCCATATCTTATCATTATTTTCCTATATCTATCAATCTTGTATAACTGGAAAAACTGGATCTATAAATGGTTAGGAGTGAATGTTTGGTTAAGCGTAGAAAAAGGAATAAACTTCTTTGATTTCATAGGACAAAATAAAAAAGGGTAAAATGTGGTTAAAACTTCTCTTAAAGTGTTGATGCGACACCTATATTTGTTACATGTAAACCAGTTGAACCGACGAAACTTGGGTTGGACTAACCACGAGTACATCCATGTTAATAACCACAACAAATTCCATTAATGTACAATTACATTATGTGAAAACTCGATTCAAACAAAGAACTAATGATTTGCTGGTATTGTCTTCAAAGTTTAAATAAATGAAGATAGCATATGTGCATTAAAAGCAAAAAAACACCTTGCATTTGCATGGCACAAATCATTATTCTTAAAGCACGAGTGAGAGAAAGCTATGCCTAATCGTCTCAATGTTACCACACCACCTTCAAAGCCATGGCCAAGGTTATACTTCAAAGTTATCACCACAACATTGTGTAGTGCAACTTTTGTGTTTTAATTAGGGTTGTGCACGGTTTGGTTTTGACTGGTTTTTGGCTAAAACCGAAACCGAACCAAAACATTCGGCTTTTATAAAATTCAAAACCGAAACCATTTGGTTTTTGGCGGTTCAATTTTCGGTTTTTAACCACTTATATTTGTGTGTAGCCAATTTATACCAACAAACTTGATTTTCGTAGAAAATTGGTTATTTTTCTTTACTTTTTTGTCAATATACGTCTAATGATGTTTATCTTATAATTCTTGATAAGGCGAAAAATGATCTGTTTTTAGGGGTCATTTAAACCCGGAATTGAATTTAGAGGGAATTGCAAAAATCGTCCCTAAACTTTGGCCAATTTGCATGTTTCGTCCAAGAACTGTTGAAACTGCAAAAATCGTCCCTGTGGCAAACTTTTGGGGCAAATATCGTCCTTTTGGGGCATATATCGTCCCAAATTGGTCAAACTTTAGGGACGATACATGCACACGGACCAAACTTTAGGGACGACACATGCACACGGGCGAAACTTTAGGGACGATCCTTGCAGTTTCGAAATTTGTAGGACGAAACATGCAAATTAGTCAAACTTTAGGGACGATTTTTGCAATTTACTCTTGAATTTATTTGATCAAATATTGCCCTAAATCGTTTCTTTTGTGATTTTAGGTACTTTTGGAGTGAATTCTGGAAAAGAAAGCATTTTAGACTTTTTTGGAGCATAAAAGTGAAGAAAACGGCAAAGTCTTAATTTTCCTTGCTGGGAACAGTACCTGACGGCGTCACCAATTTCTACATGACGACGTCAAGAGGAAAAACAAGAGGTGAAGAGGATAGAGTCCATGACGGTCCAGAATGTTTTTGCACTAGGGCATGACGGCGTCACGCTAGGCCGTCATGATCCCTTTATACGTGACGGCCCAGAGGAAAACTACTCTTGACGGCGTCAGATCTGGATCTAGGCAATCCGATTATATTATGGGCGGCGGGTTGACGGCGTCAGAATTTTCTTCTTGAAGCCGTCACCTTAGAAAATCTATATATAGTTTTGTAATTTTCATTCATGAAAAAGGGGACAATTTTAGGGACGACTTGAAGAAACCCTAGCACGATTTTAACAGTATTTTCAAGGGTTTTCACCCTTTGAAACCTTTCATGTTCAATTAAGATAAGTATCATTTCAATTCATTCAATATGTCTATTTGTTATTTGAATATATCTTACGCTTGTCTTGATTTTAACATGCTAGGCTAGATCTCTTGTGTGTTTGCTTAGATGTAGTGAAACCTAGATGTTGATTATGGGTTGATTGCTTGTTTATAGTTGTTACGGATGAATGATTTCGATGTTAGGCTTAAGAAAACTGGCAGACTTCCATAGTGTAACTTGCTTGAACGTCTTAAGAAACATGAACCAATGCGTACTAGGTTTTTATGGTTGTATTTAATGCATGAGCGAATTCTAATGATCCCATGTTAGGAGCTTCTTGCAGGCTCGACATAAGAGTGAAGTAGGAGCTTATAGAGATGGGGAAGTACGTACGCCACCCCACGATTGGTATTAAGGAATATAACCCGTCATCCACGCAACTGTAACAAACTATCAACCTGTAAAAGATATCTAGGGAGTAATGAAATCTAAGTAAACACAATTTTCCCATTTATAGTTCACACCACTAATTTAATTAGCTTTATTTTCATTTTTGTTATTTTATTTTGATTGCATCTTAGTTATTGGGTTAGTTGACTAGCAACTAATTCCGCCCACTCTTCCAAAACCCGAGATTTTACTTGCTTTTCATAAAATATAAAAATACAAAAAGAATCATCCCTCACCTCTAGACCTAGTTTTTAGGCTTTCTAATCCTAGCGACACTATTCCTGAGTTGAACGATCAATCCCCTGGTACTTGTCACTATACTATACTATAACGATCAGGTACACTGCCTGGTGGGGGTTGTAAGCTTCTCGAGATCCCTCGAGAGGTAAAGCCTGGGGCAATTCCCACGCATCAAGTTTTTGGCGCCGCTGCCGGGGGAATAGTTATTGTCTAGGTTAGAATTTCTTTTTATTAGGTCTACTTGCTAGATTCCTTTCTAGTAAGATTTTATTTTTATTTTTAGGTTTTCTTTAGTCTATCTATTTCTTCGTGTCTTTGTTCGTAATCTTTACCATCCGACATCATGGAAGGTGGTAACATCTTTGAACCCATCAACCCACCACAACAAGACCACCCACAAAACCCACCACTTGCAAACCAACCTCTTAGGCTCCGAACCCTAGGAGAGTATTCCCGACCTAGCCACCAAGGCTATCGAAACACCATTGAGCTCACCCAAGGAGCCAATGTGTCTCCCTTGCGATCCGACACCATCCGGTTGGTGCAAAGCGGATGTGCATTCCATGGACTTCGTTCCGAAGATCCTAATCAACATCTCAAGGATTTCCTTAAAATCGTAGATTCTATAGACCTTGATGTTACAACTAGAGAGTCAACCCGATTACGCCTATTCCAATTCTCTCTACATGATCAAGCTAGTCAATGGCTTGAACGTTTATCCGCGGGATCCATCACCTCATGGGATGATGTTACCACTCGTTTCCTTGCTCAATTTTTCCCACCGGGGAGAACTACCAAGCTTAGAAATGATATCTTGATGTTCCAACAACGTCAAGGTGAAACTCTATATGAAGCATGGACTCGTTTCAAGGACTTACTTCAAAAAGTCCCTCATCATGGCATAGATCTTTGGCTCCAAGTCCAAATCTTCTATGACCATATCGATATCTCCACAAGGCAAACCATTGACCAGTCGGCCGGTGGCAAGCTACGTGATCTAAGTGCGGAAGAATCATGGAAACCCATAGAAGATCTTGCTCTCTATGACAACGAAAGTTGGAATGATCCACGTGATTTGAACAAAATGGTCAAGGCAATATCTTTGCCTTCGAACAATTCTAGCACTCCCGACCGTAGGATCATGGAACTTGAGGACCAAGTCAAGTTTCTCATGAAATCTTATGAAGCTCCTAAGCCTTCAAGCCAAGTGAACAAAATCACTTCTTCATGTGAATTATGTAGTGGTCCCCATGACACTCGTGATTGCGTGGAACTCCCCGGAACAGCTTTTGCGGACTACGCATCCTCGCGTACCGATGAAGCGAGAGATAAGTAGTACACTTTCAAACCCGAGCCAAACCATTATGGTGATTCCTACAACCCTTCTTGGAAAAATCACCCGAACCTTAGGTGGAAACAAAACCAAAACAATTCTTCCAATCCGCCTAATCGTTACCAACCAAACGGTCCACCCTCCAACCGTACTTTCAACAACAATCCTTTTAATAACTATGGTAGTACCAACAATCTTGAAGGATTGATGTCCAAGTTTATGGCATCTAAAGAAGCTCGCATAGCTAAGTTTGAAACCGAATTCAATCAACAACAAACTGAGATGACCAATAAGATTGACAACTTGTTGAAAGCCCTCAACAACCAAGCGTTAACTACACCTAGGATGGATACTAGGGACGCCAATAGCGGAATCCAAATTAAGGACCCCTCGTCATCCAAACACGTCCATTTTGTCAATGTTGTCACCATTAAGCCAAAAGATAAGGATATAGAAGAAAGTGACAAGGATGAAGTTGGAGTAGAGACCGGGACTAGGGATGAAGTTAAGGAAGTTGAGGTTAATAAGGGAGAAAAGTTAGATGAAGTAGAAAATGTAGAAGAGTACTTTGATAAGTTGCCCACCAAGGAAGAACGGGAATATCACAAGGATTTATTCGATGACCCCGAGACACCATATATCCTTGGTTCACCCCTTATTAAGGTAGGTGACCCCTCTAACATTAACATACCATGCAACATTGGGCATATGCATGTATGGAAAGCTTATATCGATCCTAGGTCTCCTATAAACATCATGACTAGGACTTATTATAACTAGGTAATGAAGAAACAACTTGGTTATAGGATGATGCCTAGCAATAATTTGATAAGTAATTTTGTAGGAAGAGTGAAAGGATTGCAAGTGATTGTTGGAAACTTCACTTATGAGACCGACTTTATGTTAGTGGAGGATACTCGTCCGGTGATAGATGATTGCCTAAGTCAAGTAGTGTTCGGAAAACCGTTCGTTGAGGCCTCTAAGATGAGTTATGATCCGACTCTAGGAATAGTTAGATTCAAGGACGAGAATGATGAGGTTGCTTACCAAATGCCCTATAAGATTGAACAATACCGCCTCCTATCAAACATAGAAAAGGAACACAAACAAGCGGTTTACTATAGGAATGATGAGGATAGACGTAGAGGAGTAGAGTATGTTATGAATAAAATACTTGGTTTCTACAAAGAATGCTTGCAACTAGGTCCGGAATACAAAACTAATATAGGAGATGACCTAGAGAGTGAGACCAATGATGAGGTCACGTAATAGCCCATGACTTTGAGTCTAGCTACAAGACTCGTAAATAAAGAAAAGCGCTTCTTGGGAGGCAACCCATGTTTTGTGTGATTTTTATTTGTGTTTGATTGTTATTTGTTTCCGTATGCATGCTTTATTTTTATTTTTGGTAGATCATGTTTCAAAATTAAAA
The DNA here is from genome assembly GCA_030686995.1 of Artemisia argyi. Taxonomy (NCBI): domain Eukaryota; kingdom Viridiplantae; phylum Streptophyta; class Magnoliopsida; order Asterales; family Asteraceae; genus Artemisia; species Artemisia argyi. Next base: position 50,840,206 of record CM060709.1, read on the forward strand.
TGTTGAAAATACTTTATTTTTTCGTTTGGCTTAGTCTTAACTTCATCCAAAGGTATTTCGCAAAAGATAAGTGTAAGGAGAAACCCCAAATATGTTTTTAAGAAACAAAATCGATCATGATTCTCCACAATATTAAATGGACATGTATATTCGTATTTGTTAGAGTCAAATGCTTGTATCGAGTCATAATGATGTTTTGCAGGATTTTTCAAGAAGTAGGACATAAGTTTTCCAGAAATTTTCCGGAAACTTAACGTAGGATTTCTGCAGATCACTTCTGACGGCGTCAGGAATTAATTCCTGACGGCGTCATATGTAAAATTCTGGAAAATTTGCTAGTTTTGTTTTTCTAACGGAGTCTCAAAGTTTTTGTTGAATCTTTCGTTTTATAAACTCCAGGAAATCTGCAAACATTCATTCCACAAACATTATATCTTACATTGTTTTCTAGGACTTGTTAGTATATATAGATTGCCGCCGATTTTACGCGAGGTTGCCTTGTTTGTTTTCTCAGGATTAACAGGTTATGTATGACAAGAAGATGATTTATATTCTGGAAGGGAAGCTTTGAATGTTCATTTTTCTTGGAAGAAGATCAAACCTTGTTACCGCACTATCCACACCGAGCGAATCAGGGGAGTATTTGATTTCATTCTTTTACCTATTTCACTTTTACATTCTTTAATTGAACATTGGGGATAATGTTCATCCTAAGTGTAAGGGGAGGGTAAATGATGATACCTTATAGGATACACTTTCACTTGAGTTTGTTTGTTTGATGGTAGGTGTGTAATAAAACTATGAGAAATACTTGTTAGTGTAATTTTAGCGCCAAATTAAAATTTTTTTTACAACATTTAGGAGTGAAACTTTAGCCTTAGCAAGCGTCCCATGAACAGGAGATTAATTGTATGACTAGCACAAAACCGTACTATTCAGAAAAATTTTCCACCCAAATATATGAGGTTCACCTTTAGATTTGATAGGAAAAACATTCATTATTAGTGCTTATGAGTGTACCGGTAACATTTAGATTCTAGAACTTGCGTTACTGATGCATCCCGAGACCGCTAGTGAGACTACATTCGTGTAGTAGGATTTACTACATGATAAGAGGCATTAGGATCACCCTTGTGTTAAACCCGTATCATAATTACTTGACCATTTAAGTCATATTACTTGGCTAGTTAAGTCAATTAATTTTTCCCACACCTTAGCGTTGTACTCATTTTTTGTACAAGAAACCCCTAGTACACCCCTCCGAGCCTATCTTTTCGTTTCTACCTTTAAGCATCTTACTTAAAGGAAGAATTTGTTACAACCCACTTAAATGTACACCCAAATCGCCTTAGCCTTCCGTGTATGCACTCATCTTTAGTGCATTATTGTTATTTGTTTAAACCCTTAGTTAATTATCTAATTGATTACATGGTTGCTAAGTCGAGTCATATCCTTGTACATATTGTTTTGGGACGATTGAGACTCATGGGTAAAGTACTTATGTTGTGGAGTAATGGGGAAGAACATCATATTATTACCCCCATATGTGCGTTAATATTAAAAGTACTCCAAGTGTTTTGATTATCTTAATTCGAGTCATTAGATTAGTTTATTATAAAGTATGTAAAAATTCAAGTGTAAGGGGATTGTTCATTCCCTATGATGTATTATTTTGGATGGTAGGGTAACAGTGTATGCAAAAAAAAAAAAAAAAAAAAAAAAAAAAAAAAAAAAAAAACGAAAAAATTAAGAGAAAGAAAAAAAATAGAAAAAAAAAAAAAAAACATACGGACTACCATCCCGTTTCATTCTATGTTTATTTTATGTTTTGGTTATTTTTGAATTATTAGCTTAAGTCGAGTCTAGTCTTGGTTTAGCAACGCCATATTGTACATGTAATTAACCAAGATGATTAACTCGCCACCAGTAAAGATTGCCTATATCCAACAAAATCATGTATTCCATATCCCTACACCTAACGTTATAACCCTTTGAAAGACCTCTTTGATAGTTTATCCTAGGTGCTTACGCTATGTGGTGGAGGTTTGATCATTTCTCAAGCCTATGGTAATCTATTTTGCTATGACAGGTAGTGAGAGATATTTTCCATTTCCATATTGTGATATTTACTTTATTACACCCGAGAGATGTGGGTATCTAAACACTATTTGTGAGGTGCTAGTGTATGACCTCCGTGCTTGTCTTTGGTCTTTAGTGGAACGATTATTTGTTGTAATTACTTTTATATTAGTGTTAAATGACCCCTAACTTGTATTTTGATCAGAATAAAAGCGCATTTTCTTGAGGACAAGCAAATCTCAAGTGTAAGGGTATATGATGAGGCGAAAAATGATCTGTTTTTAGGGGGTCATTTAAGCCCGGAATTGAATTTATTTGATCAAATATTGCCCTAAATCGTTTCTTTTGTGATTTTAGGTACTTTTGGAGTGAATTCTGGAAAAGGAAGCATTTTGGACGTTTTTGGAGCATAAAAGTGAAGAAAACGACAAAGTCTTAATTTTCCTTGCTGGGAACAGTACCTGACGGCGTCACCAATTTCTACATGACGGCGTTAAGAGGAAAAACAAGAGGTGAAGAGGATAAAGTCCATGATGGTCCAGAATGTTTTTGCACTAGGGCATGACGGCGTCACGCTAGGCCGTCATGATCCCTTTATATGTGACGGCCCAGAGGAAAACAACTCTTGACGGCGTCAGATCTAGATCTAGGAAATCCGATTATATTATGGGCGGCGGGTTGACGGCATCAGAATCTTCTTCTTGACGCCGTCACCTTAGAAAATCTATATATAGTTTTGTAATTTTCATTCATGAAAAGGGGGACAATTTTAGGGACGACTTGAAGAAACCCTAGCACGATTTTAACAGTATTTTCAAGGGTTTTCACCATTTGAAACCTTTCATGTTCAATTAAGATAAGTATCTTTTCAATTCATTCAATATGTCTATTTGTTGTTTGAATATATCTTACGCTTGTCTTGATTTTAACATGCTAGGCTAGATCTCTTGTGTGTTTGCTTAGATGTAGTGAAACCTAGATGTTGATTATGGGTTAATTGCTTGTTTATAGTTGTTACGGATGAATGATTTCGATGTTAGGCTTAAGAAAACTGGCAGACTTCCATAGTGTAACTTGCTTGAACGTCTTAAGAAACATGAACCAATGCGTACTAGGTTTTTATGGTTGTATTTAATGCATGAGCGAATTCTAATGATCCCATGTTAGGAGCTTCTTGCAGGCTCGACATAGGAGTGAAGTAGGAGCTTATAGAGATGGGGAAGTACGTACGCCACCCCACGATTGGTATTAAGGAATATAACCCGTCATCCACGCAACTGTAACAAACTATCAACCTGTAAAAGATATCTAGGGAGTAATGAAATCTAAGTAAACACAATTTTCCCATTTATTGTTCACACCACTAATTTAATTACCTTTATTTTCATTTTTGTTATTTTATTTTGATTGCATCTTAGTTATTGGGTTAGTTGACTAGCAACTAATTCCGCTCACTCTTCCAAAACCCGAGATTTTACTTGCTTTTCATAAAATATAAAAATACAAAAAGAATCATCCCTCACCTCTAGACCTAGTTTTTAGGCTTTCTAATCCTAGCGACACTATTCCTGAGTTGAACGATCAATCCCCCGGTACTTGTCACTATACTATACTACAACGATCAGGTACACTGCCTGGTAGGGGTTGTAAGCTTCTTGAGATCCCTCGAGAGGTAAAGCCTGGTGCAATTCCCACGCATCAATTCTACAATTACATAAGTATAAATGAGATACACACATGCAAGTGAATTTACACATAGTATGATCATTGTCACATAAGTATTGATATATTGTAAAGTAAACACACTCACACGAAAAACAAACATATAAACGTTAAGATAAATATATTATAAATCGGCGTACAACATTAATATGAATTTATAAATTAGATTTGTTTAGTAATTTATTTACATTATATAATAGAAGCGGTTGGTTCGGCTTTTTACGGTTTGGTTTTTTGAAAAAAACCGAAACCGAATCGAAGTTTTTGGTTTTTGAAAAAGTAAAAACCAAACCATCGGTTTTTAGTTTCGGTCAGTTATTTCGGTTCGGTTTCGATTTTTTCGGTTTTTTTTTGCTCACCCCTAGTTTTAATAAAGAATAATTCCAAAAATAGTCCATGTGGAATGTTCAAGTTGCAAGTGCAGTCTCTACTTTTTTGAAAGTGAAGGTGTCATCTCTGTGAAAAACTATTGGTGCGGATATGGTCCTCATCTTAGTGAATTGACTAAAATGTCCCAAACTGAAGTGATAGAGTTTCACCAAAAGCAATGGCATTTTGGTCATTTCACTTTGAGACAAGGGCGATATCCACATTTGAATAATTTTGGTATAACAATACTTGACGCTCTTAAAACTATTTGTGCACCAATTTTGATAGCAAAATTGGTTTTTGCACTTTGGAGATTGGAGAATGACACATGGACCAAATACCAATTACACGTAGCTTAGATGGCAATTGGTGAAAGCATGTTTGCCACAAGGTATAAGATTTGGCTCTGGAAAACCTCATAACTACAACCATTAAATGAGTAAAGTATGCCCCGAACATTATAAATAGGCAACCGATTATGGGCGGTTTGGTTTATTGGATATCAAACATTCACCACAACTTTATAAACAAACTTTTATTTTTAAGCTAAATTGTTATTTTGTTTGTTTTTTCAGATACTCTAATATGCAAAATCATGTCAACGAGAGAAGAAATGGATCTGAAGTCTTTAAGATACAAGAAGTGATAATCAAAAAAGTAATTTACAAAATTGAAAAAGGAAAAAATTGCCTCTTATGTCTAAAAATAAACAAACACATTTTTTTCTATCTCTTCCCCCTTGACATAAAAAAAAAAAAAAAAAAAAAAAAAAAAAAAAAAAAAGCACTTTTTCATTTCCTCTACCAGCCTGCAACTTCAAAAGGAAAAAACAAACACTTTTTGATTGGGTAAATAATAAAAAAAATGCATCGAATTTGACGTTTTTTGTAATTGTATGTAACCAACTAATTTTTTTTCTTATTGTGTACTGAATTTCAAATTTTGATCATTGTGTGTATTTTATGACCATTTTACCCTTATTTTTTTTTTTAAAATTTTGAAGAGTAAAATGATCATTTTACATGGCAAAATAGTCACAAAATACACACAATGATCAAAATTTAAAAGTTTAGTACAAAAAAAAAAAAAAAAAAAAAAAAAAAAAAAATTAGTTAGTTACACACAATCACAAAAAATGCCGAGTTCCATAATTTTGCTGTCATTTTGCCTCTTTATAGACAAAAGTGAATATAAGGGTGCGTTTGGTATGCTGCGAGGAATGACAATGGGTATAAGTTTGATAGTAGTGGTGGGTCCTCAACTATGAAAGTTCCATTCCCTTCTAGTTTGAGGTATATGGAGTATGGATAATATTAAACTTTCATAGTTATAGTTGTGGGCCCTCTTAACTAAAACAAACATCATTAATCACTATGATAGTCATAGTTTCATTCCCTTAATACCATACCAAACGCACCCTAAAAGTGCTTCTTTAAAAAAACAAACTATACCTAAACTTACAAACCTAGTGATAGTTTAGGGACTAATTTAGCATAGTTTATCTCATTATACTTCCCCAAAAATAAGCAGCAGCAGAAAAGACCCAAATCGGCCCTATCATCAAGAACCAGGTTAGTTTAATTCGTTTCCCTTATTTATTTATTTATTTATTTAGTATATCAATTCTTAATCTGTTATTCATATTATTTTTAATTTATTTTTCCCATTTAGGAAATAATACTGCTCTATGCTTGTTACAAATTACTCTTAGATATGTTATTTCGGCTTATGGCTTATTTGGTTTTTGTCTTATGTTTCATAAGCTCGCTTTTTGTGGCTTATTTTGAAACTTTTTGGTTTATATAAGTGAGCTTATAAAACATAAGCCTAAAACCAAATAAGCCATAAGCCGGCTATATATGCCGAAACAAACACCCCCGAGGTTTTCTGTGTTACCATGTGAGGGCGAGTCTTTGATTCAAATGTACGCGGTCTAACCGAAGTATCACGTGATAGTTTCTGACCCTTTTCTTGACCGCCGCAAATGTGTAGGCTTGAACCTAGACTTCTTGTAAGGAGGCTAGGTGCCTTACCACTAGGCCACTTTGGCAGTGGTTATTAAGCTTATGTAATAGTAAACGGATCAGGTTTTTTCTGTTACCAGGCAAAACCGAGGTATCCGGTATCCAGTGTGTACCTAGTGAGGTTTGAATGCTAGACCTTTTGTGAGGAATTAGATGTCTTGCCACTAGGCCATTTTGGTGGTGGTTATTAGGCTTATGTAATCATCTTATTAATAAGCATATTTTGGGTGTTTGTATATACAGACAAAAAACTTAGGTTTAATCTCTTTCTGCACAGACTTATTTGATATAAGTTAATGAGCTTAAACACAATCAGATTGTGTTTTAAAGACACCGTGTGGCTCGTAAGGTTATAAACTTTTTATATGACTGTAGATAATGATTTAATCCGTAAAGTTTCGCTGAGAAAAACTTATTGCAGCTATTTGAAAGGGTCAGGATATTTTAAGTGCTTATTGACTTATTGTGTTATAAAAATTAAGTCAATAAGCACTTTTGAAGTATTTGGCTATATGGCTTGTCAAGTGCTTAGTGACTATTTGCAATGCCACAGCTAAAATAAGCATTTTTGAAGTAATTGGCTATTTTTTTATTTTTATTTTTTTCTGGTAACCATGATTTCCAACCTTTTGGCCGACTAATTCACGGGGTTTGAACCCACCGCCACACAGACTATTGGCTATTTGGCTTGTCAAGTGCTTAGTGACTATTTGCAATGCCATAGCTAAAATAAGCACTTTTAGATAACCATAGCTAAAGTAAGCAATGCCAAACACCACTTAAACCTCCAAATTGGTGAAAGTTAGTTGTTTAAGTTTTCAACCACTTCACTGCTACACTTATGATTCTCAAAACTGTTATTAAAACATTAAACAACTTGTTACATTAAAACCATCTTTTCCGTAATAGAATCCGATTAGTTGGGTGTCTTGCATCCCAATTTACAACGTATTAGTTGTTAAGTTATTTGAAAATGCAAATTTGTGTGTAACAGAATCCGATTAGTTGTGTGTCTCACGTCAATACAAAGTGAAATTTGCGAGCCCAAAATTTTGAAGATTTGACATGAGTATTTTGTGAGTTTTTTTCTAAAAATTCCATGTTCATCATTAAGCTTTGTTGACTGTACAAGATTATGCAGGTGAATTACGATGGACATGCAGCTTGAAAACCAACAAGCTCCGAGTCCAGTGGTTAAAGTAACGTTTTGTCTTGGATCAGAAAAATATGCTATTGAATATTGGGAGGGGATTATTTCAGACCAATTGGTATTTGTGAAAGGCGAAAGTATGGGGATATTGAAGGAATACATCACCAAACATAACGTTCCAAATGACGTCCCAGATGATGCTGAGATATTATCTGAAGATGATGATGGCGAGACTGAGAAGCCTGCTGTCAAGTCAAAGAAGATTCGAAAAAATTAACTGATAGTAGTTGATTAGTCTTTTATTTGTGTTTCCTCATTTGTCGTTGGAAGTTGGAGACTGCAGTATGTAAAAAACGTTTTTCTCAGTTGAATTTATTTTGAGAACTTCTGTCACGGTGTATGAGGAGTTATTGTTGACTTACTAAGAGTGTGTTTGCCTGTTTGGGATTCAGATGCTAATTTGCAATGTTTGGATCAAACTGCTTATTAACATATTTAGCAGGTTAGTAATTGCTTTTTTTTTTTTTTTTTTTTTTTTTTTTTTTTTTTTTTTTTTTTTTTTAGCAGAAAACAGTTATAAATAAGCAATCTCAAACACACTTAATGGTTTATATACAGTTTGCACCAGTTTAATTTGTATCCCGATATAAAAGAATGAGAAACTATTAAGTGTAGCAGTTATGCACCTAGTCCATTCTTTTTACTAATAAATTAACAAGATGGAGTGGTTCAACTAACCTCTAATGACATTCTAATATAATCCCAAATCTTGAATTTACTCACTCAATATTCATGGTAGAAAACGCTCAACGATTAGTGGTTGCAAGGACCAATGTCAAGCCCTCTGCGTTGGCGGCTTACACAGGAGTTGTTCCTCTGATTGCTAAGATATGTCAACCCGGAAATAGGAAGAAAAAGAAGGTGAGTTTAGAGGAGAAGTCACAGGAGATGTGGAAAAGAGAGTTCTTCACAGGAAGAAAGATGTCATCTGCCATACGTCTCTCTCATTAAGCATGCATCTATCCATCTATTTATGTATATGTTGTTTGTATAAGTGTCTGGATGTGCTTAATTATATGAATGAAAACATTGAACATTAGTTCAAAGTTGTTTCGAGTTGAATATGTGAGTTAGCACCGGGTCACCTGTACACATTATTGTTGCACAAATGCACAAGCATAGTAGATGCTTTTAGTACTAGATCATTTAGTTTGAAGTGCATACCCATATTTCATTCAAAAAAAGAAGTGCATGCCATATGGTTCATAAAGACTGACATTTTCTTCACTTTTTAGACCTTTTAAAAAGCCATCATAGTAGATGATTTTGGTACGGCACAAATATGCATATGTGGTGTTGTATCATGTGCGCTACTAATGTGATTTTTGGTTTGCACATCACTTATTGTAGTGTGCATATCATCTAATTCTTAAACAATTCGGGGGCTATCAAAATGAAAAACTATTCTCCTAATGCTTTCTGTTACTAACAAAATATTGTTTTGGCTGCAACTATAATGGTTTTATAAATATATCTATTTATAATTCAAAAGTTCTGTTGAAGTGAAGTTATATTGTAGGTTGGAAAAGGAAAAAAAAAAAAAAATTGTTTTTCTACGTTAAGGAGTTATTTCTGAAATGCAGACTGAACTGAAAGCTTTAATGTCAGTAAGGAATAAGGACGCTATGGACATGTAAGTGAAAATGGTTATGAATATAAACATGGGAATCAGACTACAAATTTTTTTCACTAGGACAGAGTGATACTACTAGGAATCGAGCATTTCGGTTACTATGTTGATGGGATCAAAGAGCAGGTAAAAAAGGCTATCCTATTTTGGTAGCTGTCCAAGGAGAATCATAGAATATGTCAAATCAATCTTCTACTGAAGTATTCATAAGTGAAGCAACACTGTAAGCGGGGTGTTTGTGTAAGCCTTTTTTCCTAGATAATGAGGTAAAATTACCGTTATCGACATTTAAGTAAAACGAAAAACAATGATCAAAAACTTAGAATGCCTTTGGTAGACCTATGAAAGAAAGTACTTACATACGTCCTCCAATCACATCCTGAAGTGCACCAGCCGGGAATCGAACCCGGGTCTGTACCGTGGCAGGGTACTATTCTACCACTAGACCACTGGTGCTTTCATGCTCAATTCTACGATCTAAATTTAATATCTGTTTTTAGGTATATTTTGTTCAATTAACAAAGTATCTGAATGAACAATTCAAATGAAAAAAACATTACAACTTTATGCGGATTTGATATCTAATTTGTAAACTTTTAAGCCAAACTATATTTTTGTACAGCAACATGGTTTTTTTAACCACTTTACTTTTAAGTGATGCTTGTACTACATTTCAACAATATAAGAGCCTAAAGTTTTGGAATATGTAAAGAACTGAACTCATTTGAAGATTTTGAGTGATCTTGTTCAATATTCAAATACAGGTAATTGCGACGACCGCAACATGTTGAAGAAGCCAACATGAATGTATTGGTTTATAAACGACACTATTTTGCATCATTAGCATTTAAATTGTACCTTTAATTTATGACGTGCACACCACAAATCAGTGACGGATATAGAATTTCGGAGTAGGGTGCACATTTTTTAGTAAGAGTTATTCATTTTTTTATGGTACGTTTTTCTTGGGGTCGGGTTTTTTTGGAAAATTAGGTTAGGCGTTCTTGGTTCGTTTTTTGAATCGTATATATTATAGTTGATATGCTTTGTCAAAAGTTTGGGTTATTCGACATGGAATTGGTTAATTGGAATACGATATTTTAACTAAACTTTGTACGATATTGGTGTTGTTTGGATAAGATTATAATGGAAACACAAATTTTAAACTTTATGTTTCAACCGTAAATGAAAGCATAGCTTTTTAGAATACAATGTAGCTCCAACGTAAGCAAAAAGAAGAGAAAAAACTTGAGCATGTGTATCAACGAGCCTATCAAGTTCGATATTTTATACAAGCATTTTAAGCTTGAAAGTTAATTTATTAAACTGTAGGATTACAAAAAGAAAGTTAAAAATATTAAACGAGCTTCGAACAACAAAAAATATTTGAGCTTGAGCTCGAGCCAATTCCTAAAAGTTTATTCGAGCTCGAGCCGAGTAGTTAATGAACGAGCCTAGCTCGTTTAGGCCAAAACTCGGCTCGGCTCAGATCGTTTACACCCCTAGTTGTAAGTTGTAATTTTTTTTTTCTTTTTCTTTAAAATAGAAATAAATAAAATAAAATAAAAAAAAAATAAAAAAAAAAAAGTTGGTTTCGAGCCTTCGATGAGTGAGTATATTGGACTCAACCTCAAAGTACAACATCAAAAGTTGACATCATAATTAGGCCAGTTAAAGACATGGTATTATTTTAGTTTGACCTACATCAAAGCCTCGTTTCATCCTTCTTCTTTATAAAATATTTTAACAAACAAGCACTTAAATGTTATTGTCTTAATATGAAAAAGTTTAATAAATAAAAGCTTATTTGTTGAAATTTTCTATTAAGTAATATTTAATTAAGAGATGACTTAATGTAAACACACTCAGTTTTATTATTTAATATTTTCAGTAATATTTCTCTATTAAGTTATCAACAAACAATTTTTATATGACTTAATGAAAATTCAGCTTTTTTTAGTTTTAAGTTAATTAAATCTAATTCAAACACCACATAAGTCATGTGAAAAGTTTTTTATTTTTCGTTAATCTTTTGTATAATAAAAGAATTACATCATTTTCGGTTGATTTTGCAAAATCAATCTAAGTGGAAAAAATTGGACCAATAGGAAAACTCGATTTTAACACATAGGCGAGTAATATGATTGGCCAATAAAAAGTCAAAATTGAATTGATTTTGGTCAAATATTAATAAATTTGATGGAGAATTTGATTGAGGAAAAAAATACATAAAAATATAGGTGTTAAATTTATAAAAATAAAAACTTAAAAAAAGATGAGATAATTAATAAAACATTAGTGGTTAAATTTTAAATATATTTTATAAATAGACGAATTAGGTTTAATATACGTTAAATATTTTTAAAATAAATATTAATATACGTTAAATATTTTTAAAATAAATATTAGTTTTAAACTTTCATCTATTAAAATATTCTTTTTGTTATTTACGTTAAATAAGGACTCATGTTACTTTATTTAAAAGTTTAATCTATGCGTATACGGATTTGAATATTAAATGCGGCAAAATTATTATTAACGGTAATATAAATATCAAATTTTAATCACGAGTTACTGTGATATGAAAATATATATATATACGATTGTACTTATTATAACAATGACTCATGTAATTATTATTTATGTTTATATATGGATATCCTGAAAATATTTTTTAAAAACTTTACGAAGTATATTTTAACTTCATCACCTCATTAATTATGTGCTACTAAACTCGCACATTTCGTACAACATGATACCAATTGTTAAAAGTTAAATAATAACATCAACTACAATATCTATGTCTGCTAAATAAAAGTTTATATACGGATATATTTTAACTTATAACAACGACAATGCTCGTGCTGCTAAACTCACACATTTTGTACAACATGATATCAAATATACACGATTATATTTATAACAACGACTCATGTAATTATTATTTAAAGTTTATATACGGATATCCGGAAAAACATTTTTAAAAAGCTTTACGGAGTATATTTTAACTTCATCAACACTTATTAAGTGCAACTAAACTCGCACATTTTATACAACATGATATCAAAAAGTTAAATAACAACAACAACATCAACATCAACCTCAACATCTATGTTAGCTAAATAAAGTTAAATCTTTCATCTAATAAAATTTTGTACAAAATATTAATAGATATTAATACAATGACAAACTTATGCATATTTATTAGTTGTACATATATCATAATTTTCACGGGTAAATTCTTATATATCCATATAGCAAACTAAAATTTTAAAATAAATTTGATTTATGAGTAAACCCCGTATATGCACGAAACTTATAACTAGTTTAAAGAAATAAAACTTTATTAATTAAACACGACTTAACGAAAAAATAAAAAAAAGTAAAAATAAAAAGTAAGTAAACATGTAAATTATATAACCGCGATATATATACCCCGACCCAAACACCCTTATTCCTCATCATATAAGAAAGTACTCCAAAAAAACAGCTTGATCCAAACACCAAAATCAAATTCAGTCCCCGTCGTACTACAGCCACCGGTAAACCCCTTTTTTTTATTGCATCCCAAGTTACCAATTTGATTGATTGCGTTTTTTATTTACAGAATTGTTAAATTTATTTTTAACAAATTTGGGACCCTTTTTATCGAATGTTTAATTTTTTATAATTAAAGGTTTAGGGGGTGTTTGTTTCACCTTATATAGCCGGCTTATGGTTTATTTTAATATGAGCTTATGTTTCATAAGCTCACTTTTTGTGGCTTATTTTCAAACTTTCTGGCTTATATAAGCTTATTATGACATACAGGGTGTTTGGGTTAGTTTATTTAGCCGGCTTATGGGTTTATTTGATTTTGGAAAAGGCGATAAACTCACTTTTTAGAGGTTATTAAGTTTAGCTTATTGGCTTAAGCCAATAAGGGGAAGTTGATAAGGTCGTAAGCTTCGGTAAGTGAGCTTATCGGCTTTTCCAAAGTCAAATAAGCCCATAAGCCGGATAAATAAGCTGATCCAAACACCCCAATAATAAGCTTATATAAGTCAGAAAGTTTGAAAGTAAGCCGCAAAAAGTGAGCTTATGAAACATAAGCCCATATTAAAATAAGCCATAAGCCGGCTATTTAAGATGTTTTGATGAGAGAAAATTGCTGGTATCCTATGTTGGCATGTTTGATACTCTATCAGTCCCAAAATAATACGTCCCCTAAGAAACATAATTCGGTTTTATCTTTAACTAATTAATTAATGTCTTCTTTAAAGTTTGTAATATTAATTTCAACCGAGGGTAATATGGTAAACTCGATCAAACTTCCATATCCGTTTTTAGTAGTGGACAGTTAAATTGGGACATTAAAAAAACGAATTGTGTACTATTAATTTGGGACGGATGGAGTATTTGATAGTTTTGAGTACTTATACGAAGATTATAAACATAAGGTGTAAGGGTGTGTTTGGGTTAAGCTTTATTGAAGCAACTTATTAGCTTATTTGCGTTATCATAACACAATAAGATAAGTTTTTTTTGAGTATCCGAACAGGTTCGACACCTTATAATGTGTGTCATCTAAGTAGTTTAGCACTTTAAAGAACCTAATCCAAACACCCTTGGTTATATTCACCTTGCAATGTAGTTGTTCAAAAATATGATTCTTACAAACGGGTACAAGATATTTAAACTCTGCTCCTCTTTATACAGAATTATATTCTGCATTAAGCATATAAATGTGTTTGGATCTGGTTTTAGAGCGTACCAATATTCTTAGTATTCGTGATAAAATCATATATAATTTGAAACCCTCATTCTATAATTAATTTTCTCGTGGTCTGTTTGTTGTAGTAAGATTTTCGGTACATTACAGATAAGATGAGCAACACACCAATAGGACCGATGTACAAAGCGAGAGCTAGTGCATCTCAGCCATCGGAAACCTCGTTCAAGCGCAAACGGGGAGTTTTTCAGAAAGATTGTCAGTGCTCACTTATCTGTTTCCGTATTATTTTAATTTTGCATTTATCTGCCTATGTTTAATGTTGTCGTTATTTTTCTTTCGTTATATTGCAGTGCAGCATATGATGTATGGTTTTGGAGATGATTCTAATGTAAGCTCATACTTTTATCTCACAGTAGTTTTATTTGGCTTTTACGTTCGTGTTACAAGATTCTCATTTGTGTAGTTATAAGCTGTTTTTACCTTTACCTAGTAACTCTCAAGTTTTGTGACTAAACAACTATTACATAAATTTTTAGTATTGGAAGATCAAACTTTAACTCAGTAACCTAGTTTTAGGTATGATTTTATCCTGGAAAGTGTTTCCACTTTTCGTAACCTTCAAGTAGTAGCTAAGACGTGCTGTTTAAGACTGATCTGCTTAGGTATAGAAGATTGAAGATGATAAATAACCAGGGCCTCGTTTATGGTTTCTGCTTGTGTTCCTGGTTCTCTGCATTATTAATGTTAGTAGGTGTAAACCGGATATAAAACTGTACTTTGGTTGTTGTTCATATTCGTTTTAAGTAACTTGATTTTCATGAATTCATGGTTTACAACAATTGTATGGTTTCAGATCCAAAAAGACACTTTTAATATCTTCTTTTTCATTGTGAAATTGGATTACTAACAATGTGGATCAAAGAATAACATTGTTTGGTTGTTTCTGTGTGTCCAGCCATTGCCAGAGACCGTTGCTCTTGTTGAGGATATCGTGGTAGAGTATGTGACTGATATGGTGAGAATTTTATAACTTGGATCAGATCTCGAATACTTTTTGTGCAGATTTCTCCTTTTCAGATGTGACTAAAATTTGCCGTGTGTGTAAATGTAGGTGCATAAAGCCCAAGACATTGCATCAAAGAGGGGAAAACTTTTGACTGAGGATTTCTTGTTTTTGATCCGAAAGGTATTCTCATCTCCTTTTTATACGTATTTTGCATATCTACAATTGAAACCAAATTTGACCCCTCTAACCAGGCATACTTATTATACTAGAAATCCAAGCAACTTTCTATTTTGCAAAATGGTATTTGGTTAAGGTTGCTGGAATTGCTAATATGTAATAAAATGTGTTTATAGGACACACCCAAGCTAAACCGTTGTACAGAATTGCTTTCGATGAATGAAGAATTGAAACAAGCAAGGAAAGCTTTTGATGTGGATGAGGAGAAGCTTGCATCAGCTGAGTGATCATATGTTTTTGCACTTTCTAGTTTCTGCATATAAACTCGCGCACCAAAAAGATCAAGATGTATCTTTGTGACAAACTATGGTAGTTTCTTGATGATTTAGTGTTGCATATTGTTTTATGCAGTGCAGATGGCTTCTTTGTAACAGTTAACGCAACAAATAGTCGTATTGTTGCTTTTCTGCACATCCTCATACCATTTTATTAGTATTAGCATAAATTTTACATTTGTTCTTGTGGTTGCATAGTGGCCCTTACCTATAGTGAAGACCGGCCCGTCCAAGATCAGTTGAAATGACAAAAATGCCCTAGTCGTCTTCCTGAATGTTTTCTTGAACTTACGTTTATGTTTAAATAGAAAAACCAAGAACACCAACAAAACTCGAGTAAACTACTGCAAATACTTTCCCAAAGTTTTTACATATTGAATATAATCAATCAAAACCAAAACAAAAACCTAAAGTAGTGTATCAAGTAGCAATATATGCCCATCAGTTCTATGTTTCCTTTCATACACCAAATGACCAAAACCAAATGAAAAATATCAATTAAATTTTAGCAACAAAATCATAAAAGATCAATATTATCATAACCCCCTTTCTCCAATTTATATATCTCAACAACAATTATTTTCATTAACGTGACTTGCAAATTATATAACCTCATATATTTGTTGTTTTGGGTTTTTACTTTTTTCTTCGGAGTGTTTTTGGTTGTCCATGACCCCCTGTTTATCTGCATAGTGCCATAGTGTACTGGTTAACCCATTAACATTAACCCATAAAAACAGAGCATACATAAAATATCCCGTTATACATTAAACTAAACGAACAACAATAAACAGAATCTGAGTATGTATGTCCTCAAGCAACAACGATTACGCCAGAAGGTGGTCCATCCACAACTGCAAGAGCAAAGCACAGTTGCTGGTCTTTACGAAACGACCACACTTGAATCTTTGATAGTTGCTTCAAAAAGTCCTTGTTTTCCTCCACAAACTGGTTCCACTTAGTCTTCAACACAAAATTTTCTGTCCTTGACATACTCCACATCTTCAATCCCATTGGTTCCTTGTACATCTTTAGAGTTGGCCCAACTAGTCGAACCTCAATCTCCTCCTCACTTTCCAGAATCCTTTTCTCATCATCACTCAAAAAATCTTCGGTTATGAGTTGCTTACGCGGCAAGTTTAACCTGTTTTGGTCTGGTTTCAAATCACTCATAAACAAAGCTTTCTGAATCACCAACTTTAAATCTGAACCATTCATTTCATCAGTTATAAACTTTTGTAACCGCTCTGTCACCTCATTCTTCACCACTGGTCCACAGTCGACCTTTGGTGGTATCTTCCTCCTCTTCTTATCTGGTTCTTTATGTTGGTTGGCTAATGATGGATTCCAACAAACAATTTGTAACTCCTCGTTTGTGTGGCTGCTCACCAGCGGTTCACACTTGATCCTTTTTGTCCTCTTCTTCTTATTCACTGGTTCTTTAACTAGCGCAGCTAACGCGTCCTCACAAGTAGGATTTGTGGTCTTTTTTGGTGGAATGGACCTCAGATAATAAGTAAATTAAATATCAGTCAGCATTAAATAATACTTATTAGAAACTAGTTAAGTTAAATTCAGTCTAAAACAATCAATCACCTGCATATGTATTCAAAACTATAACTGATTTACACATGCATACATTGTACAAAATAACTAGTTATAATGCCCGCGCACGCGCGGGTTTTTTAAAATTTTTTGAATCATATATTTTTATTTATTAAAAAACAAATAATTTAATCTTTGTTTTGTTTAATTTATGATGTTTAATTATAATTTTTTATTATTAAAGATAATTATTTAAAAATTTTAATCCTATTATTAATTGCATCACATTTATATTTTTTGTATTTATCTTCTAATAATTTTTTTAAAATACAATTATTACTAAATAAGGTATGAATCCATTTTTTTGAAATGGAAAATTCCCAATAAAGGTTTTGTTTTATTCTATAAAAGATACGATTAAAAAGTGATTTTAAGTCCTAAGAAGCAGCCAAGTAGCTAGCCAACATATGTGCTTGACTTATATAAATATATATACCTTATCGGCAAAGCAGTGTGATTGATGACCGAAGATTTGGAGACTGAAGCTTCATCGTCGGGCGACAAGTATAAGGTAAAAGACTTTGCGGCATCAACAAGTTCTTTTGGTAGATTCAACCTGAGATAACAAGATTCACCATTAATTAGTATCTTTATTAATCAAGCAAACATATTTGAAGAATTGAAGGAGGTTAACAATATACTATAGAACTTAAATTGGAATTTTAGTTTAATAACTTGTACAAAAACAGGACATACTATTTCAAACCAAACAATAATCTTGCATGCATAATATACTACAACACAATATACATACTTTTCCCCCTTCGGTATTCTTGAATGATCGATGAATGAAGATGTGGTGACGGGAGGAGCAGTAATACTGAGTGACAGATAATCTTTAGGGCATAGTTTAGCATCCGGCGGAAGTTTGGTGATCCAAGTTGACGTGACCTTAGGAGGACACTCTCGCGGACCTAAATTAAGCAAAGAAAGAAGCCGCGGTGCACGTTTGCATGGACTAAAAACCATTGTTAACTCAATGAAAAGAACCAACTTCTTAACAAAAAACGATCGGTGAAAAATACAAGAAATATGAAGTCGAATATGGGTCATGACCCTTTATATTTATATATATAGGAATATGAGGAATGTAGTTCGAATACTTGTTGATAATGTATTTCCAAAATCGAAACCTATTAGCATTAGGACGGTGATGAGTTACTATAATTAATTATAAAATTTATACAAATATTTTTATTTAAGTTTAGTGTATTGTAACATTTGTTATGGATACATTTATCGAACTTGTTGCACAAGTATTAGGTTTTTATTAAAAGAAGAACCCTAACATAAATCGTAAGGCCTCATTAATTAAGGAAGCCTAGCTTTCCACATATTATCTATAAATGGCAACACAATTAACCACCGTCTTATTTTCATAACAAGTATTAGATTTAGTTCCTATATAAATAAAAATACAACAAATGGTCATAAACATATTCGACTTCATATCATCGATCAAGTTTTATTGTTTCAAAGTTAGTATTAATTCTGCATTACGATAACAATATAATGGCTTTTAGTCTATACAAACGTCCACCCCAGCTTATTGATTTTCTTAATCAATTTCCTGGTGATTGTCGTCATCCGGTCACGTCAACTTCAGATGCTGAACCAAGGTTTACAGAGTTGTCACTCGGTGTTAAAGCTCCGGTCACCACGTCTCCGTTCATCGACCATTCAAGAGTGCCCAAGAGAAAAAGGTATTGTGTTAATTATTCATGCATGTTAGTTTATTCCTTTTATGTTTGGTTTCAAGCAGTATGTCCTTTTATTTCAAATCTGTTTTCTTGATTAATCAAGATTCTAACTAACTGTGAATCTTAATTATTATCGCAGGCTAAGTCTACATGAAGAACTTGTAGACGCCGCCAAGTCTTTCTCCTTATACTTGCAGCCCAGCGATAATGATTCATCTTTGTTCATCGACTATTCTGCTATGCCGATAAGTTTCGTGCCACCACAAGATCCACCAAATCCAACTTGTGAGGACACCTTAAAAGAACCAGTGCATAAGAAGAAGAGAACAAAAAAGGTTAATTGTGGACAGGTGGTGAGCAGTCACGCAAACGAGCAGTTCCAGCTTGTTTGTTGGGACGCGCAGCTTAAAGAACCAAGTAAGAAGAAGAGAAAGACGCCACCAAAGATTGAGTCTGGACCAGTGGTGAAGAATGAGGTAACAGAGCAGTTGCAAAAGTTTATAACGAGTGATGAGATGAATGGTGCAGAACTGAAGTTGGTGACTCAGAAAGTGTTGTATATGAGCGATTTGAAACAAGACCAAAACAGGTTGAGCTTGCCGCTTAAGCAACTCATAACTGAAGATT
Source organism: Artemisia argyi (assembly GCA_030686995.1). Taxonomy (NCBI): domain Eukaryota; kingdom Viridiplantae; phylum Streptophyta; class Magnoliopsida; order Asterales; family Asteraceae; genus Artemisia; species Artemisia argyi. The sequence continues at coordinate 50,859,404 of CM060709.1, forward strand.
TCTTGACGACTGAAGAGAGATTGAAACTGGAGAATAAAGAGGAGATGGAGGTTCGAGTAGTTGGGCCAACACTAGAGATGTATAAGGAACCGATGACGATGACGATTTGGCCTATGAAAAACACCCATAATCTTGTGTTGAAGACCAACTGGTACCACTTTGTGAAGGAGCACAAGGAACATCTGAAGGAATTATCAAAGATTCAAGTGTGGTCGTTTCGCAAAGACAATCAGCTGTGCTTTGCTCTAGCAGTTGTGGCGAGACCACCCGATGTCGTAAACAATTGAGGACATATTATTTACTCAGATTTTGTTTAATTAATGTAGTTCATTTAATGATCTTTGATTAGCTTACTCAACTATTGATTAACTGTATCTATGATATTAGTATATAATATTTAATAAAATCTCTTTTTAAGCATTTCGTCGAACACTTTAATGCAGTCAAATTAATGGGTAACTCAATATACTCTTGAAGCTTGATTATAACAATGAAAACTGAACAGTAGCATGCAATATATAAATACTTGAAACTAAATGAAATTATGTGACCGATTAAAAGTACGCTGTGCATATGGAGTTGTACCTTTCCCTTCATGATTAATGGAACAATTAATTACTGTTTTGCTAGATTATTAAATCTCATAACAACGGAACAATAGCAAATTATGTTTAGTGTTTTCATGAACATATTAACAAGCTAGGCCATGCAATAAGATCATGTACTATATAACACTACTTTGACTTGGTTAGATAACTTTTGAGACATGTCATAACATTTTAAACATAGCTTCTGACAATATAAACGTAAAAGATTCCAAAAATGTTTGTAATATTGTTTATCGGGATATGACCATATACAGACTTAGGGTCCATTTCTTTTTTTCTTTCACCAACAGATACATGGGAACCACGTCTGTTGCTTCCTCTTAATGGGGAGGAGCACATATTTTACACCCACTAGATATAGATGAATTAGTAGAATTTTGTAAGCCCCACTGCAAAAAGAAACATTAAATTATGTCTTATTGGTCCATTTCCTCCATTAAAAAAAAAAGAAAAAAAGAAAAAAAGAAAAAAAAAAAAAAAAGTAACAAGGCCTTAGTATCAAACATAATGAGAAAGTATAGAGTTTAATATAGTTTGACCATATATATATATATATATATATATATATATATATATATATATATATATATATATATATATATATATATATATATATATATATATATATATATATATATATAAGAGACTAACTATGAGTTGCACTTGAAGCTTTGAAGGTTGTACATGAAGCAGATAATGTTGACTCATCATGTCTATTGTATGCCCAGTCAGCACTCCAATTTCAGTAAATTTCCAGAAATGTGTTAAAAAATTTGACACTTACAAGAATCGAACCCCGGTCTCCCATGTAAACAACCATCAACCAAACCAATAGACCAAAGTGGTTTTTGTGAATATGTTTGAAAAAAAAACAATAAAGGCACTCCCTTAGGTAATATTTATTTTCAGCAATTTCCCCCCTCCCCCTGATTTTTCTGCATCCGCTTAAATATTCATATATACTTTCCTTAATCCTCTCACAATGAATCACTAAAATCAGTTATACATTTTAAAATCACATCACAATAATTTCGGGTTCCTGATTTCACTCTTTAATTTTGAATTGATTCCAATTTTATTATTCAAATCAATTCAAATTTCTAAACCCTAATTGAAATCTATAAATACCGAAGGTAGTTATTATGCATCATCACATTCATCATTTCCCCTATTATTTCAATTATTTAACTTTAATCATGAATAGATTTGCAGGTAAGATACTCTTAACCATATTGGGAGTTTTTATTATCACGATTCCTATTAGGGGTTTTGTTGTGATGATACATGTTAATTGTGAATAGGAATCAAATTGTTGTTGTTTTGCATGTTAATTTTAATTTGGTGATTATGTGTTTTAATTTGGGTGTTTATAATATAAAAGAAGTGTTATTTAGATCTGATTTATCCTCTTCTTAAATTGTGATATAATTTATTAAGGTTCACCATTTTGTTAGAAATTCATTCGTTTTTATTAAACAATTGCAGGTTCATCAGATTAGTGCAACTTTGACAGGCTTTGGAGTTTGTAATGTATTTTGTGTTTCACAATCTATAGGTATGTGATTAATGAGGTTATAGTGTTGTTTGTTTATTTTTAATGAGTGAATGATTTAGTTGAATGTGTCTCATTCATCCGTCAGCAATGTGTTCTATTTGCGCACCAAGTGATTGTAAAAATGTCTCACCAAATTTAGCATTTCTTTTTACAGGAAACTATTAATTTGTTACAGTGAGCTGAGTATTTTGAAGTTTAATGGTGTTGCTAATTTGGTACCGAAAAATGCAAGGAAGTTTGATGATGATCTTTATCGAGCTATTGATATATTTCTCAAGGTAGCTATTTAGTTCAAGTTTCTTTTGAATAAATGTTAGGTAATGGTAGAAACTAAAAGGGTCTTTGGATTAGCTTATTTTAAACATGAATTTAAGATGTTAACACTTCTTTTATGAATAAGCCGGTAGCCTTTTGATAATCTCGATTTTCACTCACTGTTGTTTTGAATATGCAAGAAGTTGTATAAACAAGTTAGTCCAAACACCCCTTTACTAAATCATATTATATTTTATTTTCTAGGCTCATATGAACTTAAATAAGACACTAAGCTCTTTTTTGGGCTTACTGTGTTTTGCATCTTTACAAATACCTTGTCATTTACTAATCATAATTTTATTTTTTTCTAGGCTCCTCCGAACTTAAATGAAATCAAGCGAGAGAAAGTTTGCAGCGTTATGGACCCATTCAAACTATCATACGGAGCAAGGGTACACGCCTCTCAAAATAAAAGACTAGCCATACAAATTGTTTTCCACACACAATATTTTGATCAATTACAAATAAGAAGTGGTGAAGACGAGAAGAACACACCTGATGCTTTAAGCATGAGGTCTCAAGTACAAGCGGACATATCATTAGCTAAAGAAGCGAAGCTTTAAGATCAGAGCTGCCATTGCAAATGAAAGCTTATATATCCAGTATATAGGGATGAGCTCGGGACCAATCCCGTCCCGAATTGATGCTCCCGTTTTTTTCCCGGGCATGAAAGGTGTGTACCGTTCCCGTACCGAACGGGATTCCGGGATACGGGACCGGGAAATCGGTACGTATCAGGTTATTCCCGTTTTTTTTAAAAAAAACTTGAATGATATTTAAAACTTGTATTGTACAAAGAATGTACGAGCCATTTCCATATATATGTGCATGCTTGTTTCAAGAATGTACAAATTGGCACATAAATTAACAAAAGTTTGTAGATGTTTGTTAATCTCTACGAATTATAATCACTGATATAGTGATATCAAATGATATAATAATCATTGATATAATCAATGATATTGATTATTGAATGTAGAAACATGGACACCCATTCGAATGATAAAGATTAAAGTCATTAAACATAAATATTAAACATACCTCCATTGTTTTCCATTCATAAAGATTGAGATGACTTATGTTTTCCAATGATATGAATGAAGAGCCGCTGTTGTTACTAATTAGTAGCATCCAGTAGTTTTTTTTTTTTTTTTTTTTTTTTTTTTTTTTTTTTTTTAGCCCGTATGCATGGAACAAATGGGTTATTGAATATAATTCCTTAAAAAACATGGACTATTCTAATTCCGGTACCCAATCGGGATTTCCCGAATAAGTCCCGTCCCGAACCCGAAAGTTCCCGCTTTTTTTTTAGCCTTATTTAGTAGTCCCGGTACCGTACCATATATCGGGACTCGGTACGGTTTCGGTACGGTTCCGGTTCGGTTACGGGAATCGAGTCGATATGCTGATCCCTACCAGTATACAACACAAGAACAATCAGGTTGGATTCACCAATGAGTAAACATAGGTAAATAATTCCAACTTTTTGAAATCTCTGTTGGTTCTCTATTTTGTTACTTAAAATATAAAAAGGGTTCATGTGATGTTGTAAATTTGAAGCAATTTTTGTGTCATGTGTAGGGAATTCCCTGATGAATGCAAAGACTCTATCTCAACTTTGATGTTTGCTGGTGCAAGATTCGATGATCTGCCTTAGTTACACAAACTGAGAATTATATTTGTTGAGCGATACGGGAATCCTGTTGAGCCCTATGTCAACCCTGAGGTGCTTTCTTACATCAAGATTAATCTTTCATAGTAGCTTGTCAAAACTATAGATTTATCTTTCGTAAGTGCTTTTAGTTAAGTTATACTAAATGGAACCGATCATGTTTGTAGTTTGTCAACAACTTGAAGATGGACACAAAGGCTAAGGCAATAAAACTTCAAATAAAGAAATTGCTACGGAATATGGAATAATGTGGAATTCTAAGTCGTTGGAAGCAAGTTTAAACACACCGCCGATAGTGCAGGTAAATAATATTTTTCATTTTTATCATTATAAGAATTATAGAAGAGTCAATTTGACCAGTTTCTTTTTTATAAATGGGTCGGTTTGGGATGACTTCTATCTCAAATGGGTCATATAAGAAAAATGGCTAAAAGGAGATGGATTTGGATACACATTAGCCTGTAATGGCTATCCTTAAGCTCAAAGAATTGATACAAATTGGTCACATAACCATGTACCATGTTTGCATATACACATGTCAATTATGTTTACTTTAAACAATATTATGAACGATATAGAGAGAAACTTGATGGGGCTAATGAACTAAACTATCCCGAGTTAGAGTTGATACGATTTATCAACTACTCTGGCTAACTATACTACTACCCTTCATATACTATTAAATAGTACAAATGGTTGAATTATTTTTACACTGACCGAAAAAAATAAAAATTTGACCTAAGTTTTTATCAAAGAGTAAAGAGATATTGGAAGTCGTCGTTTGATATCTTTAAACATGAGGTGCGTCTTTTTTTTTTTTTTTTTTTTTTTTTTTTTTTTTTAATTATTATTAAGCACGCCATCTGCTAATGTAACAATCATGAGTGATACCTCTGCCCATGACGCCCCTTGAGAATCTCTGGTAATGAAATGCATTTCTTTGGTAATGGAATAGATTTGGGCGTCATCAATACTTATCAATTTATCATATCATTTAAGTGGGACCATAAATTTTGGTTAAATGACTAATTGAACAAAATGAATATGACTTAGACTTTTAGGTTCATCAAGCTTTACATGACAATATTAGACACATATATTCTATTACATGGCTGTCGAGAACCATGTAATGTGGCTAATTTTTCATAGTGAAAGTTCTTTGTATGTTTTGCTCTCTTCCCAAACCTTCTTACAAATGAATAGCACTAAGCGGGTCTTTTTTTGTAAAGCTATGGCAGTTGTTGCGGGTCAATTATTCTATAGGAAATTCCATGGGTACCTTTTTTTAACGGTCCCATGGGTACCTTTATATAACTTCACCTACGATTAAATGTGAGCTCACTAATGCTAATAGGATGCAGATGGGTTGCTTATAGGAATCATCCATGTTGACCCAAAATCTAAATAACAAAAGAAGACACAATTTGCTGTCACATTTAGTTGAACTTATGTTTGTCCTTAAATTGCAAGTTTTGACAACCTTAAGTTTAAATGTGTCTATATTCTTTGTGAAAAATGGTAAACAAAAGAGACTTCAGATGTTTTTCATTTGGATTTTGGACATGATATGTTGCAACTTTGTGGATGTCTTGATGCTTATGATTCTTGAATTCCAGCCTTAAAGCAACTTGATGGTACATAGTATATACAACATTCTGTTTTATATAGTATATACAACTTGATGGTATATAGTATATACATGACAAATCTACAACATTCTGTTTTAACAAGTGGTACTCTCACTTTTTACCTTAATGAAATGAATAAACCTGCTCTGTAATACTCTAATAAAATTTATGTTCTATTATTCAAAGGAAAATTCACAAAATAGATTGCCTGTTTCAAATGGGGCAATTGAACTCCTTTATTTATGAGCAGGTTATTTTCCGTTTTTTTTACTATTAAGGTGTGACCAAAACAATCTTGCGATTTTGTATTAAACAATCTCATGATTACTTATTTCGATCGAAACATAGATGTTTCATTTATAGAAGTTTAACTGATATTTATAAATGATGTTATTTTATGTGCGGGTCAAAACAAGTACGGTTTATGATATTGTTGATTTAGGTACTTTTGTTTGCAGGTCAAACCGGGTCGCTTCTGCAACCCGTCAACACTTTTTATCTCAATATTTCAGTTGCAATGCTACTGATGGTTTATTTTCATACTCCTTACATGACACGTGCAATATTATTCGAGGAATGTCTCAAGAACCGTTGATAGATTTGTGATTTTTTTTCTTTCTGTGCTAATGTGGAGTCTATTGTTGTTATTTATATCTTAAGATGAATAAAGTTCAATTAAACAAAAAAAATAAGAGGCTTGTATAATGATGTTTGTGTATTTTGACATTTCAGGCTATGAAGGGTATGGGTGATCTTGCACAAACCTAAGAAATTCGACCAAGGCGATTAATTCATGAAATTACTCATCCATTATTTGAATTAGACCTTTAAAATGCAACACTTTCATTGAATGGTTGTCCAAAAACTCCATAATGTACCCTGTAATCTCGATATGTTATGGAAAATACATGCTTTGCATGGTTTGATTATGAGATATTAAGCTTCTAAGTACATCCTCTTTGTAGAACATGTGATGTTATTATTTCAATATGGAAGTTTGTTAAGAGTATCTTACATACAACACAATTTTTTTTGCCACCCGCGAAACCCACGGGTCTATAAAGCTTACAAGATGAGACATGGGGTAACATAAAAATACTATACATGCATAACAATTTCAATTCGTAAATATACTTTTGTAACCTCATTATATTTTGTAGATATCAATATAAATATGGATACGATATGGATAATTTCAAGATTGATTTATTACCTCCAACTTCATGGAAAAATATGGATACGACTGAAAGTTTCTTTAAAGCTTACAAGATGAGACATGGTAGATTGGTCTAACCAACCATCATTTGAAGACAAGTTGCAAAAGGAGAAATCACTTTAGAATGTTATGTTAGTTTTTAATCCTTTATTAATGTTTGTTGAAGATAATCACTTTCTTTTTCCATGTTTCTTAATTTTTGTTTGAAGTATTGTTGAACTTAACCAATATAAGTTAAAAACTCATGAAGTATTGTTATTTTTATAAAATAACTAATGTGTTGAACAAAGTTACTATTGCCTCAACTTTTTATTCATTTACTATTATATTTTTCATATAATACATGTGTGCCGTTATTCTTTATTTATGTACGTCCATTTAGAATAAATCAAATAATATAATGAAGCTAACCCGCCGATCCGGCAGGTTATGAAGCTAGTATATATATATATATATATATATATTGTATAATAAACGTAAATTGGCAAACGGCTAATTATGTAATTTTCCCGTTACCGTTATTTTATGTGTAAGTTGTAACCTAAGACCGGTGGTAATAAGGGTGGGTAAGAGACGTTAAGTTGTCCCCTCCCCAAGACACGTTTAAACCCACGTCAACGCCATTCAGTTTTGTGGTGAACTCAATCGGTCAGATGATCGAGTTATTAGAGTGCTAAGTGCAACGGGAGTTATCCGTCAAGTTATAGGCACGTAAAGTCAGCTTTTACCCTATAACATTCTTATAACACAAAATCACGAAAACACCCTCCCAATATCATTCCTATAACACACTACAAAAAACCACACTTTCCAATCATATGAGCTTATTAATCAATGTCCTTCTTAGTCATACCAAACACCTAACCGTAACAACTTATTAAAAATTAGCTAATGAAACCACTGAACTTGAGCATATATAATCGTATTATGCATAAGCTAAGGAGCTTTACAATCATAAGCTTAGCCAAACACCTCCCAAAAGTCCTTAGTATCGGTATAAGAACCTAAATTTCTCGATTAACTTTTTTTTTTTTTTTTTTTTTTTTTTTTTTTTTTTAATACGTTTTTTCACTAAAGAATCGCATAAATATATTTAAGTTTTAATATCATGCAGGTGGAATAAGTTCGGAAATGGTTACAGAAATTAGAGGCAAGATTATAAATAGTGTGAGGCGTGGTGTGACGGCATAGCCAAGCCTTACGTCTTAGGAGCCATGATGGAGCCACAATGTTTTTTAAGGTGTGACTTAAAGCAACACAAAATATGACAATATTTATAGAATTATATATTTATATCATATTTCATATATATCAAGTTTACATAAAGTGTTATATATAAGGAATAAAGCAAAGAAACTATGCTTGCGTGTAATCTTCTTCATTTCTTTGTTTACGTAAGGTATGTATTAAGTGACGGTAGTCAATCATTTGGTTTCCCACATTCGGTAAGGAGCCCAGAATATGAGCGAGTCAAGACTTGAGGTAACATTCACGATGTAACTAGTGTGTGTATTTTCTGTGTTAAGAATGACTTGGTCCATTCCAAGGAAATGATCCGATATTAATAGACATTCATTTAGGATTTCGTGTAACCCATAAATGCAATCTCATGGTTAAAAATGGTCCACGTGGTGGACATCCAAGAGAGGGGACAAGAATGACACATGGCATGTCATCCTTGGTTAAGATAGGTTCATGGAATGTCCCACTAGTTTGGTCTTTAATACATAACCTTAGTTAGTCTGAAATACATAACCACCACCGTCACATCACCCACCACCGTCACCCACCACCACCACTACCAATCACCACCACCGCGCACCACCGCCACCCACTGCCACCACCACCACTACCACCACCACTACCACCACCACTGGTCCACGTTGTTAGTGGTTGTGGTGTTGATAAGTTGTAGAGGTGGGTGGTGGTAGCATTGGGTGGCAGTGTTGCTTAGTGGTGGTGATTGGTAGTGGTGGTCGTAGGTGGTAGTGCTAGGTGGTGGTGGTGGGGGGATGGTGGTGGGTGGCGATGGTGGCAGCAGATGGCAGTGCTAAGTGATGGTGAGTAGTCGTGGCAGTGGGTGGCGGTGGTGGATGGTGGTCATGGCAGTGGGTGGCGATGGTGGGTGGTGGTTATGGTTGGTAGTGGGTGGCGGTGGTGAGTGGTAGGAGGTAGTTGTGGGTGGTGGTGGCGGCGGCAGTGCGTTGCGGTGGTGGGGTGGTGTTGATTATGTATTGGAGACCAAACTAATGGACTAAAACCGTTATACCGGCAAACCACAGGAACCAAAAATGTGATTGGTGGGTGGTGGTGGTAATGGTTGACAGTAGTCGCAATGGGTGGCGGTGGTGAGTGGTGGTGGTAGGTGGTAGTTGTGGGTGGTGGTGGTGGTGGCAATGGTGTATGGTGGTGGTGGTAAGTTTTGGTGGTAGGTGGTGGTGGTGGGTGGCGGTGGTGGGTGGTGGTGATGGTAGTGGACGGTGGTTATGTATTTCAAACTAACTGAGATTATGTATTGAAGACCAAACTAATGGCCCAAAAGAGTTATACCGGCAAACCACAAGACCAAAAATGTAGTTAACTTTTATCAATGAGAATTGCTACAACCACATACACTTTACAAAAAAAAAAAAAAAAAAAATAACCACACAATGACTTGGTATTTCTTGATTGGTGCATTTCCCTAAAGTTTCTCTCTCATTAAACCAATCACTTCTTTACACATCATTGTCATGTCATTGTGTGGTTATTTTTTTGTAAATTGTATGTGGTTGTAGCATTCCTCTTTATCAATACTTAACACTAATGATGCATTATATAAAAATATTAAAAGAATGATAATATAGTAGGAAAAATTAAAAGTTTGATGCTTACAATAAGAAAATTAAAGTTGAGTACAAACAAAAAGAAAAAGTGTTAAGTCGGATATATTTTCAGACAATTATCCTTAAAAAAACCAAAGTATATGGTTCGGTTTGGTTTTATCCAAAACATCAAACCAAAAAAAAGTGAACAGACAAAATACATATAATCTTAAAAACTCATCTTTAAATTAGTTTTTGAAAGTGTCATTTATGACATATAAACAATTATCTTCTAAATTTTTGTGGTCGTCCAGTTTTTATATTATTGTGTCACTTTACGACGTGTCAATTGTCTTACATTTTTTTTTAATGATCAGTAGTTTGTATTTCTTTGTTTTGAAACTTGAAAAATGTATTCTTTGTTGCACTAGAAATCCGACCATTGAAAGATCAAAGTGTAAGAAATGAAATAAAAACCAAAAAATCCAAAAAACCAGGCTGAAAATAAACCAAAAACCGAAACTAGAATCAACCAAAACCAAACGGTTTCTAAAAAGCAAAAACCGAATATTTTCGATTCGATTTTGGTGTTTACCAAAAACCGAGTCAAACCGAACCATGGTCGCTCGCCAGTTACCTATTTTATATTACCTTCTATAACTATGGTTATCTATCAATCTCAAATAAAATGTTAACTAAGCTTATATGAGTAATTTTATGGGTTAAATAAGAGGGCTTTGATAAGCAATAAATTTATGGCTTATTTAAGGGAGTTAAGCTTTCATAACATGTTTCATTACAAATTACATTTTTACCTCAGATTCCAAACACCTTAGCTTATGATCGAGCTTATTAATCAATATCATTGTTAGTCATTTACATACATAAGCTAAACCAAACATCTAACCTTAACAGCTTATTAAACAATTCTGATAAACTTGGATACATGCAATCCTTAAAAATCCGAAAAATAACAAACTAATTAGAATACTTGTTGATAAAGTATTTCAAAAATCGAAACCTATTAGAATTAGGACGGTGGTACAATTAATGAGTAATAGTTACCAAAAATATACAAATCAACGATTTATGCCATAAAATCTATACAAATATTTTTAATTAAAGTTTAGTGTATGGTAACATTTGTTATGGATACATTTATCGAACTTGTTGAACAAGTATTCGGTCTCTATTAGGTTTTTTTTGTTTCGAATCCTTTTATAACAAGTATTAGATTTCATTCCTATATAGTTCTATATAAATAATTAAACATACAACAAATGGTCTTAAACATATTCGACTTCATATCATCGATCAAGTTTTATTGTTTCAAAGTTAGTATTAATTCTGCATTACGATAACAATAGAATGGCTTTTAGTCTATACAAACGTCCACCCCAGCTTATTGATTTTCTTAATCAATTTCCTGGTGATTGTCGTCATTCGGTCACGTCAACTTCAGATGCTGAACCAAGGTTTACAACAGACTTGTTACTCGGTGTTAAAGCTCCGGTCACCACGTCTCCGTTCATCGACCATTCAAGAGTGCCCAAGAGAAAAAGGTATTTTGTTAATTATTCATGCATGTTAGTTTATTCCTTTTATGTTTGGTTTCAAACAGTATGTCCTTTTATTTCAAATCTGTTTTCTTGATTAATCAAGATTCTAACTAACTGTGAATCTTAATTATTATCGCAGGCTAAGTCTACATGAAGAGCTTGTAGACGCCGCCAGGTCTTTCTCCTTATACTTGCAGCCCAGCGATAATGATTCATCTTTGTTCATCGACTATTCTGCTATGCCGATAAGTTTCGTGCCACCACAAGATCCACCAAATCCAACTTGTGAGGACACCTTAAAAGAACCAGTGCATAAGAAGAAGAGAACAAAAAAGGTTAATTGTGGACAGGTGGTGAGCAGTCACGCAAACGAGCAGTTCCAGCTTGTTTGTTGGGACGCGCAGCTTAAAGAACCAAGTAAGAAGAAGAGAAAGACGCCACCAAAGATTGAGTCTGGACCAGTGGTGAAGAATGAGGTAACAGAGCAGTTGCAAAAGTTTATAACGAGTGATGAGATGAATGGTGCAGAACTGAAGTTGGTGACTCAGAAAGTGTTGTATATGAGCGATTTGAAACAAGACCAAAACAGGTTGAGCTTGCCGCTTAAGCAACTCATAACAGAAGATTTCTTGACGACTGAAGAGAGATTGAAACTGGAGAATAAAGAGGAGATGGAGGTTCGAGTAGTTGGGCCAACACTAGAGATGTATAAGGAACCGATGACGATGACGATTTGGCCTATGAAAAACACCCATAATCTTGTGTTGAAGACCAACTGGTACCACTTTGTGAAGGAGCACAAGGAACATCTGAAGGAATTATCAAAGATTCAAGTGTGGTCGTTTCGCAAAGACAATCAGCTGTGCTTTGCTCTTGCAGTTGTGGCGAGACCACCCGATGGCGTAAACAATTGAGGACATATTATTTACTCAGATTTTGTTTAATTAATGTAGTTCATTTAATGATCTTTGATTAGCTTACTCAACTATTGATTAACTGTATCTATGATATTAGTATATAATATTTAATAAAATCTCTTTTTAAGCATTTCGTCGAACTCCTTTAATGCAGTCAAATTAATGGGTACCTCAATAGGTCATATGCAATCCTTAAAGCTTGATTATAACAATGAAAACTGAACAGTAGCATGCAATATACTCTTGAAACTAAATGAAATTATGTGACAGATTAAAAGTACGCTGTGCATATTGAGTTGTACCTTTCCCTTAATGATTAGTGGAACAATTAATTACTGTTTTGTTAGATTTTTAAGTAATAAACATCTGATAACAACGGAACAATAGCTAATTATGTTTAGTGTTTTCTTGAACATATTAACAAGTTAAGCCAGGCAATAAGATCAAGTACTAGTATATAACTACTTTGACTTGGTTAGATTTTTTGTACAACTTTTGTTTATCGGGCTATGACCATATACAGACAAAATATCAAACATAATTGAGTCTCAAAACAACATGAAAATTTAGCAAGCTGCTTTGCGAAATAAGAAAAAAGGTTATGCTAGTGTCAACACTAAGCGTGGTGAAGATGGATTAAGATCCTCTAAAGTTGGTATAAACATGACCGGTCATGTTCTCTCACAATCAAAAAGAAAATTGGATCTCTCGGTAGGCCCTACTGTTTTTGCTTGTGAGAGAATATGACAAGTCATGTTCAAATCAACTTTAGAGGATCTTAATCGGGTGAATATGTGATTTTTAGTACAATTCAGTGTAAGAAATTAAACTATCCAATCAAAATCAGGTGTTTGTTATGTTTTCGGATTTTTGACGATTGTATTCACGTTTATCAAAATTCTAATCTAATCATAATGATTCATGGTTAGCTATGTAATAATAAAGCTCATTTTCTTAACCACAACCTTAAAAGTTTTCATTAGCAAAACCCATAAAAAATGATAATGCCAAACCACGTCTTTCACATACAATTTAAGAAAGTTTAAATAAATATATTACTGATAGATATCCATAGTTGCATATGGTAATACAAACGTAAATTAGTAACGGCTAATCATCGATCTAACCAATATCTCCGTGAATATTTCCGAACTTTTTCCACCAACATGATATTAAAACTTGAATATATTACACGAATCTTTATGTATATTAAATACAATTAATTAAATAATCAATAAATACAATTAATACACTTATTAAAACACCCCTTACATGTTACATAATAAATACAAATTATCAAGCATATTGTATAATTAACTTAAACACAATTCCTGCATTAAATGTCACTAATACAAATAATAAAGCATATTATATAAATTTTTAAGCCCGAACGGGTAATGGGCCAAATGGGCTCGAGCCCGAACGGGCACGGGTCAAACGGGCTCGAGCCCGAACGAACACGAGCTAAACGAAATTTTTGATATCCGTAAATTTATTGTCAAAAAGAACATAATAAACTAAAATATGTTCACATATTGTACAAACCAAACAAACTACTAAACAAAAAAACATAAAATAAATAATAAATAAAATAATACAAACAAAACAAAATTTCATCAAACTTTTGCCATAAAATACTAATCAGTAAAGCTATTGCCAAAAAACGTACAAATAAAATAAATTATTAATCGAAAAAATTAAATTACAGGGTGTCCGCAGCTGAATCACGTGAGGACCCTGCTAGTATTAAACAAAAAGTACATGATGAATTTCACATTGAAAACCATAACGCTTCTTTGTAGAAACATTTGTTTTACGATTTGTTAACTACCATCTTCGTCTCAAATTTAAATCATCAACCTTTTAGATGCATAACAATTAACAATTAATTAGAAACCATGCATGTAGCCGGCGAGCGTAGAAGGTTTTACCTTATGTCGCCAGCTTGACACTCTAGGTACCATAAGCATATAAAAAGTTCAGTCATTTATTGTTCTCTGTCCGAGCACAGTTGCAACATGCCGAGTAGTATAAATATTCAATGAATATTACCATTACATATGATGATGGATAATAGAACAAAGCACAAGATGTTGAGTAAATTAATCAAGCCATGCATATATAATCCTCTTAATATCTAAGATTTCAGTGACAAATGCAATCAATATAAAATAGAAAAAACATACCATGGTCTTGCTCTAGCTAGATAAGGGTATATAAGATCATTAGAGAGGTTAATTGGCCATGTATGTTTATAAAAATTTCAACAATTCAGTGTGCCTCTAGAGACAGAGGTCAAGAGTTCGATCCTCACCCTTTGCAAGGCTGGAGAAGTACATGCAGAGAAAGCCATTCTAGCGACTGAGTTGAAGGAGCTTCAGCTTCAGCTTCGCTTTTTTACTATGTCAGATGAGTTCACTTGGAATTCTTAATGTGATAGCTTTAATACATTGTTTAATACAGTACTCTACAGAGGCTGCAATTTCAACCCATTTACCTATGAATGGGTTGATTTAGGTTATGTTCAGTATGTAAACATATTTGACCTGCTACTCTTATAAATAATTTAAATTTTTGGACAAAAAGATGTACTTTAACATCGGAAACTATAAATAAATTACAAAAAAAAAAAAAAAAAAAAAAAAAAAAAAAAAAAAAAAAAAACCCTTCTGAACCTCTATTTTTGTTTAGGTTCAAAATGGGATGATTTAGGTTATGTTTTATTGACCCGTTATGAAGCTTGATAGAAAAAGTGACGCGTTTTGAACCTTAATGAAATTATAAAACTTAATAATGCACATAGTTGCATATGAAAACGTGCTCATAGTTTTTATGGTATTTATCCTGTATTTATTTAAAAAAAAAAATGTATTTTGTCATATGATACTTAATTCGTCAAGTGTTTGTTGCTTAGTTGCGTAAAGCTTTAGAGAAACGATTGGCATCAGCTTTGGAGGTAATCAGTGCAGCTGTGGAAGAAAAGCTTTAAAAAGTGAAGTCTGGTATGGTATTCCAGGAGAACCAAGGTTTTGAAGAGTCTATGAACTGAAGCTTGAAGCTGAGGAAAATTCTAAGGTACTGTTGACTTTAGACCTCTTTTATGCATGATACCATTGAAACTAGAGGTGTTGTTAAATTGTCCATAGCTAGCTTCTCTAACAGCAGCGGAAGATCTCGATCTTAACATTGGATTTATGATAAAAACACAGAGTTACATCCTAGATAATAGCTTTACAGATAATAAGAAAAGGGAGATAACACAAATGAACCAAGATTCATGTATATTTATTGCTGACAATCTACAAAAATCATCGTTATAAACCATTCATTTGGTTAATATTTCAACTTGTCAACATGTCGATTTTATCACCTCTAAAGTTATAAACTTATACACCATCATTGGTGTAAATTTGTCAGGAAAATAAGGTAACATATCAACTTCCGCATCACACCCCATTTGGGTTGTATGCTTTAAAGATCAGTGAGCTATTCAAGGAAAATCAACAAAATCACAAGCACAAAGATAGACTTAACAATATCAAATCAAGAATCCTTTCTTGAATTAAACAAACAACAAAATCCCAAGCACAAAGATAGACTAACAATATCAAATCAAGAATCCTTTCTTGAATTAAACAAACAACTCGGCAAGTTTACTTTCATACGTAGTTAAAGACACAAGTGACTAATTAAAAAAGATGCAAAGTTCTTAAGATAACAAAACAATCTGTCCAGCAGACAAAACACCCCAGGTCACCATTAACAATCTCTCCAGCAAGCAACTAATTTTTATTCTTGGAGTCGTTTTTCATGAACTCAGTCTTTGGCCTTAGCTGCAACCACAGAGTTGAAACAAGTCAGTGAAAGTAACAGTAATATAATAGAGAAGATCCTAATACAGTACATCAAATTATATTCTAAATCAAACACTGATTATATGTTTACCTGGTTGCTGTGGCCACACTTCTTCTTCCTGCAGTTTAGAGCCCTTGGAGGAAGACGGGCGTAGCACCTAACAACAAGCAATTTAATACAAATAAGGCAATGATCGACTTAGACAATACAAAATAAACATAAGTTTAAAAGCACATATTACAGAACCCATTGGTGATCAACAATGACCTAAAGTAAACATGACTAAAATAACTTTCTTGCCATTAATTTTACAAGATGACCAGAAGCTCAAATAATCTCTTGGTGTTCAAAATTAAAGAAGACCAAGGAATCAGGCACTAATCTACTACTACACAATTTTGCCATAAACCATATTCACAGATATTTTTAGATAATATACATAACAAAAATCCACATACGAAATAGTGTCAGAGAAATACATAAAAAGAAGATATACAGAGATAAAAAACATTGCTTATATGGCAAAAGAGAACAACTCACTTGCGACAGATTTTTTTTTTCTGGTTCTGCTTCTGACCCAATTCCAGGTTGAAAGGATTATAGGATTCTCTAGGGTGGTTTATCCCACCTCCACGCAGCCTTAAGACCAAATGAAGAGTCGACTCTGGAAAAAAAAAATGCAAAATAAGAAACTAAACAACACAGCATAATAAGAGGGGGCAATTCCATACATACCCAAAACAAATATCATAATTCCTTATTTCCCCAACACATGCTTTAAAAGCATTGTACGTATGCAATGAAAACTTGACATTTGGGTAAAATTATAATAAAAACTGAATTGCAACATGTGTTGATTTAATTTTAGTACAAACAACGAAAATTAGCACAAACTCCTAAATCAACTTGAATTTATGGTAAAGAGTCACTATAAAACACAAATTCACATGAAAACCACATCAGCAAATATATACAACAAATTGATGCTCCTTTGTAAATTATAATAAACTAATGACAAACTACAATCGTTCTGTGGTAAGTTACAAGTTGACTGTCCAATATACGAATGACTTAAGAAGCGATAACTATTCAACAAATAAATTAATGGATAACTTGTGATTTTGAACACCAATACCCCTAAATATCCGATATCTGTTTAACCATTATACCCGATATCCTAATCACACAAACAATTAGCCGACAAGAAATTTGTTAAACAAAAACTTTTCATCCGATATCTAAATCATGAATTCACCAACAACAAATTTCTTAACACAAATCTAAATCATCCGACGTCTACTCAGCTTTCACCAGGCAAACAACAAATTTTCATACTAAAACTGTAATATTCATACTTAACACTGTTTTCTTTAAATAATCAGCTAACCACATGAATTCACCAACAACAAATTTCTTAACACAAATCTAAATCATCCGACATCTACTCTGCTTTCACGCGACAAACAACAAATTTCTTACAAACAACAATAAAAAAAAAAAAAAAAAAAAAAATCATCCGATATTTTAGACCTCTTTGTCACCCGACAAACAAAAGTGTCCCAATAAAAAAAAAAAAAAAATCCTACAACTATTTTTCCCTTACAAATAACCACATGAATTTACCAACAACAATAAATAATAAATAAAATAAAAAATTCATCCGATATTTTACACCTCTTTGTCACCCGACAAAGAAAATTGTCGGACAACACATAATAATAAAAATAAAAAAGTAAAAGAAGAACCTTTCTGGATGTTGTAGTCAGCAAGTGTACGGCCATCTTCAAGCTGCTTTCCTGCAAAGATCAACCTCTGCTGGTCTCGTGGGATACCTATTTTTTTTTAAAAACTATTATTAGTAATATGAAATATAAACGAAACTATATATTATTTTTATAAAGGAAATAAAAAAGTAATACTACCTTCTTTGTCCTGAATCTTTGCCTTAACATTGTCAATGGTATCAGAGGATTCGACTTCAAGGGTTATGGTCTTCCCGGTCAATGTTTTCACAAACACCTGCATTTTGTTTTTGCTTCTTTCTCTCTCTAAACGGCGCTTATTCTTTTCGTGGGGAGGAAGGAAATAATCTCATTCACTAGTATTTTATTAGGGTTTTGGTGGGCTTGAGTATTATTGTTGTCAATGTTTGGGCTTTTAAGCCCAATCACATTTTGTCTAAATTTTTATTTCTTTTCTTGATTATTATTGGTAGAAAAATAGATTAATTTACTTTTCTTGATTATTGTTATTACCTATAGCGGAATTTTTTTATTTATTTTTATTCTTTTTTATCTGGTTTGTGTTTACATGACAGGATTAAGCTCGGGGATTGATCACATAAAAGATAAATCATACGTAACCTTACTTTCACATATGTTCGTGTATAACTTCAGCTTAGCTGAATTTAAGAAACTATAACAAGAATTATTAAAAGGCAAGTAAAGCTAAATCAGATAACAACAAATTTTGTTTAAATTCCACTTGTTAAGCTTGTCTGATAAGAAATGTGAAACAACTTAATGGCGTATGTGTGAGTAACTTGTAAGGATCTTGCTTACGGGATTGGTGGAATACTCAATACTAATACAGAGGAATTGTACATGTAAGCACCGTTTTTTTATATCTATATTTTTTTGATGTATATGTTTTTGGGTGAAAATCATCAAACAGTAACCAAATATGAGATATGTTGCAATTTGATATCTCAAACTTTATATCAACCATAAAAACTATTAAAGTTTCTAAACTGTTTCATTCTTATGTAACTTTTATGTTAAAGTGACTTGAATGGAACATTTCTCATACTTGGTTATTATTTGGTGGTTATTGTTTATGTTTAGTCGTCGTGCATTAGCGGGATGTACATAAAGTTGGTTGAAGTTAGTTAAATTCATGGGGTGGGTGTTTAAAATTAATGTACAACATGTTAATGCATAGATAAATATTTTAAGCACGCTAATTTTAGAAAATTACATAAGAATAGAACAGTTTTGAAACTTTGATGATTTATATGATTAGTATAAAGTTTGAGGTATCAAATTGGAACACCGTTACTAATGGGTGACATATTCCCTTTTTTGAGAGGAAATTTCTAAAATGAACTATAAGGCGAGGATATTACCAAAGTTGACTTGTTTCACGAAAATAAACATGCATTTTTTGCTTGTCACTCCTTCAGATGTTGTCACGTGTTAATTTTATTTTCAAATTTAATAAGATGGTGACACGTGGACATGGTAAGCAAACTAGTTTTACTCTCCATACCTATTTGCTCGCCATATATCTAGACATGGCAAGCAAAATAGTTTGCTTGCCATATGGTTTGCTCAATTTAAGGTATGTAGACAAGAATGTGTGCTGAGCAAATGTCATTTGGTTTCAATTTCGTTTGCTCGTCATAGTATCTTACTGTGTTTTTTTAGTGTGTAAAATGAAGATGGGGACCAAAGACAATTGGGGACCGTGTGTATTTTTTTAGTTATTAAAATCAATAGGGGACCTAATGTGTTTTTATGTTTTTCTCGGCTATCATGAAGATGAAAAAGTCTAAAATGTTACACGAGATATATATCGAGCACGTATGGCACGCTCCAGGTGGAGCCACAGTTGATCCGATATGAATTTTTAAAGTTCTAATTGCTGCACTTTTTCAAAATCAGACCTTCCTACACTAATTTGTATTTTACACTAATTTAACCACTGAATTTGCCAAAACTTTCTAAAAGGCAATTGAAGTATACTCAGAGGGATAACATTTTTGTTTTGGCATCAAGTTAATTAAATAAATGGTTAGTTCTCTATGATCCTCCAAAATTAATTAAAGTTTTACGCAACTTGTTGTCCTAAATTCAAGCATCACCAAAATGACCCAAAACCCATCATAAACTATTCTACTATTTACCAAACTTAGCTTATTACAAATGCTAAGACCATTTTCCAACAATTTTATAAGCAATCTTACTAGTTTAAGCACGTTATAAACTCGTTATCATAAGCTTGGTCTTGTACCAAACACCCTTTTATAAGGTTATAACAACATTATCATCCTCATTAATCAAGAACAAGCCATATTTAACATGATTTAGCTAATGGTTTATAACCATAACATCATAAACTTGGTATCATGGTCATATCTAATCCAAAAATCATGCCAACATCATTTATGTCATCACACATATGTGAAAAAACTTCATAATCTTGTCTAATACCATGACTAACATACTAAATAAGCAAAACCTCCAAATTTCCACCATAATTCTTTAAACGAAACTGAAATCATCACATACATTTGAAGGGGATTAGTCAAGGGAGCTTATTTTATCATGAGGATACCATAAAAACACTTAGAATCATGCTAGAATCATCATAAGGATACTTACTTCATCCTTAAAAATTTTAGATCTCTTCCCTCCATGACAAAACATACATACACATGTAGTTATGAGGTAAATTATGTACTTTTGGAGTTATTAAGTCGTAAGGGAAATTCTGTAATTTCATAACTTAACTAAACTTTTACACCATTAGTCCCTGCCGTTAAATATTTTACACTATTAGTCTTTTCGTTAGCAATATAACATGCTTTTAAATAATCTGTAAAATTTGGGATATTAAAAACACCCCACTAACTAAATAATCAACAATTAGTTTTTACCCAAAATAAAGTCTACAACCTAAAAAAGTTCCAACAACACATAAAAAACTAACAATAAGAACTAAATAAATGGCAGCATTGAACTAATATTTCATTACCACAAAAATTACATCGTTTATCAACATCTTAGACAAAAAAAATGTAATTAATATTCTAATGTATTGACATAAAGTAAAATGAAAATTAAAGTTTTTCTAATACTCGATTTGGACAACCATAGAACCTACGTCCATGATTTCAATTTTCCACGATATGCAAATTACAGCTTTTTTCACACCAAAACACCACTATTTTTTGTGTTCTTAAATTTTGGGGAAAAAAAAAAAAAAAAAAAGATGAAGAGAGGGAGTGATGGAAATAAGTGAGTGAGAAAAGAGTGGAGAGTACTCTAGATTGAATCGGGATATGTAAAACGTATTGGGATATCTAAAAAATTAAGTACACGTGTATATGGAGTACAATGACAACAGTAAACAAAAAGTTTGACAAGGACAAAAAAAAAATGGTTGGACAAAGCTACCCCTCGTGCGATTTGCCCGTGATATGGGAGATAACGAGGAAAACTAAAGTTGTTAGCAAATTTGAACCGCCATGTCATATTTTGGAAATTTTGGAGCTGGCAAGTGAATTTTCGCTATTTTGGATGTTACACGAAATCTGGCTAAACCACATGGGCTAATCGTGTAATTTACTCTAAAATTTATACAAATATTTTTATTTAAGTTTAATGTATAGGTAATATTTGTTATTGTCGAACTTGTTGGAGAAGTATTTGGTTTTTATTTAAAAAGTAACCCTAACATAAATCGTAAGGCCTCATTAATTAAGGAAGCCTAGCTTTCCATATATTATACTATCTATATAAAAGGCGGGCATGCTGTTCACAAAAAAACGTGCTACAGTGATAGATTACGCCCAAGGAACGGGGCCATTTGTGGTTGTCATTTGTTGGTAGTACATTATGGTACTATGGTACTGTAGATAGTGGTGCATTTGTGCAGCTGCTATTGGCTAGAAGGCAGGTTGTCCGTTCCGTTGTGTACCCGCATTCCCTTAAGACAACTGTAGCGTTTCCTGTTTCACACCGTAATACGGGTGTAATCACCCCGTTATTTTGCTTCCCTGGTATTATTACCCACAAATATTTCCTCCCAGTTCCAGACCTTTCTTCACACTTTTTCTGCTCCATTTTCATCGACATAAAAAACACACAAACACACACCATTCCAAATTAGGGTTTCATTAATGATTTAATTGAGATACTTCTTTTACTTTTATTTTTCTTTGAAATTAGGGTTTCATTAATTTAGGGGTTTTTGTTGATTTGATTTGCAGGTTGCTTTGCTAATGATGTTTGCACCGAAGTCTTTTAAGGTATTTGTTTCCTTACACTGACGCTGCAAGTAGGTGCTTTTTTAAGGTACAATTGAAAAAATATATATATCAGTTATTGTTTTCAAGAAAAAATATTACAGGTGCATTTGGGATTGCTTTTTTTAAACTGCTTATATGAGTATTTGTATATGCTACTTTAGGCAATTACTGATTGGGGAAGTAAGTTGGTGAGATGGTGATGAGGATTTAAATCTGTTTTCAAGGTTATGTTAGGCAACTATTGTATTTGTTACATTTTATATAAATTGTATTATTATTTTTTTTGTCGGTTCAACTGAACTTAATTTAAGGGGTGTTTAGGATTGCTATATAAATAAGGCCTTTAAAGGTGGCTGGTTGAGCTTATGGCTTATTCAGTCACTTTTTCCGGCTTATGCGGTCGTTTGGTTGAATTTATGGCTTATTCGGATACAAATACTAAGAGAAGCAATTTCTAAAAAACAATGCCCCCCCCCCCCCCCCACATTCATTTAAAGTTGCTTGGTAAATCAGTAGGTACATAACACAAATTAGAGCTGCGCCTCATGTAGTTGCGAGCTAAAAATTAATTTTCTCTTATTTTCTTTTATGTGCAGAGACATTGTTATTGGATTACCAATTCATCTCTCAGGTGAGAACCGCAAAAGAAACTGTGGGGGCCATTGTGGTGGTTCACGGTGAGTTTTATTTTTCAAGATGGTGTTTGATTTTTTGTTATTTTAGTCTTGGCTTTGTTAAATTCGATCTGACTTTGTTTATTGTTAAGGTTTTGGACTACATTTGTCTAAATTACCATGTTATTTTAATCCACAGATCTGACCCTAATGATCTATTCAAACCTGTTTTGTAACTGTCGTTTGCCAAAACATGTATCTTGGCTTGGTAACCCTGTGGTTGCAGCCATGGCACGTTTTGGATACCGCTTTGACACTTACTAAGATTGGGTTTGGAAGAGGGTCCGCAGACCCAACGGCATATGCTCTGCTATTTTCTTTGGCTGCATAAATTGCTATGTTGCAGTTTCAATCTATTGATCGGTTGATGCTTTCTTAACCGATGCTTTTGAATCTGCTGTTCGGTTGATGCTTTCTTAACCGATTACGCGGTGTTCAGACCCAGTCTTGAACTGAATGAATTAGAAAGAACAAAGAAGTAAGGAAATGAGACGACTCTTTCTTGAACAAAAAATGGGCCGTTCTATATGCGTAATGAAGTTCTGCAGCTTTTTTTTGCCCAACCCATGCCTGGGTTTTAGATAGTTATATAATAGGCTGTGATGAATTTGTGGATTCGATTAAAGCAATGAATCTCTGTGTCTTGGCAGGGTAAACTATTACGTTTGCAGCCATGGCGGGTGTATTCACTTTTTTCGATTACTAATGAATGTGACTCAGATGATATTGGTCATTTGAGGTCTGAACCATAACTTGGCATGGCGATAACCGGATGGTGTGATAGCATATTTGCTATTACGCAACCGCGTTTCTTTTGCAGCCATGGCTGAATTCTGACCTTTTTTTTACCATTTTCCATCCATAAATCTGAGCCTAATGATCTATTGAAACATGTTTTCTAAGTGTCGTTTGCCAAAACATGTATCTTATGCATATTTATTGTAAAGAAAAGAGTCATTTGCTGTGTTAACGAATATTTGTAAAGAAAAGTGGCCGACCGAGACACTTTAAATACACTACATTCTGGAAAACAGTTAAAGGAATACCAACAGTTGCACAAGGAGTGTTATGGTATGCTTTAAAGCATTTGTTACCTTTTCTTTTTACTAGACCTTTTCTATAATGTTGCTTTTTGAATTACAGGTAAACATCTACCTTCTTTTTAAGCATTATACGAATCGTGCTCTTATATATTAGCAATTATTATCATTACAGAAATGGCCATTAGAGTGCTACGACGTTCTGTTTTATCCTTAATTGGCGGGGTAGTGCAAT
This sequence comes from Artemisia argyi, assembly GCA_030686995.1. Classification (NCBI taxonomy): domain Eukaryota; kingdom Viridiplantae; phylum Streptophyta; class Magnoliopsida; order Asterales; family Asteraceae; genus Artemisia; species Artemisia argyi. Next base: position 50,883,513 of record CM060709.1, read on the forward strand.
GTCGTGTTTGCAGCCAGGGAGAGTCGGGTGCCCTTTTATCCCATCCCGTACTTGCAAATCTGAACCAAAGGGTTTCTTGAGGCTTATATACAATCCTATTGACACTTCTTGCTACTTCATTTTGTTGCTTCGAATATTTAGTAGATTAAACTTTTCATAATTGTAAAGAATGAACGTTTGTATTTCCAGAAGTTCAATAATTTTGCATAACCAACTAAAGTTTGAATTTTATGTTTGCAGGCCTGAAATAGGAAAGAGGGAAGCAGGACAGTTTGGAATAACCCCAGGCAGGGAGTGGTATAGTAGATGTGTGAAGCTGTTATGGCATGGGGTCCTGGGGAACCTTTCTCTATGGAACAAATCCGCGTTATACCACCTAAAAAATGGAAGTTTTAATTAAAATTCTTCACTTCTATCTGTCATACTGATCTTAATGCTTGGAAGGGCGAGGTATGTACATGTTTCTTACTGAATTGTATTCTTTTCTGTCTTATTCATTTAACAAATTACTACTTATATATAGAATGAATCTCAGTGTCTTTATTATGTTCAAAATTAGTCCATAATTATATGCATCAAATTAGATCATTATATTTAGGGTCATTGAGAGTGTCGGAAAAAGTGTAGATGATATGAAGGAAAATGATCATGTTGTTACGATCTTCAATGGAGAGTGGTGAATGTGCATATTGCTTAGTTCAGTAGGTGCATCAACAAGACGACAACTGATATAGTTCAGGGAATGGGTTGAATGGGTTGGTTCAAGGTTTTATAATAGATTGGGTTAGGTAATGAATCAAACTGTTTGAATTGAATTTAGTAAGCGTTCGAATAAGATTGAAACGAAATCATTATGTACATCACATAACTTTTTATTTCCGACGAGGCTATCAAAAATTTTAATTTGCTTTGTTTCTCATTAGGATATAGAGAACTGTTGTTGATTATGGTTGCTCGCTTATCACGTTGTTTGATTTCTTAACCTGTTATGTATTTTTTTTTTTTTTTTTTTTTGGTAATTTGCAGGTTTGCTATTTTTTGGTAATTTGCAGGTTAGCCTATTTACACAGCCCAGGTTTGCGTTTTGGAATAAGCAATTTTGTCGTTTCAAACTTCTTATAGGTATTATAATGGGATTGTATATCGTAATAACTACTTTTAAGAGTTGTTTGGAATTTGTAGAAAAAATGCAAAAATTGCAAGAAAACAATTTAGTATTGATCGAATTGACATTTACTCATATGTCTTGGGGAATACAAGTTTAATAGAAGTTGATTTACTTTACTAATAATGGCAAAAGAGTGATGATCTGAACTGATGCTTACTCACAGTTCTTTTGCTTTGCATTTTGGAACAAACATGTAGACTTTCATTCTTATCAATAACTAATTTGCTATAGTTTGTTACAGTCAATGTAATGGAAGTATCAAAGATCAAAAATGAAATGGGTCAAAAGTGACACAAACTCACCCGCTGCAACGCGCGGGCTACCCAGCTCGTTATCTATAAATGGCAACACAATTAACCACCGTCTTATTTTCATATCAAGTATTAGATTTCATTCCTATATAGTTCTATATAAATATACAACAAATGGTCATAAACATATTCGACATCATATCATCGATCAAGTTTTATTGTTTCAAAGTTAGTATTAATTCTGCATTACGAAAACAATATAATGGCTTTTAGTCTATACAAACGTCCACCCCAGCTTATTGATTTTCTTAATCAATTTCCTGGTGATTGTCGTCATCCGGTCACGTCAACTTCAGATGCTGAACCAAGGTTTACAGAGTTGTCACTCGGTGTTAAAGCTCCGGTCACCACGTCTCCGTTCATCGACCATTCAAGAGTGCCCAAGAGAAAAAGGTATTGTGTTAATTATTCATCCATGTTAATTAGTTTATTCCTTTTATGTTTGGTTTCAAACAGTATGTCCTGTTTTTTCAAATCTGTTTTCTTGATTAATCAAGATTCTAACTAACTGTGAATCTTAATTATTATCGCAGGCTAAGTCTACATGAAGAACTTGTAGACGCCGCCAAGTCTTTCTCCTTATACTTGCAGCCCAGCGATAATGATTCATCTTTGTTCATCGACTATTCTGCTATGCCGATAAGTTTCGTGCCACCACAAGATCCACCAAATCCAACTTGTGAGGACACCTTAAAAGAACCAGTGCATAAGAAGAAGAGAACAAAAAAGGTTAATTGTGGACAGGTGGTGAGCAGTCACGCAAACGAGCAGTTCCAGCTTGTTTGTTGGGACGCGCAGCTTAAAGAACCAAGTAAGAAGAAGAGAAAGACGCCACCAAAGATTGAGTCTGGACCAGTGGTGAAGAATGAGGTAACAGAGCAGTTGCAAAAGTTTATAACGAGTGATGAGATGAATGGTGCAGAACTGAAGTTGGTGACTCAGAAAGTGTTGTATATGAGCGATTTGAAACAAGACCAAAACAGGTTGAGCTTGCCGCTTAAGCAACTCATAACTGAAGATTTCTTGACGACTGAAGAGAGATTGAAACTGGAGAATAAAGAGGAGATGGAGGTTCGAGTAGTTGGGCCAACACTAGAGATGTATAAGGAACCGATGACGATGACGATTTGGCCTATGAAAAACACCCATAATCTTGTGTTGAAGACCAACTGGCCACTTTGTGAAGGAGCACAAGGAACATCTGAAGGAATTATCAAAGATTCAAGTGTGGTCGTTTCGCAAAGACAATCAGCTGTGCTTTGCTCTTGCAGTTGTGGCGAGACCACCCGATGTCGTAAACAATTGAGGACATATTATTTACTCAGATTTTGTTTAATTAATGTAGTTCATTTAATGATCTTTGATTAGCTTACTCAACTATTGATTAACTGTATCTATGATATTAGTATAATACGAGTATTTAATAAAATCTCTTTTTAAGCATTTCGTCGAACACCTTTAATGCAATCAAATTAATGGGTACCTCAATAGGTCATATGCAATCCTTAAAGCTTGAGTATAACAATGAAAACTGAACAGTAGCATGCAATATACTCTTGAAACTAAATGAAATTTTGTGACATATTAAAAGTACGCTGTGCATATGGAGTTGTACCTTTCCCTTAATGATTAGTGGAACAATTAATTACTGTTTTGTTAGATTATTAAGTAATAAACATCTGATAACAACGGAACAATAGCTAATTATGTTTAGTGTTTTCTTGAACATATTAACAAGTTAAGCCAGGCAATAAGATCAAGTACTAGTATATAACTACTTTGACTTGGTGCCGTACCATTACGCTCGGTGAGTGTAACAACCGTTGTTTTAGCAGGTCAGTTTGACTGATAGTCTTGACTCGGTTGACGTTTGTTTGGTGTGTCCTAGGTGTTTGAAGTGATATATGAGTGATGTAGGTGAGTTTTAGCACTAAATCCCTTTGCGTAATTGGTTTTATTGTGATTTGGAAAGTTTATAATTTGGGAAAGTTCATTTTGATCACCTTTGTGGTGTAGAAATGATTTGTGTAGTTTTGGTGTTTTTGTGTTTTTGCGTAACGAGTCTTCGTTCAAGTAATTGAGCGTTAGTAAGTTACGAGGAGTTTGTTTTTATGTGTTATATTTCAAAAAGAGCGTGAAATTTTATTTTTGGAAACTTTGTTTTGAAAATGATATTTTTCCGGTTTATCGTAAAATTAAGGTTTATCGCGTAAGACGTTAGGTTTCGATATGGGAATATATAAAATATGAAAGTATGAGGTTTTGAGTGTAATAAATAAATTTAAAATATATATATATATATATATATATATATATATATATATATATATATATATATATATATATATATATATATATATATATAGGTAAAATTCGGATTTAAAGGATAAGGGGGAAAAAGGAAACCCAATTTGAGTCCAAATATGACTCTTAGGCCCAAGGAATCCTAGTTCAACCCAAACAAGTCCAACCCAAACAAGTCCAACCCTTACCCATATTTACCCCACAAACGACCCATAACCCCTTTTTACTGCAATTTAGAGTCGACACATGGAGAATCAAGAGGGGGAAAATTAGGGTTTCATAATTGTCTAGCAATAATCAAGAATCAATGTAAAATCTTTAACCCTTATGTGTAATTAATCAATTATTGTTATGATTCATATAATAATTAATATGATGGATTAGGGTTTGTGTTAACTTCTGTAAATTAATGTTATAAAACATGTTGGAATCAATAATTAGTAATATTATGATGATTGGTGAAGAGAATTGAGCGTAAAACATGCTAGTTATTGAGTTAGGGTTTGGACAGATTTGTAAGGCTGTAAAAATGTGAGTGTATATAACAGATGGTGATGAGTTAAGTCACGAATTTTAAGTCTAAATTGAAGTATAATGAAATAGCTTTCCAAAAAGTCCAGCCACGATCAATTTTGAGGTCAGGAAATCGGTCTTTTGATTTTTCTTTGTTAAGGTGTCAAAGCTGTCAAACCGGGACAGATTTTGGGTAAAAGTTTGAGAGTGGCATGTGGTTGTAAAAGTGGTATTTTGACTTGGTCTTCTGGAATAGTTAAGTTTTAGGTTATATTAGACTACCACGAAGAGGATTCGCGATAAAAACTTGTGGAAGTAATTATTAAAAATCAAAACTTTTTGGTGTGCGTTCAGATCCGAATTTGAGTAGTTGAGAAGTTTGAATTTTCTATGAATACTTGTGTGTGTGTTGTTGGTACATGGCTTCTGGGATTAGCTTCTATGCTTATGAGAGACCATGGTAAATTTTTGGTGTGAGTTGTTAAGCCTTATTTGTCGTGAATTCATGTGAGGGAATCTACTCAAAAATTCTGCGTTTTCTGAGTTTTAGAGTGCAAGGGATTTAGTGAGTATTAAGTTATGGTATTGGTTAGTGTGGTGTCTAGGAGATCCATGGTGGGTCATATGAGTCTTAGACATCCATCATATGTGTATTACATGGGTTGTAGCTTTTAGCTTGACCTTGTGTAATGTGGATTATTTTTGTGTATTATAGATTGTGTATTGTTTTGTGGAGCTGCGGAATTTAAGGTGAGTTCATAGTCCCATATTTTTACTTTGTTTTAAACTTGGGATGGGAATGATGCTTGTCTTAAATGTTTTGGTTTACTGTAATTATGTGTGTGGTATTAAAGAGCTTGGACTTATAATGTTGTCGTATGTATACTATGTGTGATTATTTGCTTGTGTGGATATATATGTTTGGTCCAATTGGGGGGGAGCATCCAATTGGAGAGTAATACTCCTACTCGTACCAAATTATGTGGATTGGATATTGTGATGATAATGCGGTGTGGTCCAATTGGGGGGGAGTATCCAATTGGAGAGTAATACTCCTACTCGTTACCGGTTTTTGGGATTCAATTGGGAGGGTGTTTACCCTGTTGCTCGCGCATGCGACCTAATTGATGATATGTTGATGGGTACTAATTTGGATCGGTGGGCACGTTCCGCCCAATGGTTGCCTTATGAGTGTTGTTACCTTTATGTGTGGATATTAACTTGCAAATGCATGTAGCAATATGATAACTATAATTTATTTGTCCAGCTATATTTTGTAATCACAGTAAATTCGATTGCCTTGTGTGTTGAGTCTTAAACCTATGAATCTCACCAACATTATGTTGACGTTTTAAGCATCATTTTCAGGTGAGATTTCTAAGGATAAGATAGAAGGATGTGGATAGACGAGACCTTAGTTGCATTGAAAGTGATTTATCCTCTATGTTTGGATTTATGTTTTGTTTTGGTTATTTTACTTTGGGGTATTGTTACAACACTTTGTGTTTGTACATTGCTCTATTTATGTGCATGTAGTTGTTCTCTATGTAGACACCAGGTGTTGTGATGATATCCATGAAGTTACACCCGCGCGTTTCCGCCGTGGCGGGGTGTGACAGATTGGTATCTGAGCCAGGTTATAGAGAATTAGGTGGTTTAACCTATACTATAGCCTAGGAATCCTTCATATAGTTGCATTTAGGACCTATGTGTAAGTATAGTATTTTATATGTCTATTTTCCTATATTTATGAGATGTTTTATTGAGTTTCGGACGTCTATTTTATCTCCTATACGTATTATTATATATATCGACTTTATTATATCGTCTTCCGCGCGTAAGATGCTTCGATGGACAACCGTTGTCGCTATCGGATGCGAGAGAAGTGGTAGGATGAAGCAGACTAAACGCATAATCCGAGTTTCCGATAGAATGTATCTACGTTCGGACAAGGAGAGGACGTTTATGGTGGAGAAGAAGTGGAGAGGTTTGGAACCACGACGACTTCTGAAGATGGAGCCATTACCAAATACCCTTGGTGGTGTCCTCATTTCACTTAGGAAGGAGAGGTGGTTTAGTCTAAACCTCGTGAGTTATATGCACTTGTGAATCATGAGGAATTGGAAGAAAGAAATAGAGATGGTTTTGCATGTTGTCGATTACCTCAACATGTAGGAAACAGGAATGGTTGGTTGAGTAAAGATAAAAGGGAGTTAGGATGGAATGGTGTGGATTCGGATCTAGAGTCCACAGCGAGTAGTAAGTTGAATTGATCTGAGTAGGGAGATAAGTGCGAGAGTGGAATTTGAGCCATTATGCGACGTCTTTTGTTTTGTGTTATGTTTTGGAGTTCGTATATTGTCTTTTGCCGTCTGGAGCCATGTTGGAGCGTGATTACTCTTGGATATTGGATCGACCTTATCCAAGTAATTTTGATTATAGATTTACGTGATCGTCGAAATTGTTCCATGCAAGATGATTGTTTGCGACATCTTTAGTTTTTGTTTGCATGTTTGTTTGCATGATGTGTTGTCATAGGAGGGAGTACACTTATGAAAGGGGGCATAGATAATTATGGTGGCCAACATAATTATACATGCGTCACAACACAAGTGGACTTGCAAGCATGATAGCATGGATTGCATGGTGTATTAGGTGCTATGTGGTATATGTGTGTTATCATTGAGATGTGTGGTTTTGGAAGCAAGTATGTGTGTGGAATAGGCTTATAACTATGGTCGCGAACATAATTATAAGGGTATCACACACGTGGACTTGTGACCATTATTGCATTGATTGATGTTTGTTGTTATATGTTGTGGTAGATGGTATGTGATATCATGTTGGGGATGGCTGTATGGTTAGAGAAGTATTCTCTTAACCGTTCGGGCAGTCGTTATACATTGGGGTGTGTAGGTGGTAAGATTCCATCCTACCTATCATATGTTGATACCTCAATTATCGGTGGGTACTTATGTTGTGGTATTTAAGTTGATTCGTTTGCTAGACTCTCCGTTTGTGTACCTAATTCTTTGGTTGGCATTCTTATTCGTACCATGATGGTACAGATGCCATATTCTTTCTATTTGACGTCGTGATAGATGTTGGGTAATCGAATTTGTTTTGTTGGATACTGGTTCGTTTCTTTGGTTATTCCATACATTCCTTCTTCGGATGAATGTTATGCTATTCTTCAAGTATTGTTGGTTCATGACGAGTTGGTGTGGATATTTGAATCCCTCATTTACACACACCAATTGAATTCGTGACATGTTTTGTGACCCGTTAGTATCGGTGTTTTCTATGATTTTGGATTGATTGTTGTACGAATGAGTCTTTGCTTTCTTCGTTTGGTTTGCAATGCATTTGCGTGAGTGTTCACTGGTATGAGTTCGTTTGAGGATTATTTTGATTACGGAATTCTTCAATGTCTTTCGCGTTCGATTAAGAGGTTGTGTTAGAGTCTTTATGGTATTTTACAAATTCGTTTTGGGTATTTCAAGGTCGTTTGATGGAAACTAATATTTTTATGGGAAATGAAGTATGAAGAAAAAAAATGGTTATGTTGATGTCTTACATAAAATGGTTTATATATATATTATAAAAAAGTGTAAGTTTAAGATATGTCTTGTGAAAAACGGTGTTCATTTGTTGTTGGGAAGGTCGAGTACGGGAATAAGAACTGTCTATGGTTCTCATTTACCAAACTTCTTATGTATTTAGTTCATCGAGTGTTTCTTTTGTTGAGGTACGCCTGTGGATTTACTATGGGTACGTGTATTTTATGTTTTCTTTGTATGGGTGTTCATGAACATTTTATCCGTGTCTACTTTTATTGGGGGAAAATTTCTCATTGTGTTTTTCTAGCTTTGATTTTGATGTTCGTTACTTCGCTAGTCGATAATTCGTATCCCTTTTGAGTTCGTTGATATACGTTTTAGTTCGACCGGTTTCATGGTTCGCGTCGTTTACTTAGGATAGATTGTCGTTTTGATTATCGATTTGTTCGTCGAAGAGGAAGAGGGTGTTTGCCGAGTTGTTCAAGTGAGAGGTTTAGCTTCAAGATGTACGTTCTTCGGATTGTATGGGCATCGCGGAGATAGAAGATTCATAAGAGGAACTATGTGATGCGTGACTTAGAGTTGGGGAATAGAACTTGGAGATGAGATTTGTATGGAGCAGGAAGTGTTATCTACACGGATCATGAGAATCTTTAGCATATATTTGACAAGAGGTTAATATATGTTGAAGAGAAGTTGGGTGTGGAGTTTCTCAGTGACTACGATTGTCTGATTCGCTATCGTCAAGGAAGGGAGGACATCGTGGTAAGAGCGCTGAGCGGGAGTGAACGAGTGAAACTTGGATGTTTGTGAGCAATGGTTTTGATAATTCGGTTCGGAGTTAAGAGGATGATACTGGCAGCCTAGATAGAGAGGTTCAAGGATGAGAACAGGTAAGAAGAATGATTACTTGGTTTAGACCAGTAAATAGTGAGGAACGAAGATGGAGGAGTGTACTTTGCGGACCGTTAATCATTTCGTGGAGAGGAAGCTTAAGGATATCGATCATGCAAGGTATAAGACACATCCGAGAATGGATAAGACGTATTATTACCTTAGCAAGTGGTTGATACGCTTGAAGGTGAGTGTTGATGTCAACGATTATTATGGTGATGCAACGGTCAGAGATACTTGGAGATTTTGTTGAGAAGGAATTGGTGAGACATTTCATTTGATGAGTTGGTAGAGAGACGTGGGGTGTCGCGTCAGTCAGCTTATATCAAGATGAAATACTTACTTCGCGATTGTGGTAAATGTGTTATAGAGTCTTGAGAACGCGTATGTAGATGAGTACGACTTATCATTCTCTAATGAGTGAACTAAGTGAGCGTACAAATCAGGAGATGGATGGCGAGCTGAGAGCATGGGTGTGTTTGATTTTGGAGGAAGCCGGGGTATACATTTATCCTTAGCTGAGTTCTCCTATATCAACAACTATTATTCTAGTATGGAGTATGTGTCGTGTGAAAAGTTGTATGGAATGTTCTATGGGCAAAGGTTGGAACAAGCCAACTAATTGGTCCTGAACTAGAACGAGAGACTACGAATAAGGTTTTCTGGCTAAGGAAAAGACTTAAGGCAGCAAAAGATCGCCAAAAAGAGTTATGCGAATAATTGCTGTAAGCCTTATAGTTTGGTGTTGGTGATATTGTGTGGTTAAAATTATCTCCTTGGAAGGGTGTTGTGCGTTTCGGTACGAAAGGCAAGCTAGCACCGAGATACGTAGGACCATTTGAGATTTACGGAAAGGATTGGGTTTGAAACATATCGGTTGAATTTGTCTGAGGAGTGAAGTAAAGTGCATGATACGTTTCACGTATCTAATTGAAAGAAGTGTTTGGCGGATGCTAGTCTGCATGTGCCATTAGATGAGAGTAAGGTTGACAAGACTTTTCGTTTTGTCGAGAAACCTGTTGAGATTATGGAAATGAGATGTTAAGAGTTTGAAGTGTGGTGAGATAGCGTTGGTAAAGGTATGGTGGGATTCTAAGCGTGGTCCTGAGTTTACTTGGGAGCGTGAGGAATCAGAGGTAATTAATGTTTGTTTTATGAGTATTTGTTATTTGTGAGTGCGTCTTGCGGTTACCATTCGGGTTTTCATTTGGTTCGAGGGTATTGTACCTACCTGTGAGAAGTCGTTTTGATCATTGGTGTTGTTGATCGGGGAGTGTATCTATTTGCATGTAACGTTGGAGTGACGGAATGTTTTTCTATCATGTGAATTCGAGTATTTAGTCGGTTCACATTTTTGCGATTCTTTCTCTGTGAGTTTATGGGGTGGTATTTGTCCGCTTAAAAATCCATAAATTTCCTTTTGCTGTTGTGAGTGGTGACTATAGTAGCTGAAATCTCGGGACGCGATTTCCCTAAGTGGGGGATGATGTAACAACCGTGGTTTTAGCAGGTCAGTTTGACTGATAGTCTTGACTCGGTTGACGTTTGTTTGGTGTGTCCTAGGTGTTTGAAGTGATATATGAGTGATGTAGGTGAGTTTTAGCACTAAATCCCTTTGCGTAAGTGGTTTTATTGTGATTTGGAAAGTTTGTAATTTGGGAAAGTTCATTTTGATCACCTTTGTGGTGTAGAAATGAATTGTGTAGTTTTGGTGTTTTTGTGTTTTTGCGTAACGAGTCTTCGTTCAAGTAATTGAGCGTTAGTAAGTTACGAGGAGTTTGTTTTTATGTGTTATATTTCAAAAAGAGTGTGAAATTTTATTTTTGGAAACTTTGTTTTGAAAATGATATTTTTCCGGTTTATCGTAAAATTAAGGTTTATCGCGTAAGACGTTAGGTTTCGATATGGGAATATATAAAATATGAAAGTATGAGGTTTTGAGTGTAATAAATAAATTTAAATAATATATATATATATATATATATATATATATATATATATATATATATATATATATATATATATATATATATTTTATATAGGTAAAATTCGGATTTAAGGGATAAGGGGGAAAAAGGAAACCCAATTTGAGTCCATATATGACTCTTAGGCCCAAGGAATCCTAGTTCAACCCAAACAAGTCCAACCCTTACCCTTATTTACCCCACAAACGACCCATAACCCCTTTTTACTGCAATTTAGAGTCGACACATGGAGAATCAAGAGGGGGAAAATTAGGGTTTCATAATTGTCTAGCAATAATCAAGAATCAAGGTAAAATCTTTAACCCTTATGTGTAATTAATTAATTATTGTTATGATTCATGTAATAATTAATATGATGGATTAGGGTTTGTGTTAACTTCTGTAAATTAATGTTATAAAACATGTTGGAATCAATAATTAGTAATATTATGATGATTGGTGAAGAGAATTGAGCGTAAAACATGCTAGTTATTGAGTTAGGGTTTGGAAAGATTTGTAAGGCTGTAAAGATGTGAGTGTATATAACAGATGGTGATGAGTTAAGTCACGAATTTTAAGTCTAAATTGAATTATAATGAAATAGCTTTCCAAAAAGTCCATCCACGATCAATTTTGAGGTCGGGAAATCGGTCTTTTGATTTTTCTTTGTTAAGGTGTCAAAGCTGTCAAACCGGGACAGATTTTGGGTAAAAGTTTGAGGGTGGCATGTGGTTGTAAAAGTGGTATTTTGACTTGGTCTTCTGGAATAGTTAAGTTTTAGGTTATATTAGACTACCACGAAGAGGATTAGCGATAAAAACTTGTGGAAGTAATTATTAAAAATCAAAACTTTTTGGTCTGCGTTCAGATCCGAATTTGAGTAGTTGACAAGTTTGAATTTTCTATGAATACTTGTGTGTGTTGTTGGTACATGGCCTTCTGGGATTAGCTTCTATGCTTATGAGAGACCATGGTAAATTTTTGGTGTGAGTTGTTAAGCTTTATTTGTCGTGAATTCATGTGAGGGAATCTACTCAAAAATTCTGCGTTTTCTGAGTTTTAGAGTGCAAAGGATTTAGTGAGTATTAAGTTATGGTATTGGTTAGTGTGGTGTCTAGGAGATCCATGGTGGGTCATATGAGTCTTAGACATCCATCATATGTGTATTACATGGGTTGTAGCTTTTAGCTTGACCTTGTGTAATGTGGATTATTTTTGTGTATTATAGATTGTGTATTGTTTTGTGGAGCTGCGGAGTTTAAGGTGAGTTCATAGTCCCATATTTTTACTTTGTTTTAAACTTGGGATGAGAATGATGCTTGTCTTAAATGTTTTGGTTTACTGTGATTATGTGTGTGGTATTAAAGAGCTTGGACTTATAATGTTGTCGTATGTATGCTATGTGTGATTATTTGCTTGTGTGGATATATATGTTTGGTCCAATTGGGGGGGGGGGGGAGCATCCAATTGGAGAGTAATACTCCTACTCGTACCAAATTATGTGGATTGGATATTGTGATGATAATGCGGTGTGGTCCAATTGGAGGGGAGTATCCAATTGGAGAGTAATACTCCTACTCGTTACCGGTTTTTGGGATTCAATTGGGAGGATGCTTACCCTGTTGCTCGCGCATGCGACCTAATTGATGATATGTTGATGGGTACTAATTTGGATCGGTGGGCACGTTCCGCCCAATGGTTGCCTTATGAGTGTTGTTGCCTTTATGTGTGGATATTAACTTGCAAATGCATGTAGCAATATGATAACTATAATTTATTTGTCCAGCTATATTTTGTAATCACAGTAAATTTGGTTGCCTTGTGTGTTGAGTCTTAAACCTATGAATCTCACCAACATTGTGTTGACGTTTTAAGCATCATTTTCAGGTGAGATTTCTATGGATAAGATAGAAGGATGTGGATAGACGAGACCTTAGTTGCATTGGAAGTGATTTATCCTCTATGTTTGGATTTATGTTTTGTTTTGGTTATTTTACTTTGGGGTATTGTTACAACACTTTGTGTTTGTACATTGCTCTATTTATGTGCATGTAGTTGTTCTCTATGTAGACACCAGGTGTTGTGATGATATCCATGAAGTTACACCCGCGCGTTTCCGCCGTGGCGGGGTGTGACAGTGACGAATAGCGGAGATTGCATCACAACATTAATATCATTGTTTGAACCCGGCTGTCCAAAGAACGCGTGCCATATCCACAAATCTTGAGACGCCACTGCCTCCATCATAATCGTGGGGTATCGATGATCACCCCTTTTATATTGACCCCTCAATTCGATTGGACAATTTCTCCAATCGAAATGTGTGCAATCTAGGCTACCGATCATACCCGGAATGTGATGTCGAACTTCGTGTGCTTCATACAAACATGCAATATCATGGCTTGTTGGCCTACGTAGGTAATCTCGACCGTATATTTGAATAATAGCATCTCAAAAAAATTGAAGGCTTTCACGTGACGTTCTTTTAGCCATTTGTAAATATTCGTCAAACTCATCCGGTGGATTACCGGTTGCGAGTTGCTTAACGGCAGACGCACATTTTTGTATGGCTGTGAAACTTTTTTTTGTCTAGCATCATAACCTTCCTGAAAATACTCGAATCTAGCCTCAATAGCATGTGTGATTTTCAAAAATAAACTTTTAGGCATACGATACCTATCTTCAAACACTTGCTCGTTGTATCTTGGTTCTTCACAAAAATAATCACGATGCAATCTTTCTGCAGCGCTGACCCGATCACGTTTCACTGACGTACGTGTCGACCTTGCCGTATCTTCCTCCTCATCTGCGTCAATCGCGTTAGCAAAAAACTCGAGACTACTATCGTTAGACCACTCAAACGGCTCGTCTAACAATAGCGTCGACTCAATTCTTCTAGGCTCCATATATATATATATATATATATATATATATATATATATATATATATATATATATATATATATATATATATATATATATATATATATATATATATTTTGTATCGATGAGTTTTTTTTTTTTTTTTTTTTTTTTTTTTTTTTTTTTTTTGTTCTTCCTCCTCCCAACGTCTATGTATTTAAAGAAATAAAAAAAAGAGCCGTTATAGCCCCGCTCCTCCTCCCCAACGTCTCTTTTCCACCCTCCCCGCATGCGTGAAAATCTCCCGAATTTTACCTCCCCGTGCGGGGTTCCCCGCGAGGCGGCAGTGTTCCCGTGCGGGGTTCCACCCTCCCCGCAGGCTTCACTCACCCACTCCCCCTCCTCTAACTTTTGCACTTAGTGACCTAAAAGTGGGTGTAGCTCGTGCCACACCCGGCACCAACGTAGGCCCGTCCCTGAATATTAACTTAAAACATTGGAATAATGTTCGTGATATTGTTATATTTAGATGATGATGTTGGTTGTGTTATTAGAGTTTAAGATAGTTTGCTCACATGGTAACATAAACATAAATGGGTAAACGGCTAATTATGTTCTCCGTAATTTTCTTGTTACTTTTATTTTAGGTGTAAGTTGTTACCTAAGACGGGTGGTAATATGGGTGGGTAAGAGACTTTAAGTTTTCCCCCCACCCAAAGACACGTTTTAAACCCACATCGACACACTATATTTTAGTTTTGTGGAAACTCGATCAGTAGGTCAGATGATCGAGTTGTCTGCATTATATTTTGTGTGTGTCAGTGTTTTGTGTGGTATATTTGCATATAAGTGAGTTATATTTGGGTGATAATGTTGGTTGTAGTATTAGAGTGCTAGGTGCAACGGGTGGTTATCCGTCAAGTTATAGACACGTTACGTCTAACATTCTTATAACACAAAACAATCCTCCCCAATATCATTCCTAATAATAATAATAATAATAATAATAATAATAATAATAATAATAATAATAATAATAATAATAATAATAATAATAATAATAATAATAATAATAATAATAATAATAATAATAAAATAAAATAAAATAAACAGTCCCCAACCTTTTGTCTATGTTGTTACCGTTTGAATGTGTGCAGGTTTTGGTGGAGATCGGAGAAGATGAACTTTATTATTATTATTATTATTATTATTATTATTATTATTATTATTATTATTATTATTATTATTATTATTTTGGTTATCACACTGTGGCTGCGTGTGTGTGTTTAAGAGTAGGGCATTTTAATTTTTTGGGTTATGGTACTAGTGGGCTGGAAAAGTTACGTCTGTTATTGGTGTTGGGCTAGTTTAGGGTTATGCTACATTGTGACATGAACTCTTCTCCTATGCCAGAACCATACATTCACACTATGGCTGCGTTACTTTTTCTTTTTTTTTTTTAATTGTAATGTTTTTGTTTCATAATGTAATGTTTAGTTTTATTAATGAAATGTTTGAATGTTTAATAAATGAATTTGTAAATTTGTAAATTTGTAAAAAGTGGTGTTATTGGGTGTTATTTATTTCCTGGTGTTTTTGGTGTTATGTTATTTGGTGTTAAAATGATGTGGCGCTGACGTGGCAATGGTGTTGGTGTTATTTGGTGTTATGACTCCTTGTGCTCTAAGTAATAAACATCTGATAACAACGGAACAATAGCTAGAGATTCTATGTGCAGCTAATTATGTTTAGTGTTTTTTTGACATATTAACAATTAAGGCATGCAATAAGATCATGTACTATAACTCCTTCGAGTTGGTTAGATTTTTTGTACAACCTTTGTGACATGTCATAACATTTTAAACATAGCTTTTAACAATATAAACGTAAAAGATTCGAATAATGTTTGTAATATTGTTTATCGGGATATGACCATATACAGACTAAATATCAAACATAATGAGAAAGTATAGAGTTTAAGATAGTTTGACCATATATATATGGTAACATAAATGTAAATGGGTAAACGGCTAATTATGTAATTTTCCCGTTACCGTTATTTTATGTGTATGTTGTAACCTAAGACCGGTGGTAATAAGGGTGGGTAAGAGACGTTAAGTTGTCCCCTCCCCGAGACACGTTTAAACCCACATCGACGCCTTTTAGTTTTGTGGTGAACTCAATCGGTCAGATGATCGAGTTATTAGAGTGGTAGGTGCAACGGGAGTTATCCGTCAAGTTATAGGCACGTAAAGTCAGCTTTTACCCTAACATTCTTATAACACAAAAACACCCTCCCAATATCAATCCTATAACACACCACAAAAAACCACACTTTACACTAAAAACAATAAAATCAAAGAAATCAAACACCACACACAAACCGGTCTTTATACACACAAAGTGGTACCTATAACGCACGCAATAATGTTGTTAGGGCAGAGTTATAAGCACCAACTTGTGCCTATAACGTGTTGCACTGAGCAATTTTATACTATATTCGTGGTGATGTTAGTTGAGGAGAGAGAAGCTGACGTGACACTGAGTTTGCGATGATGATAAAGGTCACTATCACCAAGAATCTAATTTTATAATTCTACATTTTATATCTTTCTAATTAGTATAATTGAATTGTTAATCAAAAACTAAAATGTAAAATAGAAAAATAAAATATTAACCAAGTTTAAAATTTGTTATTTCATATTTGAGTGATTAATATGGAACATTTTTGAAACTTAATTATTAATTTGCAACTTGTTCTTCTTTTCATGTGTGAATAAGTTGGTTGTACATGATGTTTATTCAAGCAGTTATAATAAAGGGGCAGATATCTAAGTGTAAAAAACAAATGCGTATATAAATAACTCATGTACTAATTATGTTTTGTTATATTATTAAGTAAACATCTGATAACAATTAATTATTGTTTTGTTAGATTATTAAGTAAACATCTGATAACAACGGAACAATAGCTAGAGATTCTATGTGCAGCTAAGTATGTTTAGTGTTTTTTTAGACATATTAACAATTAAGGCGTGCAATAAGATCATGTACTATAACTACTTTGAGTTTGGTTTGATTTTTTGTACACCTTTTGAGACATGTCATAACATTTTAAACATAGCTTCTAATAATATAAACATAAAAGATTTGAATAATGTTCCTGACGTTGTTTATCGGGGATATGACCATATACAGACCAAATGAGAAACATAATGAGAAAGTATAGAGTTTAAGATAGTTTGACCATAGGTAACATACTAACATAAACGTAAATGGGTAAACGGCTAATTATGTAATTTTCTTGCTACCGTTATTTTACGTGTAAGTTGTAACCTAAGACCGGTGGTAATAAGGATGGGTAAGAGACGTTAAGTTGTCCCCCATGACCCAATTTAAACCCAGATCGACGCGTTGTATTTTGGTATTCTGATGAACTTAGTCAGTTAGATGATTGAGTTTTGTGTATTGTATTGTGTTTGTGTGAGTGTTTTGTGTGGTATATTTGCATATAAGAGGAAGGGTTATGGTAACTTGGCACCCGTGCCATTTCCATGTGGTAAGGGAAATGGCGCCGCATGGAGATGATATTAACATGTGGGGAGATGATTGCGTTTTTTTGCTCTTTTGGCTGCTGCGTATTAGAGATGGTGTGAATAAGGATGAAATGAATAAGTGCGGGAGATGACTGCCTTTTATTTGTGGAATTAGGGTTGGTTTGTGAGTAAAACTATGGTAAATATACTACTTATATCCATATAGGTTAAATAAAGGTGGCCATGTATTTGCATATTCTGCTATATTATTTTCACTTGACTAAGTAACAGGTTTTGGTAGTGGGCTGAGTACCCCTATTGTCATTCATAAACCGAATTTCTGTTAGTGAATTTTTTTGAAATATTAAATGGTATATGGTTATATTTTGGACTATTAATTTTTACGAGGTTGAATATATCACAAGATTATATTTTATTTTTTGTTTCCTTTTCGTATTGTAATTCGTATTTTTATTTTTATGAGTGAAAATTTAGTTTGTTTGAATAATAATAATAATAATAATAATAATAATAATAATAATAATAATAATACAATAAAAGTGGTGGGGCCAAAAAAACTGGGAAATGGCTTGCGATACGAAGGAGAAGTATTTTTGGTGTGAATGTGAAATGTTAAATGCTGATTTGGCGCTGGTTTGTGTAACACCCCCAAAATTTGATACAGCGGAAGACTCACAAGCTTTCGGGGTGCTACGGGGATTGGTATCCAACACAAGACAATATAGAACGAGATAAAGTAAACATAATAAAAACACAACCATAACGGGGTTTTAACGTTTACATTTATCCCAACATCATTCAGAGTCAGGCCCAAAATAAAATAACAATAGGTCCAAAATTAATTATCAGAGTTTAGAAAAATAGATCCATAAACCGTGTGCCATGGCCGAGCCTTCCAATCCAAGCATGCACCACATCACTTAATTACCTGAGAAAACGCGCTAAAAGTCAGCTTTCGCTGGTGAGATCATAGGTTTAAATTCAACTAATGATATAGTGGACATATACGCAAAACGCTTGCTAGCTAGACTAGGGATTCACTAAAAGCCTGCGGATACCCTCCGCTCTCAACATAACACACGGATACCCTTCCGCAATAACCAAAACACACGGATACCCTTCCGTAACAACATAGATATTCGGGTAACCCCCGCAATACCAATAAATACTCGGATAACCTCCGAAGTATTAATAACCTATAGGTGCACACACTATAGTATCCGAAATCCTCAAATGAGCAGATCTCGTAATCCAACCATTAGTTAGTCCACACGCGATGGTTCACTATGTGACTAGGGTTGATGTAACTCATCTAACCAAATCTAGTCCACACGCGATGGTTCACTATGTGACTAAGGTTGTTGTAATATTCGTCTAACCATAACTAGTCTACACGCGATGGTTCACTATGTGACTAGGGTTGATGTAACTCATCTAACCAAATCTAGTCCACACGCGATGGTTCACTGTGTGACTAAGGTTGACAAATCTTCCTAGTTCCATGAGCATAGCAAGTTTTGAAAAGTAAAAGCTATAATAGTTCACATAAAACAATTTGCACGTTTCTCACCCCAATCATTGAAAACATAGTTCAAGAGTAAAAAGTGGGGCTATGACTCACCTCAAGTCCAGAAATATAGCAAGACGAGGTAGGTAGAAATAAGATGTATGATAACTCACGAAACAACAACTACGGATTTGGCACGACCTAACAATATTAACTCTTTCAGAAATCATTTCCTCAAATATATAATATTCCCAAACCCGGACGAGAATCCGTTTTATTACCGAAAATCCATTTCGTATTAGTTTGGTGTATTTGCGTTTGGTATCCATACGGGTGGTGGGTCGACTCAAAACAAACCAACAAGATCACACATAGCAAGATAAAATAAACTATAGATCTAATATTAGCCCAATATATCATTTAAATAAATCGCCAAAGTTTACCAAATCCGTCGATTTGATAATCCTCATATTTATTTACGTAATATACCGTTCCAAGATTACACCCAATCTAAAACACATATAAAGCACATAGCACATATTGACTATATAGTATATATCATAGTTTAATAAATTCCTCGTATATATCGTCAAATTGGCCAGATTTCCCGATATATACACTCGCAATCTATTACACTTTACATATACTACAACCTATGGGCGTCGTAGGGTACGATGCCCACTAATATATTTATTTCGTATAACCAAACAACCCGGCTCAACCTCACGGTTAAGTGGTTATTTAATTATAGAAAACATCTATATTAGTCGTCATATATCCGTGACAACACGAACGTCGCAAATAATAACTTACCTGGACCCGAGTGACAACAATTTCGCCTAACTCAATAAGTTTATCCGTTATATATATCTGAAATGACTTTTTATTAAACTTTTCATAATTGTCGGGAGTTTCCCGTTTATAACACAATTTTTATAATAATAATACGTTTAATAATATTACGCCACTTTCGTAGCCTAATATATATCTAATCGTATTATTTATAATACGACTCGTGATTATTATTATTATTAATATACGCGTTTATGTAGTTATATATACGTTATTCACGTATATACTTTCATACAAACGTTCATATTATCAATAATTATTATTACGAGTTTTATTATTTCCGATTCAATTTTAATAGTTATTGAGTTATACGAAATGGTCATATGTCCGAGTCATGACCCTCGGCTCATTGTCCAAGTCCAAAAATATGCAAAAGTCATAAATAACAATTCTCCGTCCAATCACAATCTCAAACCACGGGCTACAACAATAAGGTCCGACTATGGTACCTGACTAACCTATCTCCGTCATCTAACGACCGTCTCATAACCGGTCCTCATTCACACTTACCAATCGACAACAACTCCTCAATACCCAAAATCAATATCCAACTCGACCCATATGTAATTGGCCGAGGAAATAAATACCACAACAACAATATATACCAAAACAATCATAACAAATAATAACATAACAAATAGTTCACAATTATTACAAGAAGAAATAATCATCAATCAAGTTAGTGTTCGGGTCGGTTTACCAAGCCGAACCCGAGTCAACACTTCACCACAACTAGTGTGGGTCCCACCCGAGACCTCCATGGTCTCGGCTAGCTCCAAATGAGCCAAACTAACCACACGACCTACTAGGGTCGTCGGCCAAGAATCCAGTCGACAACCATGGTTAACCATGACCATCAAGAGTCGGTCAAACAACAAAAACGAGGATCCAAACACCCTCAATCGAACACCAAGATCAACAAGATCAGTTAATCGGAAGAACAAGCTCAAACCGAGGGTAACACCCTCGGGTACACCTCGACCCGACGAAGATAAACCAAACCCGGATACCAAACTTTATAGAAAACGTTTTTCCAATCAACAACCCATAAGTATTCACGTTTTTAATAGGAACCCATTCGATACATCATCAAGTCGTGACTCTAGGTCACGATTTTATCAACAATACGAGTGAAAACTCGTCTCACCTTCGGTCTAGAAGCTCAAAACCGTGATATCCCTTCAAAACAACGAATAGTGGTGAATTTGGTGACGATTCGAAATGAAATATGGGGTTTTTAGGCGCGTGTTGTTGTAGATCTAAGAGTAGGGATGATGGGGAATCGATTGGTGATGGTGATGTAGAGTGGTGGCCGGCGTGGCTGTGGTGGTGGCCGGATTTCAAAGTGGCGGCTAGGGTTAGAGTAGTAAGGGAAGAAGAGAGGTGAAAGAGAGATGAAATTTTTGTGAGTGTTGGTGTGTGTGAGTAAACAGGACCCAAAACACACCTTATACTAACTTTTTTTTTTTTTTTTTTTTTTTTTTTTTTTTGTTATAATAATAATAAGGATAATAATAATAATAGTAATAATAAGGATATTATTAAGGTGGAGCGGGTAACGCGGGTAACTGTAAAAACACGTGGCCCAAACCCGAACTCATTTTAAAATCTCCATATTACACGAGAACCTCTCGTAATTAATTAAAATATATAACGGACTCGTTAAGACGAATCATAAAACTATGTTAGGTAATCCTAGTGCCAAAGTCAACGTAGTACCAAGTGAGAATTCAAATATACATCACCGATCGTATAACCAAAAATGAATTATGAACATAATTCACGAATTCCATAACGTCATTAATTAAAACATCCATAAAATAGGTCTTACAAGTTCGTTGTGAAATGAAAATTTCAAATAAAAATTATAAACGAACTTAAGTTGTAATGCGGGTTTTAAAAATAGCTCCCTAAACTGCCAGTTGTCACAGTTTGGTACAATGGCATGCACAACTACACGCCACGATACTCCTTCCTCTAAGTGAGGTATATTTGGTAGTGGTGTTGGTTATGTTATTAGAGTGCTAGGTGCAATGTGTGTTATCCATCAAGTTATAGGCACGTCACATCATCTTTTACCATATAACATTCGTATAACATAAAACCACAAAACACCCTACCCAACATCATTCCTATAACAAACCACAAACGCCCACCCCTCCCCCCCCCCCCCCCCCCCCCAAAAAAAAATATCATTCTTATAACAAATCATTAAAAAAACAACATTTTACACCAAAAGAAGGAGAAAAAATAATAAAAAAAAGCACACACACAAACCGGTCTTTGTAGACACAACATGATACCTATAATGCACCCAACAATGTTGTTATGGCGGCGTTATATGCACCAACTTGTGCCTATTACGTGTTGCACAAAACACTTTTACATTTTGTTGGTGGTAATGTTGGTTGAGGAGAGAGAAGCTGATGAGACGCCGGGTTTGTGGTGGTGATTGATAAGTGTGTAAATACTCATCACTTTTGGTCAATCTCAAGTGCAAAAACATTTAAAAACACTCAGAAATGCATCAAAATACAGAAAATATCTCAAAATTGTGTTTGATAAGATCGTTGTAGCTCTTAGACGAGGTCTAATATTATATCTAGGAATACATAATAATGAAGGCGGAATATTCAAACAAAGAATCAATCATTATTATGAACAAGGTTTTTTATTATCATTCACTTCTCTAACGATTACAAACTACTTAACATGTTCTACCTTGATCAAGTAGAACACGTTATCTAAACTAAAACACTAAACCCTAGGCGTTTATCTTCTACACCCAGGTTACACACGCACACCTTTACTAGACGTCTACATTGTGGAAGACTTGAATAATAAAATCCTACACCCTTGATCTCTTTATATAGAGAGATATTAGGGTACGGTTTACAAAATACTACGAAGGACTAATAAATAAAACTTCTTTTGCAAGCAAGTCCTTCCCATCTTTTGTAGAATTCCTTCTTGTCACTTCAAGCCCTTCATGTTTCATTCTTCTTGTTTTGTATCATCAATTCAATAAATATAATTCCCAACAATCTTCCCCTATTTGATGATGACAAAACAAACACCTTCTTGTACGAACTTCCCTAGACGAAGTAGAAAAGTTGAGATAATTAAATCTCACCATGAATGAAACAATCTTGTCTTCCCCTTAAGCCATGCCATGCCCCACCAAATCTCTTCTAACATCTCTTCCCCTTTTTGTTATCAACAAATAGGGAACATATAAGCAATAGAAACTTCCCCTTGAGTGGTGCATGTACATCAAATGATTGAGCACATAATAAGATACTTCCCCTGAAACCAATGTGTTAATCATCTTCATGAATCTTCAATTCTGTAAGCTCCTTGTAATGATCACTGATGAAGAAAATCAAGTATAACGAATTTGATGAAGAAGTAGAATAACCCAAACTTGTGCCTTATATCTTGTACTAACCATGTGACTCCAAACTAATACCAAGAACAAAAAATATGAGTAGACCGCAACTTCTTGACGAAATCCTCAACTAATATGAGACACTGAGCACTACAACGTAACTCCTTAAAGTGATAGCAAATGTGACATTATGCACCTTCAGTTTGTAGATAATACACCAATTTGCTAGATTCATCAAGTCTTTGTCACAACTTTAACGCACAAACAAGTTACCTCCTACTATAAGGTATGATAAGAACACGTATCCAAGAAACTCCACTTCAATTTCAAATAAGTGATAAACAATCTTCTTCGTAATTAATTATTCCAATACGAACAAATACGAACCTGTTAAAACCTTTAAGAACATAAACCAACTAACCATCTTGTGTGTGTGAACCAAATAATCTTCCTGTGTGTGAAAACTAATAAACTCATCGCGACTTCCCCTTACTCCTCATAACACGCAACAGTACTTTGAATAGTCGATCAGTACTTTGAGAAGTCGAGCAGTACTTTGTAGCAGTACTTTCAAGTATACCAAATACAAACAGCAGCATTTTAGTGAATCAGTAGCATCTCCATCAGCAGTACTTTTAATAAAACTAGGACGAGCAGTACTTTCAAATTTACTAAACAGCAGCACTCTTCACATAAGCGTAGCAGTACTTTAAAGATAGCTGGAGCAATGGAACAGTACTTTGAAAAAATTCGAGCAGTACTTTGAAATATTACCCACTTGAAGCTTGAACATATCCATCTTGCCACCACCGACCCACAATTAATGATGCGACATATTTTAATATTCAATCATGCACATGTCGACAACCAATCATAGAATAAGTACGAGGTTATTTGTGATCAGAGATTTACAAATTAAGAGAGCACATGCAGATCACAACAACCATAGCAACCCCACTCAACCAATGAAGAAACGAAACCAGTTATTGACCAGATAGAGAATAATTAATTAATATCATGCGAATTAATTAAATCGGATAGAGAATGATCAATTTAATATCCAAAAATTAATAATACCTCCGTACCTACGATCGATCATTAGTACGAGATAGATATTCTAATCATATTCACCAAAGACGACAAGCAGATTTAATCACCACCGATTGATTCTTTGAAAAATAATATAATACTCCATAATACACTGATCCATGGTTTTTGTCAGTCCGCGGTTACTAGACAGCCAATCAGATCAAAACATTAAATCAACAGCATCAGCAATCGACCACTATGAATTGTTTTTGTCGTCACATAAGAACCAAAAAGTAACCTTTTTCAAAACTGCTTTCATCGTACCTTTTGCGAATCTGCTTTTCTTCTTCGACAGTAAATCTTGATGAAACCCTAGATCACGAGCTAACCTAGCTCTGATACCAATTGATAAGATCGTTGTAGCTCTTAGACGAGGTCTAATATTATATCTAGGAATACATAATAATGAAGGCGGAATATTCAAACAAAGAATCAATCATTATTATGAACAAGGTTTTTTTATTATCATTCACTTCTCTAATGATTATAAACTACTTAACATGTTCTACCTTGATCAAGTAGAACACGTTATCTAAACTAAAACACTAAACCCTAGGCGTTTATCTTCTACGCCTAGGTTACACACACACCCCTTTACTAGACGTCTACATTGTGAAAGACTTGAATAATAAAATCCTACACCCTTGATATCTTTATATAGAGAGATATTATGGTTTACAAAATACTACGAAGGACTAATAAATAAAACTTCTTTTGCAAGCAAGTCCTTCCCATCTTTTGTAGAATTCCTTCTTGTCACTTCAAGCCCTTCATGTTTCATTCTTCTTGTTTTGTATCATCAAATCAATAAATATAATTCCCAACAGTGTTTTATATGTTTCAAATGCAAAATGAGTAAAAACAGATGAAAAACGAACAAAGTTTGCATAATTGGCAGTTTCAGTCTCTCAACTTTCATAAATTGGCAAAAATAGTCCCTGTATTAAAAATATGGAAAATTATCATTCAAGGTTCCTGTGTTATTCTAAGTTTTCAAAATTGGTCCTTGAATAAAACTTTTCAACAAATGTCAAAATTAGTCCTTGAAGTTTCAAAAATGGCAAAAATGGTCCCTGGAGTTTTAAATTTTGGAAAATATAACTTTGGTCCTTGGGTTATTCAAATATGACAATTTTGATCCTTATGGCATGTTGATATAAATAAACGACTAAAAACGTTATTCATATCTTTCGATATCTCTATGTTTTGATAATCACAAAACGAAAACTCATTAAATCTAAGATAATGACGTAAACAAGTATTTAGTAGTTAATAATCACTTTCACCATCTAATCACTTAAGGTATGAATAAACATAGTGATTAAAGCATTATAAGATCAAAGGAAAGTTTAATTAAGTATTACAAAGCTTACTTAATTATATAAACATATTATATATTTTTGAAAAACACTTTTGGTAATAAAGAAAAATGTTTTAATCATACTAAATATATGATTTCAAATATATAACCAAAATCAGTTAGTTTTTCACCAAATAAACTTTCCCCACTAAAAGACAAGTTTTCTGGCCTTTACAGTTGGGCGGCCCCCTTAATTATAAGGGGCGGTCCCCTTAATTTTAAGGGGGCCGACCATGATTTAAGGGGACCGGCCACGCTCCTCTGTCAGATTCTGTTGCCTATAAATACCACCTTAAACCTGGATTTTTTCCTTACCTTTTTGTACTAAAACTTTCTGATCTAAACATCCCTCTCCATCTTCTAAAAATCCTTTGATCTTGTATACTTTGATCTTTGTTTCAAAGTGATTCAAGCCTCAACACTCAAGTGCAAAGAGAAGAATACTTCTACTAGAAGTATTACAACTTAGTATCATCTTGCTATCTAAGTTGTTTGTTTAGTTAATCTTGTATATCATTTATTTCTTTGTGAACATATTGTATGCATTGGTTAGATAGATTTAGATATAGGATCTAGATCTATTGAAGGCGTGAAGTAGTAATAGAAGTGAAGAAGTAGAGGTAGATAGGATTAGTGATAGAAGAAATAAGTTGTGGTAGTTCATTGAAGTGAAGATAGTTGTGAAGACGAAGAAGTTGAAGCTTTGAAGTTGAAAAGACCTTGAAGCCTAGAAGTTGTGAAGTAGTATATATCTTGAGGTAGTGGATAGGACTTAGTAGTGAAGGTGTGAAGAAACAAGTGGCGTGAAGAAAAAGTGTTAGGAAGTATTAAGTTGTGAAGAAGCTAGGAGCAAAGTAGAAAGTTGTGAAGAAATTTGAAGTGTAGAAGATTGGTGTGTAGAAGTTAGGTGTGAAGAAGATTGGTGTGAAGAAGTTGTGTTGAAGTTGTGATTGTGGTGTGATATTGTTGTGGTGTGCTAATTGGTGTGTAAGGTTTTCTCCGCCATTAAGGAGTTTTTTTTTTTTTTTTTTTTTTTTTTTTTTTTTTTTTTTTTTTTTTTTGATCTAGTGAAGAAAACTCTCGAGTAGGTGACTCGGGGAGTAGAGTAGGGCAAGGAAGGTGTCCTTGTAGCCGAACCACTATAAATCCTTTGTCTCTCGGATTGATCTTTCCATCTCTAACTCTTTGATTAATTACTTACTTGCATATCATTCATAGTTACAATTGCTTGTGTGTTGTGCATATATTGGTTTCACATAAAGATCAAGTTAGGTTCCATTCAAAACATAAATTATACATTAGTAAATTAAAGTATATACAATCATTAAAACACATATACATATATAAATACAAACTTATATTTAAGTGAGACATATGAAATTATAATTTCTATTTAATACTTTAAATAAGAAGTATTTATGTTACATATGTGAATTAACTTGTATCCATACTTTAGCTTCAAAGGGTTTTTACAAACTACCATTACTTACTTGAAAGCAAAATTTTATTGAAACGAAAAAGACGCAAAACTATTCAACCCCCCCTTCTAGTTTTCTACATGGCATCTTATGAAAAGTTACATCTCAGCCCCCTCAGAATTCAGTAAATTACATTTTAGGTCCTTGTGATATTTCCTACAACCAAATGGATCCCATTTTATTAAATAAACCTAATCCACTAACCCATTCCCTTTTACCCAAGCCCATATCCACCAAAAAGGCCCAACCCCGTGTTTAATACCACCCCAGGGTCAAAGATAGTCAAAACCGGCCACTGTTCACCCCTTTCCCTCTCCCACACACTGCAACATCAACCCTGAGGTGCTTTCTTACATCAAGATTAATCTTTCATAGTAGCTTGTCAAAACTATAGATTTATCTTTCGTAAGTGCTTTTAGTTAAGTTATACTAAATGGGAACCGATCATGTTTGTAGTTTGTCAACAACTTGAAGATGGACACAAAGGCTAAGGCAATAAAACTTCAAATAAAGAAATTGCTACGGAATATGGAATAATGTGGAATTCTAAGTCGTTGGAAGCAAGTTTAAACACACCGCCGATAGTGCAGGTAAATAATATTTTTCATTTTTATCATTATAAGAATTATAGAAGAGTCAATTTGACCAGTTTCTTTTTTATAAATGGGTCGGTTTGGGATGACTTCTATCTCAAATGGGTCATATAAGAAAAATGGCTAAAAGGAGATGGATTTGGATACACATTAGCCTGTAATGGCTATCCTTAAGCTCAAAGAATTGATACAAATTGGTCACATAACCATGTACCATGTTTGCATATACACATGTCAATTATGTTTACTTTAAACAATATTATGAACGATATAGAGAGAAACTTGATGGGGCTAATGAACTAAACTATCCCGAGTTAGAGTTGATACGATTTATCAACTACTCTGGCTAACTATACTACTACCCTTCATATACTATTAAATAGTACAAATGGTTGAATTATTTTTACACTGACCGAAAAAAATAAAAATTTGACCTAAGTTTTTATCAAAGAGTAAAGAGATATTGGAAGCCGTCGTTTGATATCTTTAAACATGAGGTGCGTTTTTTTTTTTTTAAATTATTATTAAGCACGCCATCTGCTAATGTAACAATCATGAGTGATACCTCTGCCCATGACGCCCCTTGAGAATCTCTGGTAATGAAATGCATTTCTTTGGTAATGGAATAGATTTGGGCGTCATCAATACTTATCAATTTATCATATCATTTAAGTGGGACCATAAATTTTGGTTAAATGACTAATTGAACAAAATGAATATGACTTAGACTTTTAGGTTCATCAAGCTTTACATGACAATATTAGACACATATATTCTATTACATGGCTGTCGAGAACCATGTAATGTGGCTAATTTTTCATAGTGAAAGTTCTTTGTATGTTTTGCTCTCTTCCCAAACCTTCTTACAAATGAATAGCACTAAGCGGGTCTTTTTTTGTAAAGCTATGGCAGTTGTTGCGGGTCAATTATTCTATAGGAAATTCCATGGGTACCTTTTTTTAACGGCCCCATGGGTACCTTTATATAACTTGTTGATCCCAGTTGAGCTTAAACGATCTTATATAGAAGTTAACTTGAATGAACACTTAAGCTAATACGCGGAATATAAAAGCTTAACTTAAGAAGAATTATGATTCTCTTTCAACACTTCAATATTATTAATACGAGCACTCAACAATGCTAGGGTTTTACAACCTTGAAGTGAATAATAATACGTACATAAACTAACCCTAGGATCCTCCTTTTATAGGCCAAGGAGTCCTACTAGGTTTACAATACCTTTCTCTACATGATAAGTATATTCTAGATAAATATAATATTTACACAATCTATTCTATATTTATCTAAACCGTATACATCCTTATCCCATTAGCAGCAGATTCTGTCAGCAGCATTTATCCTCAGCAGCACTTTGACATTAGCAGCAGAATCATTACTACTAGCAGCAGTTTCACTTAGCAGCAGTTTAACTCAGCAGCAGTTTCAAACCCAACAATCCTCCCCTAAACTTATTATTTATTTCTAAATAAGTAAGTTTCTTCTAAGCTCAATTAATCACTTGGAGGATGCTTCCAAACACTTCAAACCTTTAGAATTCATTTGATCAAATATCTTCTTATACTTTGTCAGCAAATTGAATGCTTGATCATCAGAATCATAGTCTTTCTGCAGCTTAAGTGGTCTATCATTATTAACCATCTGATTGACAATATTCCAGTATCTTACCACTGGATAATCCATTTCAGCTAGCATATACAAGGTAATTGGTCCAATAGTTAACATATGAACTCCAGAGTCTTGAAAGAGTCTCCATCTTCTTACCTTGTAATCAGCTATCTCTGTCCATTCAGAATCATCCATTGAAGGTTCAAACATAAGTTTAAGAGCTCTCCACAAAACATTATCAGAAGAAGTTAAGATATGACCAATTTGATCTATCTCATACTTTGCACCATCAAATTTCTTAGCTCCAAACTTTGCCTTGTATAACTTCCACAAGTCTTCAACATCCTCTCTATCAAAGTAATGCAGCATCTGTTGAAATCTAAGAAATCTGTAAGACTTACCATCAGATCTCTGGACATCATGAAATGCTCCAATATTAGTATCATATCCTGTAGTTACTTTGACAATAGGATATTTGACTCCTAATGGTTTAGCATCAACAACTTCAGGATCTTCCATTTTGCCAACCACAGTATACTCCTTCAATTTTTCTTTAAGATGTTCAGAAGGAATATGATCAAGATCATGTTGAAACATATCTCCTTCAGGCATAGAACTGCTTCCTTCTCCAATCTTTCTCTTTTTCTTTGCAACTGATTTATAAACAACACCTTTTCTCTTATCACCTTGCACAAAAGAAGTAGTCTTTGCTGCATTACTCTCAAACTTTTCAACTACATTAGCTTCTTGAATTTGCTCTGCTTCAGCTATCTTTTCAGGCACCAACTTCTTGTTCATCTGAGCAATTTGTTCCAAATCCTCAGCACATCCCATAGCATAAAAAGTATCTGTTCTCTTCTTTGTTTGTTGATACAAATCAAAAACTTCTTTATCAGAATAAGCTTTCAACTGCACCAATGTCCATCCACCCATATTCTTTAGATACCTTTCATATTCTTTCCTTTGCTGTTTAACAGTTGGACCTTTAAATATCTTAATCTTTCTTCTAGCAGCATCATTCTCTTTTCTCTTCTTAGAAGTAAAGTCACTATACCAAGATTGCACATTAAAAGTTGGAACTTCATTTTCTTCAATCTTGATCAGCTTGTTTAGTTCAATATCAGCAGCAATTCTGATCTTTTCATCATCCCATTCATCATACCTTCTTAATCCTTCAGCCTCCTTCTCAGCCAGCTGTTGATCTTCCAAATTAATCAATTCTTGTGCTTTAATAGCAGCAGCTTCATCATGTTCAACTTGTAATGGCTTAGGCCAAGAATCAAAAGGTACATCAGTAAAGTCAATCCCCTTATACATTATCCTTGGGGTTTCAGTTTGCTTGCCCTTTCCTTTATCAGTAGAAGATGCAGTAATAGTTTTCTTTTGTTGAGCAGCAGGTTCTTTAATCACAATCCCTTTTTCAGGTTTTCTAGAGGCTGATGATTTGATTGTTGTTGTTGTGAGTTGTGATAGTGAAGGAGTTGGTAATGGGGTAGTCTTCTTGCTCAGCAAAACCATAGCTTCAGCAGCAGCATTGTCACCAGACCCAGCAGCAGAGTCTTGTGCATCAGCAAATCCACTAGCAGCAGAGTCCTTAGCAGTAGATTCTTGAGCAGCAGAGTGAGTCAAGACTATCTCCCAGCTTCATCAATGTTTCACCCATCAACCCTGTTGCCTTTACTAATTGCTCAGGATCCAAAGTTGTGAGTTGTTCTACCACCTTGTCTTGTGTAGCAACCACCTCTTCCATAACAACCTCATTCCCTGATTTATCAGCAACAACAAAGTCTCCAGCATCCTGAGGACTTTCAACATCCATGTCACCAATCACTTGAGCCTCCCCTGAAACCAATCCATCATTTAAACCTAGAGCACTATCAGCTATCTCAACATTTGCCTCCCCTGAACCCATTGCCTCTTCATTCCTCCCCTGTTTGGAAGCATCATCTTCCATGTGAGTAGAGACTTCAGGAGAACTAACAACCTGAGAAGTGCCCACTTTCTTCAATCTTTTCAATGAGGCTGAAGGTCTTGATCTTTTTAAGGTCTTTATCTGTTTTTGCAGACTGATGATGGTCTTCTCTTGATCAGCAACAACAGATGAAAGAGTAATAACCTTGTCCTCCAAGGTAGTACATTTCAGCCCCAATTTGGTACAAGTAACCGTCAATTCCTGAATTAGTTTCATAATAGTCTCATCACTTCGACCTGTATTACCTGGTCCGAGAGGTGAATCATGGACATTGTCATCATGTACAAGATTTTCCGTCAATTCATTGGTCACTGGTCTGTCCTCATCACTTCGACCTGTGTAACCTGGTCCGAGAGGTGAATCTTGGGACATAAACTCAGTATCAAACCTAGTTTGATCATCTGAGCCCCCTGTTTTTGCCATTTGGCTAGGGTTACCATCCTGAGAATTTGATTCATTAGAATCATCATCTCTAGATGTTGCCTTGGTTTGGGTCTTATTGATGTTATCACTATCCTGCTCTGCTGCAAAGCTAGAAGCAGTAGTGACAGCCCTTGCCAACATGTCCTCTTCATCATCTAGGACAGCCTCATCTGGTACAGCCATACTAACACTATCCTGAGGAAGATCAGTGTTCTTTTTGGTGTTCCTACGGATATAGAGTATTTTAGGTTGTGTAGCAGATGCAGAAAAATTGGGTGTGTGATGGGATTCAGTGGGATTTCCTGATCCTTCACCCTGATTGTTTTGCACAAGTTGCACCATGGAAGGTGTAAGATTTGTGTTTTTGCCTGAAAAACCTTTTCCATGTTTAACCAAGAAAGTAAAAGTTTTAGAAACCAATTTTGGTGCATCATAGGTAGAAACATGGCCTCTAAACTTTGTAAGCTGTTTTAGAACAAAGAGTTGGATAAACCTTGGATAAATCAAATATGAACCAGACTCTTTAATAGTTTGAAACATCCCTTCCAAAATCATTCTTGAAAAATTAAATGGGTGACCTTTGCTTAAGCATACCATTGCAGAAGCAATAGTAGTACTAAACTCATGCCATCCAGAAGTTTTAGGACTCAAACAATGAAGAAGAAGATGTATCAAAAACTTGTATTGAGGACAGAGGAGAGATTTTTGAAATTTTAAATTTGTATGTTTCCCCTCATATCCCAATTCTTTTAGCCCAGAAAAAATAGCAGAATTAGCAAGGCAAGTGGTCTCTGTTTCATCATTTAAGAGAAGAGTTTCTCTTATGGATGATTCAGTTACACGAACCTTTTGCCCATCTACTAACGCACTGACATATTTTTCCCCATTGGAAGTCTTGATTCTTGCAGTGAGCCAAAACTGTTTGATGTGGGAAACAAATATAGTAGGATTCACAGTGAGTGCATACTTAAGAGAAGTAGCATTCAAAAATTTTACCATGTCTGTGAGTTCTTCATTAATTGATTCAGCATCAAGAACCACTACATTGTTGTATTGCTTTGCCCAGGTACGAACGCACTCCATGAATTAGGGTTTAGGGAAATTGGGAATTATTGACTTTGAGAGAAATAAGGTATTAGGGTTTGTGATAACTTCAATTTGTGATGTGAGAAAACCAATTTGAAAGAGCAATTAGGTTTTAAACTGATTTAGGAAGTTACACATACCACCCTCACACTTTCAACCGTAGCAGCACAATAACACCAGCAGCAGAGTCATAAAACTAGCAGCAGAGTGAAATAATCCAGCAGGCAGCAGTAGAGTTGACTAAACAATCTTGGTCAAAAAGTCAAAGATCCTCAGCATTTAATGTGATGATAAACCGTAATCCCTATAAAAACGGACCAAATCTTTTCCCTAATTTATCACAATCAAACCCTAATCGCAATCAAAACGCCAATCAACCAAATCAAATCTTCACTTATCCCCAATCACATCAAATAATCATGAAATCAACCCCCAAAATAATCAACATCTCTTCTGATTCATCATCCGAGGATGAGAACCCATTGGAAACTTATGTACCACCATTCCGTCCTCCTCATGATGGTTGTAGAACCAAGGAGCAAGCAAGGAAGAGAAAACATGATCTTCCGGTGTTCAAAGATCTCCTCAACTTGAATCAAACCCCCAGCACTTCCAGAGGTAAAGCTGTGATGTCCCCACAATCTCCATCATCTTCAGAGTCATCAGAGGATACAGCTTGGATACCTGTCAGACAACCATCCCCAAGAGAGCTTGTATCCCCATTTATCTGCACTTCATCAGATGAGGATGAGCCTCCAAATCAACCACCTTCTACTCCTGAGAGGCCTCAGTCATCAAGGCCACGACCAAAGAAATCCACCAAGACAAAGAGGACAAGAAAGGCAAACTCTCCTCTTCCAAAAGAAAGAAAGATTGTTCTTGGACTGCCATGCCCTAGGAAGTAGTGGTTGTAGGTTGTAGTCATCTGATGTTCTTGCACACTTTAATAGTTTCAGAAGTTGTTTTTGTAATCTCTTTTGATGTATAGACTTCTGATTTTAATGAATAATAAGTGTGCTTCCTTTTGTCATCTAAATATTGTTCTTTGCAAATCAGCATCAAGACTTATTCCTTCACAATATTAGACAAAACACCACAAAGCAAACAAGCATATGTACTAGCAGTAGAGTTAGCAGCATAGTACATTGTAATACAGATATATGCTTTATGATAAGCAGCAGAGTAACAAGTAGCACAATGCCTTTACATACTTATACAAAAACAAAGAGATAAGTTTTTCAAAGATTGATCATACCAATATTTGCAATTAAAAATTGAAATCTTCCCACATCAAAATGTTTAGTGAGAAGATCAGCAACATTGTTATCAGTATGAACTTTAACAATTTGAATCAACTTCTTTTCATAGCAATCCCTGATAAAGTGATGCCTTATCTCAATGTGTTTTGTTTTAGAATGAAAAACAGGATTTTTAATTATGCAAAGTGTGCTGTTGTTATCAATATGAATTTTGGTATTCATGAAATTGTACCCATAATCCAATAATTGATTCTGCATCCAGAGAACTTGTCTACAGCAACTTGAAGCAGCCACATACTCAGCCTCAGTTGTAGAATTAGCCACCACAGTTTGCTTCTTACATTGCCATGACACCAATCTGCTTCCTAGAAATTGACAACCCCCTGTTGTAGACTTTCTATCCAAAGAAGCTCCAGCATAGTCACTATCTGAGTAGGAGACCAAATCAAATGGGGAATCCTTAGGATACCAAAGACCCAATTTAGGTTGATACCTTAGATATCTAAAGATTCTCTTCACTGCATTGAGATGTGATTCTTTGGGACACACTTGAAATCTTGCACAGGCACACACAGCAAACATGATATCAGGCCTTGATGCTGTAAGATACATCAATGAGCCAATCATGGACCTGTACAAGTGTATATCCACCTCCTTTCCATATTCATCCTTCAACAATGGCTTATTAGTGTCCATGGTAGTCTTGGCAGGTTTAGCATCTTCAAAACCAAATTTCTTCAAAATATCATTGACATACTTATCCTGACTAATAAATATGCCATTTTCTTTCTGTGTAACTTGAAGACCTAAAAAGAAAGTGAGTTCACCCATTGAACTCATAGCAAACTTGTCCTTCATAAGCTTCTCAAAACTAACACACATGGCTTTGTTTGTAGACCCAAAGATGATGTCATCAACATAAATTTGAACCAGCAAAATATCATCCTTTTGTCTTTTGAGGAACAAAGTTTTATCAATCTTTCCTCTACTAAACCCAGATTCTAGCAGATGTAAGCCATACATTGCTCTATTCACTTTGTAAACTTTGTCAGGGTGATCAGGGTCTTCAAAGCCTGGTGGTTGAGACACATACACCTCTTCTGTAATGGTCCCATACAGAAAGGCACTTTTTACATCCATCTGATACACTGCAAAGTCTTTGTATGAAGCATAAGCCAAGAATATTCTGATTGCTTCTATTCTTGCCACTGGAGCAAATACCTCATCATAATCAAGGCCTTCTTGTTGTGTGTATCCCTGTGCTACTAACCTTGCCTTATTCCTTATGACAATTCCTCTCTCATCTCTTTTGCATCTGAAAACCCATTTTGTGCCAATCACTCTTTTTCCATTTGGCAATTCAACCAAAGTCCAAACCTCTTGCAGCTTGAATTGTAGAAGCTCATCTTGCATTGCTTCCACCCAACTTGCTTCTTGTAAGGCTTTGTAAGTGTTTTTGGGTTCAATTTGAGAAAGAAAACATGCAAACAGGCAATTTTGAAGATCTTTATGACTATTTCTTTGATGCAGTGATCTGGCAAAGAAACTTTGATGTTGAAGATCTTTCAAAGCTTTAGTCATCTGCCTAGTTTGAATAGATGATTGTGGATCACTTAAAATTTGATCTTTGGGATGATCCTTGTGTATTCTTGTGGTAGTTGTAGGACTAACAGGAATATATAGTTCCAAGTTAGTAAAATCTGCAGAAGCTCCAAATAACTGACCATCAAGAACATCATCATCTGTGTCATAGTAAATATTCTCAAGAGGAGGCATATTTGGATCATCAGGGTAGAATGAATCAACAATGGGTCTGCCCTGAGAGTCCAAATGAGGAAACACTGAAGTAGCAGTAGAGTTAGTAGGCTTGGAAGCAGAATGTGGTGGAGCAGTAGTTGTAACTTTTGGCCTAGCAGTAGAGTCTATTGAGTCAGCAGCAGAGTCTTCTGGCTTTGATGAAGAGACATCAACAACTATTTTGGGATCCACACTTGTTTCTTTTTCTGCTTCAATAGGAATTTCAATATCATCTTCAGTTTCCTTAGTTTTCTCTTGAGTAACCACATCATCTTTAGGACCTAGATCAGTCTGAGAGGGTTGTAAAGTAGGACCAACCTTAAGTTTCTCAAACAAGACAAACTCTTCTTGTGGCTTGTCAACACTAGCAATAACTGGTACATAGTTCATTGTCTTGGTAAGCATATCCACATTAAATAGCCATTCTGGTCCTTTTCCATCAGGATTTGATGTGTTCTCTGAAAACTTAATATGCAAAGTCTCCTCTACATGTTTGGTCCTCTTATTGTATACTCTGAAAGCTTTACTGATCACAGAGTATCCAACCAAGTTTCCTTCATCAGCTTTTTCATCAAATTTGCCTAGCTGATCCTTAGTGTTCAAAATAGTAACAGGACATCCAAATGGTTTGAGAAAATCAATCAGTGGCTTCTTCCCATGAAATAACTCATATGGAGTCTTATTATGAGGCTTGACTACCTTACTTCTGTTCTGCACAAAGCATGCAGTGTTCACAGCTTCAGCCCAAAAAGGAATTGGTAGTTTTGAATCAGATAACATTGTTCTTGCAGCCTCAATAAGTGTCCTGTTTCTTCTTTCTGCAACACCATTCTGTTGTGGAGTTCTTGCTACACTGTACTGTCTTAGAATTCCTTTCCCCACACAGAATTGATTCATCACACTATTCTTGAACTCAGTACCATTGTCACATCTGATAATCTTCACCTTGTGATTCTACAGGTTTTCAACTCTTGTAATAAATGCCTTGAGTATTTCTGGAGTTTCATCTTTTGTAGCAAGAAAGAATACCCAAGTAAACCTGCTAAAGTCATCAGTGACAACAAGACAATATGACTTTTTGTTCAAGCTTTTGACAAATACAGGCCCAAATAAGTCCATATGCAATAGATGTAGTGGCTCAGTATTTGTATTCACAGTCTTAGACTTGAATGAAACTCTGTGTTGTTTACCCTTTTGACATGTAACACAAATTTCACAATTTTCAAAAGTCTTTGTAGGCATTCCTCTGACCAGATTTCCTTTTACCAATTTGTTCATGGTCTTGTAATTCAGATGTCCCAATCTTCTATGCCATAATTTGGACTCATCAACAGTGGCTTTTGCAATTAGACAAGTCAAAGTCCTCTTAGGAAAAATGTTCTTAATATGGTCACTGTATATATTCTCTTTTCTAGGGACCTTCAAAAGTACAGATTTGTCATCTGGCAATTGATAGTCAGGAGAAAGGATCATACACTCAGTGTCTGTAAAAAGAACAAAGTTCTTTTTGTCACACATTTGTGAGACACTAAAAAGATTAAACTTAAGTCCTTTCACAAGAAACACCTTCTCAAAGTCCAAATTTCCAATCTTTAGAGTTCCTATTCCAACAATCTTTCCACCTTTTGGATCATTCCCAAAAGCAACATAACCACCATCAAAAGCCTCAAAGTCTTCAAGTTGAGACTCATCTCCTGTCATGTGACCAGAACATCCACTGTCAACAATAACCATATCCTTAAGCTCATCCAGTAGATTGACCTGCACATGAAAAATAGAGACATTAGTTCCTCTTGACGACCCAAGCCATTACTGACTTGGATCTGCCCTGTGCATCAACATAATCAAATTTCTTTAAATCACTTGATGCACTACTATCCTTGGAAACATAATTTGAACCATTTGCTTTTGGTTTCCAAGTCCAGCAAGCTGAGGCCTTAACAGCATAAAAGTGATTACCAACAACTGTATTTGTTAAAACTTTTGGCCCAGAAGTAGAAAGTTTTGTACTAGCAGCAGATTGCTTGCTAGCAGTAGAGTGCATACTGGCAGCAGAATACTTACTAGCAGTAGAGCCAGTAGAAGAACTAGTTGTTGATTTGAAAACACCATTTGATTTAGCAGCATAAATAGATCTAGTAGCACAAGATCTCAACAAAACAGCTCTTGGAACCATGTTTCTATTAGGATGTGGGTGAGTTTGTTTAGTTACATTTTTATGATTCACCATAGTGTATTGATTCCAAACAGGCTTTTGGTGTTCAGGACATCTAACAATCAAGTGGTAAAAGCTACCACACATATAACAAGCCTTCTTTTGTAATTGAAACTGATTACCTAATCTGTTTGAAACTAGGTTGTTGAAGTTTCTCTGGTTACCCATAGGCTTATTATTGAACCTCTCCATCTGTTCTCTAGGTATCTCATTGTATTCTACCATTTTCCTAGAGAAGTTATTTCCTAACACAGGTTTGACAAACTTAACCTGTTCAATTTTAGGTTTAAACTTGGTAGGAATTTCTTCCTTTTTCACAATTTGTGTTTGATTAACCTGTTCCTCATCACTGTCAGTATCAGAATACCAATCCTCAATAATTGGTGCTTCTGGAAATTTTCTATCCTCAGCCTTAGGTGTTTCAATTTTACTTGTACTGAATTCACCTACAGGTTTTTCAATACTTAGCTCACTAATGAAGGATAGTTCTTTTCCTGGTGGAGCAAAAGCACTTTTGGCTGGAGGAGCCACTTCATTATACCCAATTCCACTACCTTTTCTCATCAAATTATTCTCAATAGATTTATGAACCATATCAGAAGCAAATTTTTGTTTTTGAACTCTTACTACATGTTTATCTTTTTCAGCAAGAGCTTCCTCTTTTTCTTTTTCTGCTTCTACCAACTTATTTTTAAGAACTTCTACTTCACTGTTTTTCTTAAAAATTTCTATATCTCTGAGATTAAGTTGATCTACATATTCCTTCTCACACTCTTTAAGATATTCTAATCTTCTTTCAACATTTTGAATACCTACTTTGTAACCTAAGTTATCAAGTTTTAGGTGTTCAATTTCTTTATTTAAGCTCTCATTCCTAGACTTAAGTTCTTCTATAGTGTCAGCACAAGATTTAAAAGAACACATAGATAAGTCTGAATCATTAGATACCTCAGAGTCAGAGCCTGATGATGAACCATAGGCCATAAGTGCAAAGTTTTGCACCTTGGGTTGATTAACAGCTACCAAAGAGAAGTTTGGTTCTTCTTCAGCCATATCACTCCAATCATAATCTCCCAGTCCATCACAAGACACCAGTGCAGTAGTCTTTGATTCTTCAGTAACCTTCTTTGCAGCATCAGCATTCTTCTTTGGAGCTCTACATTCTCTAGCAAAATGTCCCTTCCTGTTGCAGTTGTAGCATTCTATCTTTGATTTGTCAAAGCCTGGACTATCTTTAGCTTTATACTTGACTTCTTTTCCAGTCTTTTTCAAGAACTTTCTTGCCCTCAAAGTTAACATAGCCATTTGCCATTTAAGATCAATTTCTTCAAGATCATCAGGATCAATGTAATCCAAATCTTGATTTAAGACATGTGATCTTATAGTAGTTGTGAGCTCAGCCAAGAATGCACACAAAGCAATATCACTAGTAGAGATCTTATCATTTGAACTGGCAGCAGATCCATCAGCAGCAGAGACTTCATAAGCAGTAGAATGAGCAGCAGAGTGAGGTTCTTTTCCTTTAGAGGATACAAAGGCAAGATTTTGAGTACCAGAGGATGAAGTAGAAGAAGTAGACAGTTCTGCTTCATACACTCTCAAGTTGTTATAGAGACTCTCCAACTTCATAGTTTCAAAATCAGGCTTATTTCTCCAAACAACTGTGTGCATACTCCATTCAGGTGCAAGACTTCTAAGAAATTTTAGATTTACATCTTCTTGTGGAACCACATAACCAACAAGCTTTAGATGGCTAACAAGTTGGTTCAGCCTGTTATATGTGCCAATAATCTTCTCTCCACTTTCAGAAGTAAAATTCTCAAACTGATGCTTCAGCATGTTTTTCCTTGACTTCTTAGTAGCATCATTCCCTCCAAACCTGAATTCAACAGCATCCATCAATTCTTTTCCTGATTCACAGTCATCAAAGTCCATTTGAAATTCATTAGGTATTCCCATTAAGAGAATACTATGTGCTTTGATTTCCATCTTCCTTGCTGCATTAGCTTCAGCAGACTTGATTGGTATCTCCTTACCATCAGCACTCTTCTCATGCACAGAATCACCATTAACAATAACATTCCACATATTGAAATCAATCATGCGAATGTATTGTCTGATCCTTCTCTTCCAAAGCTCATACTCAGCAGGATTCAGCATGGGTACCCTTGAAGCAGTCACCATATGAGTTTCATCACCCATCGTAGCAGTAGATTTGGAACAGCAAACTTTTAAGAAACAAAATCTTCTTGTTAATAACTTCTAGATCACAAGCTCTGATACCACTTGTTGATCCCAGTTGAGCTTAAACGATCTTATATAGAAGTTAACTTGAATGAACACTTAAGCTAATACGCGGAATATAAAAGCTTAACTTAAGAAGAATTATGATTCTCTTTCAACACTTCAATATTATTAATACGAGCACTCAACAATGCTAGGGTTTTACAACCTTGAAGTGAATAATAATACGTACATAAACTTACCCTAGGATCCTCCTTTTATAGGCCAAGGAGTCCTACTAGGTTTACAATACCTTTCTCTACAAGATAAGTATATTCTAGATAAATATAATATTTACACAATCTATTCTATATTTATCTAAACCGTATACATCCTTATCCCATTAGCAGCAGATTCTGTCAGCAGCATTTATCCTCAGCAGCACTTTGACATTAGCAGCAGAATCATTACTACTAGCAGCAGTTTCACTTAGCAGCAGTTTAACTCAGCAGCAGTTTCAAACCCAACATAACTTCACCTACGATTAAATGTGAGCTCACTAATGCTAATAGGATGCAGATGGGTTGCTTATAGGAATCATCCATGTTGACCCAAAATCTAAATAACAAAAGAAGACACAATTTGCTGTCACATTTAGTTGAACTTATGTCTATCCTTAAATTGCAAGTTTTGACAACCTTAAGTTTAAATGTGTCTATATTCTTTGTGAAAAATGGTAAACAAAAGAGACTTCAGATGTTTTTCATTTGGATTTTGGACATGATATGTTGCAACTTTGTGGATGTCTTGATGCTTATGATTCTTGAATTCCAGCCTTAAAGCAACTTGATGGTACATAGTATATACAACATTCTGTTTTATATAGTATATACAACTTGATGGTATATAGTATATACATGACAAATCTACAACATTCTGTTTTAACAAGTGGTACTCTCACTTTTTACCTTAATGAAATGAATAAACCTACTCTGTAATACTCTAATAAATTTTATGTTCTATTATTCAAAGGAAAATTCACAAAATAGATTGCCTGTTTCAAATGGGGCAATTGAACTCCTCTATTTATGAGCAGGTTATTTTCCGTTTTTTTACTATTAAGGTGTGACCAAAACAATCTTGCGATTTTGTATTAAACAATCTCATGATTACTTATTTCGATCGAAACATAGATGTTTCATTTATAGAAGTTTAACTGATATTTATAAATTATGTTATTTTATGTGCGGGTCAAAACAAGTATGTTTTATGATATTGTTGATTTAGGTACTTTTGTTTGCAGGTCAAACCGGGTCGCTTCTGCAACCCGTCAACACTTTTTATCTCAATATTTCAGTTGCAATGCTACTGATGGTTTATTTTCATACTCCTTACATGACACGTGCAATATTATTCGAGGAATGTCTCAAGAACCGTTGATAGATTTGTGATTTTTTTTCTTTCTGTGCTAATGTGGAGTCTATTGTTGTTATTTATATCTTAAGATGAATAAAGTTCAATTAAACAAAAAAAATAAGAGGCTTGTATAATGATGTTTGTGTATTTTGACATTTCAGGCTATGAAGGGTATGGGTGATCTTGCACAAACCTAAGAAATTCGACCAAGGCGATTAATTCATGAAATTACTCATCCATTATTTGAATTAGACCTTTAAAATGCAACACTTTCATTGAATGGTTGTCCAAAAACTCCATAATGTACCCTGTAATCTCGATATGTTATGGAAAATACATGCTTTGCATGGTTTGATTATGAGATATTAAGCTTCTAAGTACATCCTCTTTGTAGAACATGTGATGTTATTACTTCAATATGGAAGTTTGTTAAGAGTATCTTACATACAACACAATTTTTTTTGCCACCCGCGAAACCCACGGGTCTATAAAGCTTACAAGATGAGACATGGGGTAACATAAAAATACTATACATGCATAACAATTTCAATTCGTAAATATACTTTTGTAACCTCATTATATTTTGTAGATATCAATATAAATATGGATACGATATGGATAATTTCAAGATTGATTTATTACCTCCAACTTCATGGAAAAATATGGATACGACTGAAAGTTTCTTTAAAGCTTACAAGATGAGACATGGTAGATTGGTCTAACCAACCATCATTTGAAAACAAGTTGCAAAAGGAGAAATCACTTTAGAATGTTATGTCAGTTTTTAATCCTTTATTAATGTTTGTTGAAGATAATCACTTTCTTTTTCCATGTTTCTTAATTTTTGTTTGAAGTATTGTTGAACTTAACCAATATAAGTTAAAAACTCATGAAGTATTGTTATTTTCATAAAATAACTAATGTGTTGAACAAAGTTACTATTGCCTCAACTTTTTATTCATTTACTATTATATTTTTCATATAATACATGTGTGCCGTTATTCTTTATTTATGCATGTCCATTTAGAATAAATCAAATAATATAATGAAGCTAACCCGCCGATCCGACGGGTTATGAAGCTAGTATATATATATATATATATATATATATATATATATATATATATATATATATATATATATATATATATA
The DNA here is from genome assembly GCA_030686995.1 of Artemisia argyi. NCBI lineage: Eukaryota > Viridiplantae > Streptophyta > Magnoliopsida > Asterales > Asteraceae > Artemisia > Artemisia argyi. Next base: position 50,926,082 of record CM060709.1, read on the forward strand.
TATATTGTATAATAAACGTAAATTGGCAAACGGCTAATTATGTAATTTTCCCGTTACCGTTATTTTATGTGTAAGTTGTAACCTAAGACCGGTGGTAATAAGGGTGGGTAAGAGACGTTAAGTTGTCCCCTCCCCAAGACACGTTTAAACCCACGTCAACGCCTTTTAGTTTTGTGGTGAACTTAATCGGTCAAATGATCGAGTTATTAGAGTGCTAAGTGCAACGGGAGTTATCCGTCAAGTTATAGGCACGTAAAGTCAGCTTTTACCCTATAACATTCTTATAACACAAAATCACGAAAACACCCTCCCAATATCATTCCTATAACACACTACAAAAAACCACACTTTTCAATCATATGAGCTTATTAATCAATGTCCTTCTTAGTCATACCAAACACCTAACCGTAACAACTTATTAAAAATTAGCTAATGAAACCACTGAACTTGAGCATATATAATCGTATTATGCATAAGCTAAGGAGCTTTACAATCATAAGCTTAGCCAAACACCTCCCAAAAGTCCTTAGTATCGGTATAAGAACCTAAATTTCTCGTTTAACTTTTTTTTTTTTAATACGTTTTTTCACTAAAGAATCGCACAAATATATTTAAGTTTTAATATCATGCAGGTGGAATAAGTTCGGAAATGGTTACAGAAATTAGAGGCAAGATTATAAATAGTGTGAGGCGTGGTGTGACGGCATAGCCAAGCCTTACGTCTTAGGAGCCATGACGGAGCCACAATGTTTTTTAAGGTGTGACTTAAAGCAACACAAAATATGACAATATTTATAGAATTATATATTTATATCATATTTCATATATATCAAGTTTACATAAAGTGTTATATATAAGGAATAAAGCAAAGAAACTATGCTTGCGTGTAATCTTCTTCATTTCTTTGTTTACGTAAGGTATGTATTAAGTGACGGTAGTCAATCATTTGGTTTCCCACATTCGGTAAGGAGCCCAGAATATGAGCGAGTCAAGACTTGAGGTAACATTAACGATGTAACTAGTGTGTGTATTTTCTGTGTTAAGAATGACTTGGTCCATTCCAAGGAAATGGTCCGATATTAATAGACATTCATTTAGGATTTCGTGTAACCCATAAATGCAATCTCATGGTTAAAAATGGTCCACGTGGTGGACATCCAAGAGAGGGGACAAGAATGACACATGGCCTGTCATCCTTGGTTAAGATAGGTTCATGGAATGTCCCACTAGTTTGGTCTTTAATACATAACCTTAGTTAGTCTGAAATACATAACCACCACCGTCACATCATCCACCACCGTCACCCACCACCACCACTACCAATCACCACCACCGCGCACCACCGCCACCCACTGCCACCACCACCACTACCACCACCACTTGCCACCACCACCACTACCACCAACTACCACCCCTACCAAGAACCACTCCAACCAATCACCACCACCACGCCCCACTTCAACCACCACCACTTACCACCACCACCGACACTACTGCCACCCACTACCACTACCGCCACCAATCACCACCACCACACACCACTCTCACCTCCACCATGCACCACTGCCACCACCACCACCACCACTACCACCCACCTCCACCACTTACCACCACCACCATCAATCACCACCACCATAGACTATGCAAAAATAATGGTTCTAAGAAAGAGGTATGTATGATAAACAAAATTATGAAGAAATAATCATTAAAATTTAACAAAAAATTAGTACACCCAAAAAATTGCAAATAGTCAAACTTATCTACATAAAAATGTTATATTCCAATGCTCCATATCATTGGTAGTGAGTGGCGGTTGTTAGTGGTTGTGGTGTTGATAAGTTGTAGAGGTGGGTGGTGGTAGCATTGGGTGGCAGTGTTGCTTAGTGGTGGTGATTGGTAGTGGTGGTCGTAGGTGGTAGTGCTAGGTGGTGGTGGTGGGGGGATGGTGGTGGGTGGCGATGGTGGCAGCAGATGGCAGTGCTAAGTGATGGTGGGTAGTCGTGGCAGTGGGTGGCGGTGGTGGATGGTGGTCATGGCAGTGGGTGGCGATGGTGGGTGGTGGTTATGGTTGGCAGTGGGTGGCGGTGGTGAGTGGTAGGAGGTAGTTGTGGGTGGTGGTGGCGGCGGCAGTGCGTTGCGGTGGTGCGTGGTGGTAGTGATTGGAGGTGGTGGTGGTAAGTTTTTGTGGTAGGTGGTGGTGGGTGGGTGGTGGTGGTGCGTGGCGGTGGTGGGGTGGTGTTGATTATGTATTGGAGACCAAACTAATGGACTAAAACCGTTATACCGGCAAACCACAGGAACCAAAAATGTGATTGGTGGGTGGTGGTGGTAATGGTTGACAGTAGTCGCAATGGGTGGCGGTGGTGAGTGGTGGTGGTAGGTGGTAGTTGTGGGTGGTGGTGGCAGTGGTGTATGGTGGTGGTGGTAAGTTTTGGTGGTAGGTGGTGGTGGTGGGTGGCGGTGGTGGGTGGTGGTGGTAGTAGTGGACGGTGGTTATGTATTTCAAACTAACTGAGATTATGTATTGAAGACCAAACTAATGGCCCAAAAGAGTTATACCGGCAAACCACAAGACCAAAAATGTAGTTAACTTTTATCAATGAGAATTGCTACAACCACATACACTTAACAAAAAAAAAAAAATAACCACACAATGACTTGGTATTTCTTGATTGGTGCATTTCCCTAAAGTTTCTCTCTCATTAAACCAATCACTTCTTTACACATCATTGTCATATCATTGTGTGGTTATTTTTTTGTAAATTGTATGTGGTTGTAGCATTCCTCTTTATCAATACTTAACACTAATGATGCATTATATAAAAATATTAAAAGAATGATAATATAGTAGGAAAAATTAAAAGTTTGATGCTTACAATAAGAAAATTAAAGTTGAGTACAAACAAAAAGAAAAAGTGTTAAGTCGGATACATTTTCAGACAATTATCCTTAAAAAAACCAAAGTATATGGTTCGGTTTGGTTTTATCCAAAACATCAAACCAAAAAAAAGTGAACAGACAAAATACATATAATCTTAAAAACTCATCTTTAAATTAGTTTTTGAAAGTGTCATTTATGACATATAAACAATTATCTTCTAAATTTTTGTGGTCGTCCAGTTTTTATATTATTGTGTCACTTTACGACGTGTCAATTGTCTTACATTTTTTTTAATGATCAGTAGTTTGTATTTCTTTGTTTTGAAACTTGAAAAATGTATTCTTTGTTGCACTAGAAATCCGACCATTGAAAGATCAAAGTGTGAGAAATGAAATAAAAACCAAAAAACCAGGCTGAAAATAAACCAAAAACCGAAACTAGAATCAACCAAAACCAAACGGTTTCTAAAAAGCAAAAACCGAATATTTTCGATTCGATTTTGGTGTTTACCAAAAACCGAGTCAAATCGAACCATGATCGCTTGCCAGTTACCTATTTTATATTACCGTCTATAACTATGGTTATCTATCAATCTCAAATAAAATGTTAACTAAGCTTATATGAGTAATTTTATGGGATTAAATAAGAGGGCTTTGATAAGCAATAAATTTATGGCTTATTTAAGGGAGTTAAGCTTTCATAACATGTTTCATTACAAATTACATTTTTACCTCAGATTCCAAACACCTTAGCTTATGAGCTTATTAATCAATATCATTGTTAGTCATTTACATACATAAGCTAAACCAAACATCTAACCTTAACAGCTTATTAAACAATTCTGATAAACTTGGATACATGCAATCCTTAAAAATCCGAAAAATAACAAACTAATTAGAATACTTGTTGATAAAGTATTTCAAAAATCGAAACCTATTAGAATTAGGACGGTGGTACAATTAATGAGTAATAGTTACCAAAAATATACAAATCAACGATTTATGCCATAAAATCTATACAAATATTTTTAATTAAAGTTTAGTGTATGGTAACATTTGTTATGGATACATTTATCGAACTTGTTGAACAAGTATTCGGTCTCTATTAGGTTTTTTTTGTTTCGAATCCTTTTATAACAAGTATTAGATTTCATTCCTATATAGTTCTATATAAATAATTAAACATACAACAAATGGTCTTAAACATATTCGACTTCATATCATCGATCAAGTTTTATTGTTTCAAAGTTAGTATTAATTCTGCATTACGATAACAATATAATGGCTTTTAGTCTATACAAACGTCCACCCCAGCTTATTGATTTTCTTAATCAATTTCCTGGTGATTGTCGTCATCCGGTCACCTCAACTTCAGATGCTGAACCAAAGTTTACAGAGTTGTCACTCGGTGTTAAAGCTCCGGTCACCACGTCTCCGTTCATCGACCATTCAAGAGTGCCCAAGAGAAAAAGGTATTGTGTTAATTATTCATGCATGTTAGTTATTTTATTCCTTTTATGTTTGGTTTCAAACAGTATGCCCTGTTTTTTCAAATCTGTTTTCTTGATTAATCAAGATTCTAACTAACTGTGAATCTTAATTATTATCGCAGGCTAAGTCTACATGAAGAACTTGTAGACGCCGCCAAGTCTTTCTCCTTATACTTGCAGCCCAGCGATAATGATTCATCTTTGTTCATCGACTATTCTGCTATGCCGATAAGTTTCGTGCCACCACAAGATCCACCAAATCCAACTTGTGAGGACACCTTAAAAGAACCAGTGCATAAGAAGAAGAGAACAAAAAAGGTTAATTGTGGACAGGTGGTGAGCAGTCACGCAAACGAGCAGTTCCAGCTTGTTTGTTGGGACGCGCAGCTTAAAGAACCAAGTAAGAAGAAGAGAAAGACGCCACCAAAGATTGAGTCTGGACCAGTGGTGAAGAATGAGGTAACAGAGCAGTTGCAAAAGTTTATAACGAGTGATGAGATGAATGGTGCAGAACTGAAATTGGTGACTCAGAAAGTGTTGTATATGAGCGATTTGAAACAAGACCAAAACAGGTTGAGCTTGCCGCTTAAGCAACTCATAACTGAAGATTTCTTGACGACTGAAGAGAGATTGAAACTGGAGAATAAAGAGGAGATGGAGGTTCGAGTAGTTGGGCCAACACTAGAGATGTATAAGGAACCGATGACGATGACGATGACGATTTGGCCTATGAAAAACACCCATAATCTTGTGTTGAAGACCAACTGGTACCACTTTGTGAAGGAGCACAAGGAACATCTGAAGGAATTATCAAAGATTCAAGTGTGGTCGTTTCGCAAAGACAATCAGCTGTGCTTTGCTCTTGCAGTTGTGGCGAGACCACCCGATGGCGTAAACAATTGAGGACATATTATTTACTCAGATTTTGTTTAATTAATGTAGTTCATTTAATGATCTTTGATTAGCTTACTCAACTATTGATTAACTGTATCTATGATATTAGTATAATACGAGTATTTAATAAAATCTCTTTTTAAGCATTTCGTCGAACACCTTTAATGCAGTCAAATTAATGGGTACCTCAATAGGTCATATGCAATCCTTAAAGCTTGATTATAACAATGAAAACTGAACAGTAGCATGCAATATACTCTTGAAACTAAATGAAATTATGTGACAGATTAAAAGTACGCTGTGCATATTGAGTTGTACCTTTCCCTTAATGATTAGTGGAACAATTAATTACTGTTTTGTTAGATTTTTAAGTAATAAACATCTGATAACAACGGAACAATAGCTAATTATGTTTAGTGTTTTCTTGAACATATTAACAAGTTAAGCCAGGCAATAAGATCAAGTACTAGTATATAACAACTTTGACTTGGTTAGATTTTTTGTACAACTTTTGTTTATCGGGCTATGACCATATACAGACAAAATATCAAACATAATTGAGTCTCAAAACAACATGAAAATTTAGCAAGCTGCTTTGCGAAATAAGAAAAAAGGTTATGCTAGTGTCAACACTAAGCGTGGTGAAGATGGATTAAGATCCTCTAAAGTTGGTATAAACATGACCGGTCATGTTCTCTCACAATCAAAAAGAAAATTGGATCTCTCGGTAGGCCCTACTGTTTTTGCTTGTGAGAGAATATGACAAGTCATGTTCAAATCAACTTTAGAGGATCTTAATCGGGTGAATATGTGATTTTTAGTACAATTCAGTGTAAGAAATTAAACTATCCAATCAAAATCAGGTGTTTGTTATGTTTTCGGATTTTTGACGATTGTATTCACGTTTATCAAAATTCTAATCTAATCATAATGATTCTTGGTTAGCTATGTAATAATAAAGCTCATTTTCTTAACCACAACCTTAAAAGTTTTCATTAGCAAAACCCATAAAAAATGATAATGCCAAACCACGTCTTTCACATACAATTTAAGAAAGTTTAAATAAATATATTACTGATAGATATCCATAGTTGCATATGGTAATACAAACGTAAATTAGTAACGGCTAATCATCGATCTAACCAATATCTCCGTGAATATTTCCGAACTTTTTCCACCAACATGATATTAAAACTTGAATATATTACACGAATCTTTATGTATATTAAATACAATTAATTAAATAATCAATAAATACAATTAATACACTTATTAAAACACCCTTACATGTTACATAATAAATACAAATTATCAAGCATATTGTATAATTAACTTAAACACAATTCCTGCATTAAATGTCACTAATACAAATAATAAAGCATATTATATAAATTTTTAAGCCCGAACGGGTAATGGGCCAAATGGGCTCGAGCCCGAACGGGCAAGGGTCAAACGGGCTCGAGCCCGAACGAACACGAGCTAAACGAAATTTTTGATATCCATAAATTTATTGTTGAAAAGAACATAATAAACTAAAATATGTTCACATATTATACAAACCAAGCAAACTACTAAACAAAAAAACATAAAATAAATAATAAATAAAATAATACAAACAAAACAAAATTTCATCAAACTTTTGCCATAAAATACTAATCAGTAAAGCTATTGCCAAAAAATGTACAAATAAAATAAATTATTAATCGAAAAAATTAAATTACAAGGTGTCCGCAGCTGAATCGCGTGGACCTGCTAGTATTAAACAAAAAGTACATGATGAATTTCACATTTAATCAGAAAACCATAACGCTTCTTTGTAGAAACATTTGTTTTACGATTTGTTAACTACCATCTTCGTCTCAAATTTAAATCATCAACCTTTTAGATGCATAACAATTAACAATTAATTAGAAACCATGCATGTAGCCGGCGAGCGTAGAAGGTTTTACCTTATGTCGCCAGCTTGACACTCTAGGTACCATAAGCATATAAAAAGTTCAGTCATTTATTGTTCTCTGTCCGAGCACAGTTGCAACATGCCGAGTAGTATAAATATTCAATGAATATTACCATTACATATGATGATGGATAATAGAACAAAGCACAAGATGTTGAGTAAATTAATCAAGCCATGCATATATAATCCTCTTAATATCTAAGATTTCAGTGACAAATGCAATCAATATAAAATAGAAAAAACATACTATGGTCTTGCTCTAGCTAGATAAGGGTATATAAGATCATTAGAGAGGTTAATTGGCCATGTATGTTTATAAAAATTTCAACAATTCAGTGTGCCTCTAGAGACAGAGGTCAAGAGTTCGATCCTCACCCTTTGCAAGGCCGGAGATCCTTTTCTGCCTTTGGTAGAACCGGAAGCGGCCTCTCTACCTTAGGTAGGGGTAAGGCTGTCTACGTCTCAACCTCCCCATACGGGCCGTGGAAGACGATACAGGAAGTTACTTTACTTCACTTTAGAGAGTAATTAGATATACACATTCATATTATGCGTATAAAGTACAAACTTAATGCAAATCATACATTGTGAATGCACTTTAACCAATTTCATGGAAAAGATGTTTGCCAATTTTAGCAAAACATGATTGGATGAGGGACCGTGCAAATTGCTTACTCACCAGAACATAGAAAGGTAAAAGTTGACGCACTAGTTTTTTTTTTTTTTTTTTTTTTTTTTTTTTTTTTTTGGTGCAAAGGTGAAAAATTATATTAACTCCAATCAATGTTTTACAACTTAGAGGAACATACATCTGATATAGGACATGCCCCTAATCAGAAAGCAAAAACAACAAAACCTCTACATCCGATATCCGATACCAGAACATAGAAAGGTAAAAGTTGACGCACTAGTTCTTGATTGTAAGGATTGTGCAACCTTGATCGATATGCTTCTTAGGACCTCTCAAGCACAGACATGTGTTGAGAATATTTCTGTATAGGTAAAGAAGTACATCTCACTTATTAACCAACTTTTTATTCTAATCAAAGTTTGGATCCACCAAAATTTTGAACATTGGTCGGAGTTGGTGGGCGGTGGTGGTGGCATTAGTGGCTGTGATGAAGAGTTGAAGAAGGGATGTTTGGGATTGCATGATTAAAGTGGGTGTTTGGACAATAAAATATGAAATGACGAACAAATTTTAACCAGCATTACGGTTTTGGACTGTGAGGTAGTGGAAATGGCCACGTTGGGGACTAAACGCGTTGAACCCTAGATCTGAGGACCAAATGTGCAATCGCCCTGACCTTGGTGACCAACGTTATAATTTACCCTTTTAGAAATGATCATGTAGCGCAACCACTTGGCACAAATTGGGCTCTAGAAGATGGCGTTTTTGCTCTTTGAAGTTGTGATAATCAAATGATCAAGTGTTTGGTAGATTATGACTATTTAAAGTTGTGAAATGGCCCTACATACGAATCAATTTGTTACCGTTACTCCTGAAAAGTTATCATTTAACCTCCTTTTCAGGATTGTTTATCCATATAGATGTACTTTTTTTGATGAGCCGAAGCAAACAATCAATTGTGAGCTATATAAAACACAATTCTGAAGATAGTTTCCAGCTTTTGTTTACTTATGAGCTGAAACAGGCAATTATTCGCGCACTCGAGGTTTCTCAGATATCCTTTGAAAGGTTGATGAGTTGAAAACAGGCACTTGTTCGGGCAAAAGAAGCTAACTATATGGTCATTCACTTGTGTACTTCGATCTTCTAACTGTTTTGTGTATACTAATCTTTTTGGTATTTTGACAGCATGCTGGAGAAGTACATGCAGAGAAAGCCATTCTAGCGACTGAGTTGAAGGAGCTTCAGCTTCAGCTTCGCTTTTTTACTATGTCAGATGAGTTCACTTGGAATTCTTAATGTGATAGCTTTAATACATTGTTTAATACAGTACTCTACAGAGGCTGCAATTTCAACCCATTTACCTATGAATGGGTTGATTTAGGTTATGTTCAGTATGTAAACATATTTGACCTGCTACTCTTATAAATAATTTAAATTTTTGGACAAAAAGATGTACTTTAACATCGGAAGCTATAAATAAATTACAAAAAAAAAAAAAAAAAAAAAAAAAAAAAAAAAAAAAAAAAAAAAAAAAAAACCCTTCTGAACCTCTATTTTTGTTTAGGTTCAAAATGGGATGATTTAGGTTATGTTTTATTGACCCGTTATGAAGCTTGATAGAAAAAGTGACGCGTTTTGAACCTTAATGAAATTATAAAACTTAATAATGCACATAGTTGCATATGAAAACGTGCTCATAGTTTTTATGGTATTTATCCTGTATTTATTTAAAAAAAAAAATGTATTTTGTCATATGATACTTAATTCGTCAAGTGTTTGTTGCTTAGTTGCGTAAAGCTTTAGAGAAACGATTGGCATCAGCTTTGGAGGTAATCAGTGCAGCTGTGGAAGAAAAGCTTTAAAAAGTGAAGTCTGGTATGGTATTCCAGGAGAACCAAGGTTTTGAAGAGTCTATGAACTGAAGCTTGAAGCTGAGGAAAATTCTAAGGTACTGTTGACTTTAGACCTCTTTTATGCATGATACCATTGAAACTAGAGGTGTTGTTAAATTGTCCATAGCTAGCTTCTCTAACAGCAGCGGAAGATCTCGATCTTAACATTGGATTTATGATAAAAACACAGAGTTACATCCTAGATAATAGCTTTACAGATAATAAGAAAAGGGAGATAACACAAATGAACCAAGATTCATGTATATTTATTGCTGACAATCTACAAAAATCATCGTTATAAACCATTCATTTGGTTAATATTTCAACTTGTCAACATGTCGATTTTATCACCTCTAAAGTTATAAACTTATACACCATCATTGGTGTAAATTTGTCTGGAAAATAAGGTAACATACCAATTTCCGCATCACACCCCATTTGGGTTGTATGCTTTAAAGATCAGTGAGCTATGCAAGGAAAATCAACAAAATCACAAGCACAAAGATAGACTAACAATATCAAATCAAGAATCCTTTCTTGAATTAAACAAACAACTAAATCCCAAGCACAAAGATAGACTAACAATATCAAATCAAGAATCCTTTCTTGAATTAAACAAACAACTAAATCCCAAGCACAAAGATAGACTAACAATATCAAATCAAGAATCCTTTCTTGAATTAAACAAACAACTCGGCAAAGTTTACTTTCATACGTAGTTAAAGACACAAGTGACTAATTAAAAAAGATGCAAAGTTCTTAAGATAACAAAACGACAAAACACCCCAGGTCACCATTAACAATCTCTCCAGCAAGCAACTAATTTTTATTCTTGGAGTCGTTTTTCATTAACTCAGTCTTTGGCCTTAGCTGCAACCAGAGAGTTGAAACAAGTCAATGAAAGTAACAGTAATATAATAGAGAAGATCCTAATACAGTACATCAAATTATATTCTAAATCAAACACTGATTATATGTTTACCTGGTTGCTGTGGCCACACTTCTTCTTCCTGCAGTTTAGAGCCCTTGGAGGAAGACGGGCGTAGCACCTAACAACAAGCAATTTAATACAAATAAGGCAATGATCAACTTAGACAATACAAAATAAACATAAGTTTAAAAGCACATATTACAGAACTCATTGGTGATCAACAATGACCTAAAGTAAACATGACTAAAATAACTTTCTTGCCATTAATTTTACAAGATGACCAGAAGCTCAAATAATCTCTTGGTTTTCAAAATTAAAGAAGACCAAGGAATCAGGCACTAATCTACTACTACACAATTATGCCATAAACCATATTCACAGATATTTTTAGATAATATACATAACAAAAATCCACATACAAAATAGTGTCAGAGAAATACATAAAAAGAAGATATACAGAGATATAAAAAACATTGCTTATATGCCAAAAGAGAACAACTCACTTGCGACAGATTTTTTTTTTTCTGGTTCTGCTTCTGACCCAATTCCAGGTTGAAAGGATTATAGGATTCTCTAGGGTGGTTTATCCCACCTCCACGCAGCCTTAAGACCAAATGAAGAGTCGACTCTGGACAAAAAAAAAAATGCAAAATAAGAAACTAAACAACACATGCTTTAAAAGCATTGTACGTATGCAATGAAAACTTGACATTTGGGTAAAATTATAATAAAAACTGAATTGCAACATGAGTTGATTTAGTTTTAGTACAAACAACGAAAATTAGCACAAACTCCTAAATCAACTTGAATTTATGGTAAAAAGTCACTATAAAACACAAATTCACATGAAAACCACATCAGCAAATATATACAACAAATTGATGCTCCTTTGTAAATTATAATAAACTAATGACAAACTACAATCATTCTGCAGTAAGTTACAAGTTGACTGTCCAATATACGAATGACTTAAGAAGCGATAACTATTTAACAAATAAACTAATGGATAACTTGTGATTTTGAACACCAACACCCCTAAATACCCGATATCCTAACCACACAAACAATTAGCCGACAAGAAATTTGTTAAACAAAAACTTTTCATCCGATATCTAAATCATGAATTCACCAACAACAAATTTCTTAACACAAATCTAAATCATCCGACGTCTACTCAGCTTTCACCAGGCAAACAACAAATTTTCATACTAAAACTGTAATATTCATACTTAACACTGTTTTCTTTAAATAATCAGCTAACCACATGAATTCACCAACAACAAATTTCTTAAACACAAATCTAAATCGTCCGACATCTACTCAGAGCTTTCACGCGTCAAACAACAAATTTTCATACTAAAACTGTAATATTCATACTTGACACAATTTTGTTAGATATTCCAACAACCACATAAAAAATAATTTTCACCCGACAAACAAAAGTGTCCCAACAAAAAAATCCTACAACTATTTTTCCCTTACAAATAACCACATGAATTTACCAACAACAATTTAAAAAAAAAAAAAAAAAAAAAAAATCATCCGGTATTTTAGACCTCTTTGTCACCCGACAAAGAAAATTGTCGGGCAACACATAATAATAAAAATAAAAAAGTAAAAGAAGAACCTTTCTGGATGTTGTAGTCAGCAAGTGTACGGCCATCTTCAAGCTGCTTTCCTGCAAAGATCAACCTCTGCTGGTCTCGTGGGATACCTATTTTATTTTTAAAACTATTATTAGTAATATGAAATATAAACGAAACTATATATTATTTTTATAAAGGAAATAAAAAAGTAATACTACCTTCTTTGTCCTGAATCTTTGCCTTAACATTGTCAATGGTATCAGAGGATTCGACTTCAAGAGTTATGGTCTTCCCGGTCAAAGTTTTCACAAACACCTGCATTTTTGCTTCTTTTTTTTTCTCTCTCTCTCTAAACGGCGGCGCTTATGTTTTGTTGTTGTCACTCACACTAGTAGTAGTATTTTATTAGGGTTTTGGTAACTTCAAGAAGTATTCGGGTGGGCTCGGGTATTGTTGTTTTCAATGTTTGGGCTTTTTAAGCCCATCACATTTTGTCTAAAATTTTTAGTTATATTTATTGGTAAAAATAGATTAATTTTAGGGGTGATCATGGGGCGGTTTTTGTCTAAAACCAAACTCCGAACCGAAAACTTCGGTTTTTAAGAATTTCAAACTGTTCGGTTTTGGTTTTTTCGGTTTTGGTTTTTCGGTTTTTTTTTATTAAATCGGTTCGGTGCGGTTTTTTTGGTTTTTTTGTATGCTTTCAAATTTATCAATTGTTAACTCGAAAGTTATGATTCATCACTTGTTTACTCGACCAATAAAACAAACTAGTAACAAATAAACTTTTCAACGCAACACAATAACAATAAAGTGGACAAACTAGTAACAAATAAGCAAGCAAGTTAGTCAAAGAAATTTGAAATGCAAGTTTAGCGGAATCCAGAAATCAAGAAACATTTGATAAAAACCGTAAAATCGTAAATCCAGAAATCAATCCAACATTTGACTGAAACCACCAACAATCCAACAATCCAAAGCTAGCAAATAAAGTATGAAACAACAATAAAAAAAATCCAACAATCAAAAAAATCTGAAATGTAAGTTTAAAAAGCCAAATAACAAATAAGATCCTTCTTGTCTTCCTTCACTCTTTTATTAGTCTTCAATTTTGATACATTGTATGTCTATTATTATATTTATTATTATTTATATGTATATTTTTTTATACCTGTTTTTGGGTGAAAATCATCAAACAGTAACCAAGTTTGATATATGTTCCAATTTTGATATCTCAAACTTTATATCAACTATAAGAACTATTAAAGTTTCTAAACTGTTTTATTTTTATGTAACTTTTATGTTAAAGTGACTTGAATGGAACATTTCTCATACTTGGTTATTATTTGGTAGTTATTGTTTATATTTAGTCGTGCATTAGCGGGATGTATATAAAGTTGGTTAAAGTTAGTTAAATTCAGGGGGTGGGTGTTTAAAATTAATGTACAACATGTTAATGCATAGATAAATATGTTAAGCACGCTAATTTTAGAAAATTACATGAGAATGAAACAGTTTTGAAACTTTGATGGTTTTTATGATTAATATAAAGTTTGAGGTATCAAATTGGAACACCGTTACTAATGGGTGACATATTCCCTTTTTTGAGAGGAAATTTCTAAAATGAACTATATGGCGAGCATATTACCAAAGTCGACCTGTTTCACGAAAATAAACATGCATTTTTTGCTTGTCACTCCTTCAGATGTTGTCACGTGTTAATTTTTTATTTCCAAATTTAATAAGATGGTGACACGTGGACATGGTAAGCAAACTAGTTTTACTCTCCGTACCCATTTGCTCGCCATATATTTAGACATGGCAAGCAAAATAGTTTGCTTGCCATATGGTTTGCTCAATTTAAGGTATGTGGACAAGAATGTGTGCTGAGCAAATGTCATTTGGTTTCTATTTCGTTTGCTCGTCATAGTATCTTACTGTGTTTTTTTAGTTTGTAAAATGAAGATGGGGACCAAAGACAATTGGGGACCGTGTGTATTTTTTTAGTTAGTAAAATCAATAGGGGACCTAATGTGTTTTTATGTTTTTCTTGGCTATCATGAAGATGAAAAAGTCTAAAATGTTACACGAGATATATATCGAGCACGTATGGCACGCTCCAGGAGGAGCCACAGTTGATCCGATATGAATTTTTAAAGTTCTAATTGCTGCACTTTTTCAAAATCTGACCTTACTACACTAATTTGTATTTTACACTAATTTAACCACTGAATTTGCCAAAACTTTCTAAAAGGCAATTGAAGTATACTTAGAGGGATAACATTTTTGTTTTGACATCAAGTTAATTAGATAAATGGTTAGTTCTCTATGATCCTCCAAAATTGACTAAAGTTTTACGCAACTTCTTGTCCTAAATTCAAACATCACCAAAATAACCCAAAACCCATCATAAACTATTCTACTATTTACCAAACTTAGCTTCTTACAAATGCTAAGACCATTTTCCAACAATTTTATAAGCAATCTTACTAGTTTAAGCACATTATAAGCTCGTTATCATTAGCTTGGTCTTGTACTAAACACCCTTTATAAGGTTATAACAACATCATCATCCTCATTAATCAAGAACAAGCCATATTTAACATGATTTAGCTACTGGTTTATAACCATAACATCATAAACTTGGTATCATGGTCATATCTAATCCAAAAATCATGCCAACATCATCTATGTTCATCACACATATGTGAAAACTTCATAATCTTGTCTAATACCATGACTAACATACTAAATAAGCAAAACCTCCAAATTTCCACCATAATTCTTGAAACGAAACTGAAATCATCTCATACATTTGATGGGGATTAGTCAAGGGAGCTTATTTTATCATGAGGATACCATAAAAACACTTAGAATCATGCTAGAATCATCATAAGGATACTTACTTCATCCTTAGAAATTTTAGATCTTTTCCCTCCATGACAAAACATACATACACGTGTAGTTATGAGGTAAATTATGTACTTTTGGAGTTATTAAGTCGTAAGGGAAATTCTGTAATTTCATAACTTAACTAAACTTTTACACCATTAGTCCCTGCCGTTACATATTTTACACTATTAGTCTTTTCGTTAACTATTTGTGCTGAAAGTCCTTCTTTCTTAAAAAAAAAAAAATGACTTTTCCATTATTCTATAGCAATATAACATGCTTATAAATAATCTGTAAAATTTGGGATGTTAAAAAAACCCCACTAACTAAATAATCAACTACTAGTTTTTACTCAAAATAAAGTCAACAATCTAAAAAAGTTCCATCAACACATAAAAAGCTAACAATAAGAACTGAATAAATGGCAGCATTGAACTAATATTTCGTTACCACAAAAATTACATCGTTTATCAACATCTTAGACAAAAAAAAAAAATGTAATTAATATTCTAATGTATTGACATAAAGTAAAATGAAAATTTAAGTTTTTCTAATACTCGATCTGGACAACCATAGAACCGACGTCCATGATTTCAATTTTCCACGATATGCGAATTACAGCTTTTTTCACACCAAAACACCACTATTTTTTGTGTTCTTAAATTTTAGGGAAAAAAAAAAGATGAAGAGAGGGAGTGATGGAAATAAGTGAGTGAGAAAAGAGTGGAGAGTACTCTAGATTGAATCGGGATATGTAAAACATATTGGGATATTTAAAAAATTAAGTACACGTGTATATGGAGTACAATGACAAGTGGTAAGGATACAGTGAGAAGAAATCTTAAAATGAGAAGAATGAGAAATGACTATAATGGCATATTTGAGATGCATCGACTTGAATTAGATGCATCTCTATTCATTTAGATGCATCACAATTAGTTTTGAAAATGATTTTGAAGTGAAAAAGATGCAAAGTAGTACTAGCAATAAATTTGACCCACAGGGGACGAAAAATACATAGGATTCGTCTAACTTGATGAAATGCATCTAATATATGTACATGTATCTAATTTTTAGCTAGAAAATATATTATGATGCATCTCAAGATTAGGGATGCATCTAATCCAAATTGATGCATCTCTAATGTGTAGTTATAGTTATTTCTCATACTTCTTATTTTAAGAATTCTTCTCATTTGATCCTTATTCTGACAACAGTAAACAAAAAGTTTGACAAGGACAAAAAAAAAAAATGGTTTGACAAAGCTACCCCTCATGTGATTTGCCCGTGATATGGGAGATAACGAGGAAAACTAAAGTCGTTAGCAAATTTGGACCCACCATGTCATATTTTGGAAATCTTGGAGTCGGCAAGTGAATTTTCGCTATTTTGGATGTTACACGAAATCTGGCCAAACCACATGGACTAATGGTGTAATTTACTCTAAAATTTATACAAATATTTTTATTTAAGTTTAATGTATGGTAATATTTGTTATTGTCGAACTTGTTGGACAAGTATTTGGTTTTTATTTAATAAGTAACCCTAACATAAATCGTAAGGCCTCATTAATTAAGGAAGCCTAGCTTTCCATATATTATCTATAAATGGCAACACAATTAACCACCGTCTTATTTTCATATCAAGTATTAGATTTCATTCCTATGAGTTCTATATAAATAATTAAGAGTAAATTACATGGTTGGTCCTTGTGGTTTGTCCAAAATAACAACTTTCGTCCCTCGTAGTTTAATGTTGCATTGGTAGTCCCTAAGTATGTAAACAAATAACACACCTGGTCCTTATAGGGACCATTCATGTTATTCTTTGGAGGCGAAAATTTCACCTATAGGGACCATGTGTGTTATTTGTTTACATACTTAGGGACTACCAATGCAACTTTAAACTTTGAGGGACGAAAGTTGTTATTTTAGACAAACCACAGGGACCAACCATGTAATTTACTCAATAATTAAACATACAACAAATGGTCATAAACATATTCGACTTCATATCATCGATCAAGTTTTATTGTTTCAAAGTTAGTATTAATTCTGCATTACGATAACAATATATGGCTTTTAGCCTACACAAACGCCCACCCCAACTTATTGATTTTCTGAGTCAATTTCCTGGAGATTGTCGTCATCCGGTCACGTCAACTTCAGATGCTGAACCAAGGTTTACAGAGTTGTCACTCGGTGTTAAAGCTCCGTTCACCACGGCTCCGTTCATCGATCATTCAAGAGTGCCCAAGAGAAAAAGGTATTGTATTAATTATTCATGCATGTTAGTTTATTCCTTTTATGTTTGGTTTCAAGCAGTATGTCCTTTTATTTCAAATCTGTTTTCTTGATTAATCAAGATTCTAACTAACTGTGAATCTTAATTATTATCGCAGGCTAAGTCTACATGAAGAACTTGTAGACGCCGCCAAGTCTTTCTCCTTATACTTGCAGCCCAACGATAATGATTCATCTTTGTTCATCGACTATTCTGCTATGCCGATAAGTTTCGTGCCACCACAAGATCCACCAAATCCAACTTGTGAGGACACCTTAAAAGAACCAGTGCATAAGAAGAAGAGAACAAAAAAGGTTAATTGTGGACAGGTGGTGAGCAGTCACGCAAACGAGCAGTTCCAGCTTGTTTGTTGGGACGCGCAGCTTAAAGAACCAAGTAAGAAGAAGAGAAAGACGCCACCAAAGATTGAGTCTGGACCAGTGGTGAAGAATGAGGTAACAGAGCAGTTGCAAAAGTTTATAACGAGTGATGAGATGAATGGTGCAGAACTGAAGTTGGTGACTCAGAAAGTGTTGTATATGAGCGATTTAAAACAAGACCAAAACAGGTTGAGCTTGCTGCTTAAGCAACTCATAACTGAAGATTTCTTGACGACTGAAGAGAGATTGAAACTGGAGAATAAAGAGGAGATGGAGGTTCGAGTAGTTGGGCCAACACTAGAGATGTATAAGGAACCGATGACGATGACGATTTGGCCTATGAAAAACACCCATAATCTTGTGTTGAAGACCAACTGGTACCACTTTGTGAAGGAGCACAAGGAACATCTGAAGGAATTATCAAAGATTCAAGTGTGGTCGTTTCGCAAAGACAATCAGCTGTGCTTTGCTCTTGCAGTTGTGGCGAGACCACCCGATGTCGTAAACAATTGAGGACATATTATTTACTCAGATTTTGTTTAATTAATGTAGTTCATTTAATGATCTTTGATTAGCTTACTTGTAACACCCCGTGCCCGCTTAGACCAAAAATTAAAACTTTACACGCAGAAACGCTTGACTTTACTGGATATACCGTTACTCTTTTACAATCTGACAAAAATCTATGAACATTAAGACATTGAAACTATTTTTAAATGAAACTAGACTTAATTACCTTCGAAACGCCGGGTGGCATGACCCGTGACTCCTTACGGATTAAAAGATATGATTTTTCAAAAACCGACAAAATCTGTCCACTATTCACACCGAAATTTGGTAATTTGGTACCAAATTTCGGTATAAACCGAAATTTGGGATATCCATACCGAAATTTGGCCCTTTTTCACAATACTCGACCCCTGCTACCTTATATCCACGCCAAACTCACTCAAAGCCATTAGATTAACATAACAAACGTGTTCCAAGGGCACTTGACCCGTTTACAACCCAAAATGGGTAATTTCATACATAAACCAAACACCCCTTTATACTTGACTATAAACACTTCAAACATGCTTTGACTTACCATAATGACTACCAAATCATTAGAACTTCTTTATCATACACTTTGACACTTGAGTTAACTTTATAGAACATGAAAAGACCAACGGGGGTACAAACTTACACACGAGCTCGGTATTCTACCTAAGCTCCTAATCACATACTACCTTAAATCTTGCTAATCCAATTCCTTAATCCGCTTATATCCAAGCCATCCAAGATCACAAGAACCTACAAAAGGTTAGACAACTAAACCATAAGCTTTCGCTTAGTAAGTAAAACGATCATAACATATAATCATACTTCAAACCACATAATGCATCATATACATAAAACACTTACATCATGGCTCACTGCTCAATCTCAACTAGCACATAACATCAACATATCCATAGCTTCTTCAACACATAAGCCATAACATGGCATCACATAAGCATAACCCAAGCTCATCTTCTCATCATAAACATACATAACACATAATGATAGAAATCCATATAACATATGCTATCATCATTTTACTTACCTCAATCCAAGCTAAACAACAACAAGAACATCATCATCATCACAACCTTCCATCATCATCACCATCCTTCACAAATAATCACAACCTAACAACATAATAATCAAATACATAACAAGGGTTAACAAAACCCATCAAAACATAATCATCTACCTTACTATATCATCATATGATCATATCTTGATCATATGATGAAAACCCACTTTACTTAATATCTATAGCTTTACTAAATCAAGACAATAGATTACTTACTTGTGATGATCATTACTAAAGAAAGACTATTGACACTTCATCTTCACTTTCTTCATCTTAGATCATCACTTAGCTATTTTCCCTCCCTTTTCTTCTCACTAGAAACCGGCCTTCTCAAAGGCTAAAGAATAATATGGATTTCTCTAGAATCCATAGATAATCTTATCTAGACACAAGTTTGGCTTAATGGCAAGAAAGGCCCCTCAAGTCCCTTTCCTTCTATTTTGGCCACACTTAACTTATAACATACTTACCACAATGGCAACTTAGGCCCTTTTAGTTATGCATCATATTATATAACTATATTAGTCATACTTTGACTATCGGGTTTGACCATTACGCAACATTCGTTGACTAACCAATCACGTAAGGCCCTTAGTCCATTTCATCTAGGGTGGGGTCCCAACACCCGGGAAACGGGTCTAACAATTCTATCCCCCTTATTTAGATTTCGTCCCCGAAATCTCTCGTCTAAAACTATCCAAAACTAAATTCACGACATATACATGTCCTTGTTCTCATGCTTTCTAAGCCAATTCCTTGCAACGATCTAAATGATCATGCAATTTCTAAACTTGTTATACATAAACATAACTCATAATCCACTAAAAACAACTTTCTCATCGCAAGCTTAACTAAAATTTCCCACAATTGACGACTTGTCATACGGAAAAATTTTACTACTTTGACTTTACATAAGTCAAACTTCATCACTATAACACGATATACGCCCATGCACTAACAAGACATAACATCTTATACCGGTTAATTTCGCATCTTACATAATACCAACACTTATCTACTTCAAAACCGGTAACTTATTTCAATTTACACAAAGTACCATACAAACGGCACCTTCAAAAATTCTTTCTCGCGCATTACTTTAGCAAGCTTTCTTATTAACTATCGGAAAAGCTCACCAATTAACTTATCAATTTAATGCATAATTCATTCTAGACGTCTATCTTAAGGTTCACATATGACCTTAGCACCGCTATAAACTTTTATTCACATCTAATCTCTTGTCTTATGACGTCTAACTCGTTTTAGTTTTCACGTTCTCATTTCTCTACCAGTATTCATGTCATATCGGTTACACATAAGCCCACTCGTTTATAACTCTTTACTTACATAAAAAGGCGTCCCAATCCATGCAAGTAAGGAATTATAAACTTATGGTTCGGAGATTTACAATTTCTTTATTTAAATGAAGAGGCGTCCCAATCCATTTAAATAAGGAGATTATAAATCATCCTACTCACGTACTTCTGACACAACAATCATACTTGCTTTACTTTTCATCTTTTCTAGCCTTGGATCCAATCTCACTAACTTTCCATCCATGCCATAAAGGCAAGCTAACAACCATGCCATAAGGCAAGCTAAACAACCATGCCGCTAAGGCAAGCTAAACAACCATGCCATAAGGCAAGCTATACAACCATGCCGCTAAGGCAAGCTAAACAACCATGCCATAAGGCAAGCTAGACAACCATGCCATAAGGCAAGCTAGACAACCATGCCATAAAGGCAAGCTAGGCCATCCCAAAGGATGCCAAAACACATGCCATGAAGGCAAGCTAACAACCATGCCGCGAAGGCAAGCTAGGCCATTCCAAAGGATGCCAAAACTAGAGCATTGGATCCAAGCTATGATTACTTTAACATCTTTACTCGTTTTATCTTTCGTGTACTTTTATCATTAAGTACACACTATCATCTCAACATTTCTCATTGCCTTACGCAATCTCAATATTCACTATCACGCTTACTATTATTTAGACAAGTTTCTATATAACACTTGCCCATTTATTAAATTTGCATTCTCACAATGCAACTTATCTTTCATCCATCAACCCCAAGTTGACTCATATACTAGCTATGTGCCATCTTTAATTAGTCAATTTATATGTAATGCTTATTCATTACAACTTACACATCTCAACGTGTTCTTACAACACACTTTTACTATCACCCGTCAACCCTTGTTGACCATATTCTCAACTCATACTATCACTTCATTTAATCTATTCAACTTTCACGCATATAAACCTTACATAGGTTTATTCTATAACACTTTCGCAATCTCATCATACACATTCCAAATATAGACTAACATGGTTATATTCATGTTTTACATTTCTTTCTAGTATACTTCAAGTCACTTATGACTTCTAGCGCAATCTATATCTCATTCATCACTTTTTAGTCATCATGCTTTACCATATATTACTAACACGTTTTACTTATCAAACATGTTTTATATGAAACATGATCTCATCACGTTTTAAATATACACTTTAACTTTCTCATTTTAGTTACTCATATAAAGATTTCATGCCTTCAAGCATCTATTCGTTATCATAACAATCTTGTCTTTCTAATCAACCAACTACAACATACTTCAATATTCATACCTTACTTTATATCACGCTTTCAAAGCATTTATGCTTTATCCAACACTTACCATACTTATCTTTTCTTATTTCACATGTCGATGTGTTCTTTCAACTTCCTTCCAACACTAAGTGATCATATATTATGCATTCCAATGCATCTATCTCAATTCATACACTTCTATACAATCGTGCTCTCAAGCACAACACATAAAACTTAGACATATAAACAACTACCATAGACTTACCATCACACAAGCAATCATATCATAACATTTAACACTTATCCAACAAGTGTTAAAACATTTATAACATAATCAAAACATAAAGTCTATGGCATCATACATCATATCGCATAATCAATCTATGTCTAAACTTCAACATTTTAATAGCCGCAAGCAATAGCCAACCTCATAACTAAGGCATCATAAACCTTAGTTCACTTACTAACCCATCTCTAACACCGCTTAGCATGGCTACTCGCATTCTATTACTATAACTCGATTAAACAATCACATATTTGCAATACAAATCACCGGCACCAACCAAGGTCTGCGGTCAACTAATCATCTAAACATCTCAAGTCCCCATGGACTTGTATCTCAAACACAACAACACTATCACAAGCATACATCACCTATCATCAATAGGCTCAACTAACATAAGACATAATTCGTCTAGCACTTAGCAATCAATTTCCGCGCGACTAACACTTACGTCTAACGCTTCTAGGAGTGGTTTAAGACTAGGCAACCTATAGTGGAAACCTAATTCACTTAAACCGAAGCTCTGATACCAATTTGTAACACCCCGTGCCCGCTTAGACCAAAAATTAAAACTTTACACGCAGAAACGCTTGACTTTACTGGATATACCGTTACTCTTTTACAATCTGACAAAAATCTATGAACATTAAGACATTGAAACTATTTTTAAATGAAATTAGACTTAATTACCTTCGAAACGCCGGGTGGCATGACCCGTGACTCCTTACGGATTAAAAGATATGATTTTTAAAAAACCGACAAAATCTGTCCACTATTCACACCGAAATTTGGTAATTTGGTACCAAATTTCGGTATAAACCGAAATTTGGGATATCCATACCGAAATTTGGCCCTTTTTCACAATACTCGACCCCTGCTACCTTATATCCACGCCAAACTCACTCAAAGCCATTAGATTAACATAACAAACGTGTTCCAAGGGCACTTGACCCGTTTACAACCCAAAATGGGTAATTTCATACATAAACCAAACACCCCTTTATACTTGACTATAAACACTTCAAACATGCTTTGACTTACCATAATGACTACCAAATCATTAGAACTTCTTTATCATACACTTTGACACTTGAGTTAACTTTATAGAACATGAAAAGACCAACGGGGGTACAAACTTACACACGAGCTCGGTATTCTACCTAAGCTCCTAATCACATACTACCTTAAATCTTGCTAATCCAATTCCTTAATCCGCTTATATCCAAGCCATCCAAGATCACAAGAACCTACAAAAGGTTAGACAACTAAACCATAAGCTTTCGCTTAGTAAGTAAAACGATCATAACATATAATCATACTTCAAACCACATAATGCATCATATACATAAAACACTTACATCATGGCTCACTACTCAATCTCAACTAGCACATAACATCAACATATCCATAGCTTCTTCAACACATAAGCCATAACATGGCATCACATAAGCATAACCCAAGCTCATCTTCTCATCATAAACATACATAACACATAATGATAGAAATCCATATAACATATGCTATCATCATTTTACTTACCTCAATCCAAGCTAAACAACAACAAGAACATCATCATCATCACAACCTTCCATCATCATCACCATCCTTCACAAATAATCACAACCTAACAACATAATAATCAAATACATAACAAGGGTTAACAAAACCCATCAAAACATAATCATCTACCTTACTATATCATCATATGATCATATCTTGATCATATGATGAAAACCCACTTTACTCAATATCTATAGCTTTACTAAATCAAGACAATAGATTACTTACTTGTGATGATCATTACTAAAGAAAGACTATTGACACTTCATCTTCACTTTCTTCATCTTAGATCATCACTTAGCTATTTTCCCTCCCTTTTCTTCTCACTAGAAACCGGCCTTCTCAAAGGCTAAAGAATAATATGGATTTCTCTAGAATCCATAGATAATCTTATCTAGACACAAGTTTGGCTTAATGGCAAGAAAGGCCCCTCAAGTCCCTTTCCTTCTATTTTGGCCACACTTAACTTATAACATACTTACCACAATGGCAACTTAGGCCCTTTTAGTTATGCATCATATTATATAACTATATTAGTCATACTTTGACTATCGGGTTTGACCATTACGCAACATTCGTTGACTAACCAATCACGTAAGGCCCTTAGTCCATTTCATCTAGGGTGGGGTCCCAACACCCGGGAAACGGGTCTAACATTACTCAACTATTGATTAACTGTATCTATGATATTAGTATAATACGAGTATTTAATAAAATCTCTTTTTAAGCTTTTCGTCGAACACCTTTAATGCAGTCAAATTAATGGGTACCTCAATAGGTCATATGCAATCCTTAAAGCTTGATTATAACAATGAAAACTGAACAGTAGCATGCAATATATTAAATACCTGAAACTAAATGAAATTATGTGACCGATTAAAAGTACGCTGTGCATATGGAATTGTACCTTTCCCTTCATGATTGGTGGAACAATTAATTACTGTTTTGTTAGATAATTAAGTAATAAACATCTGATAACAACGGAACAATAGCTAATTATGTTTAGTGTTTTCTTGAACATATTAACAAGTTAGGCTATGCAATAAGATCATGTGCTATATAACTACTTTGACTTAGTTAGATAACTTTTAGACATGTCATAACATTTTAAACATAGCTTCTAACAATATAAACGTAAAAGATTCGAATAATGTTTGTAATATTGTTTATTGGGATATGACCATATACAGACTTAGTATCAAACATAACGAGAAAGTATAGAGTTTAAGATAGTTTGACCATATATATATATATATATATATATATATATATATATATATATGGTATAATAAACGTAAATGGGTAAACGGCTAATTATGTAATTTTCCCGTTACCGGTTATTTTACGTGTAAGTTGTAACCTAAGATCGGTGGTAATAAGGGTGAGTCAGGGACGGAGCCAGGACCAAATATGACCGGGTGCAAAAATATTTTGAACCGTAATAATGGAAACACATTTCGAAGGACGGGGTGCTTGCATGTTGTCTTCTTTTTCTTGCATTTTGTCTTCTTTTGAACCGTAATACTGGAAACACATTTCGTCAATGTTCACACATTTTGTCTTCTGGTTTTCATGCATGTTGTCTTCTTTTTCTTTATAATTAATGAGAACAAATTGTTTTAGTTTTCATGTTGTCTTCTTTATACCTGTGCCATATGCTTGTGCTTATAGCATTAGGCCACTTATAAAAAAGGTATTCTCCAAATAAGACGCACCGTTAACTTAAGTTGATTATGCTATGAAATTAGCTCTGAACTATCTGGCCAAAGATCGTAATTTTTTTTTTTTTTTTTTTTTTAAAGAAAGGCTGGCCAAAGATCGTAATACTTGGCAAGTAGCAGTGCAAGTGTGAACACATGCTTGCACTTACCCAAATTGTTTCGGTTCTTGGTCGGATATTGTAGCAGAATGATCACTTTGAATGTTGTATTAATATGTTATTTATGTAAATTAAGTACTTTAGTCTTATGGGTCACAACGGGTAAAACTAATGGACTGGGTTATACCCATATCCAAACACCCCGTTTGTTTATTTGTTAGTTATAGACGGTTATGGCAGTTAGTGTTGAATCGTTGCAATGTTTCATGAAGGGACACAACGTTCAACTTAGTATATATAGTTAGAATCGAGTCAAATGTAAGGTTACAGAATCTTATCAAAGTTATATAGTTTTACTTTCATTATCAAGTTGTTTTTACCCATATTACTTTTACTGCTTTACAAATTCGTCCCATGGTTAACTATAATCAAATCCTCAAAAGGAATTGGCTCCAAGCCAAACCTGTGAAACCGAATCAACAGTGGTATCAGAGCTTATGTTCTGATTCCTGGATGGAGCCATCAACATACGAACATGGTACCACTTCTACACGAAACAAACAACCCTCGCATAAGGATTTCTTGTCTTGGAATACCACGAAGAAGAAAATATCTCCTGAAGGAAAACAAATGCTAAAAGAGAAGATACAAGAGATTGTTTCATACAATTCGAAAAGACTGCAAAAGGAAAAGAAAATAGATGACGGTTACAAGAAGAGAGATAAGAGGCCAAAATGCTTTACGTGTAGAAAGCGTGGACATGTTTTCAGAAACTGCCCTTTGAAACAAGAAAAACTTCTCACCAAACAACGTATCACAGAACCACTATTTGTCTCATCAAATATGAACCCTTCGAATGCAAAAATTCAAGAAAAGGCGAAATACCAAGAACAAGTTCATGTTCTTACGGATTACATGGTTGAGGGGACTGAAAAAGAAAGTTGGGATAATATTTGGTATGTAAGTTCTGCGTACAAACAACACATGTCTCCAATGAAACATTTGTTCAAAAGGATGTTCAAAAGATTCAAAGTGGAAGGAGTAGAAGAGGATGAAAGGAAGTTTATTATTTCATATGGCGTGGGAGAAGTAGTCGTTGACACTGATGATGGAGAACTCATAATTGCAAACGTGTTGTATACACCAGAAATCACCCTAAATGTGTTAAGTATGCATCAACTTGAAGAGCAAGGATATATAGTCACTTATGGAACAGATCGATGCAAGTTAAAATACATGTTTGATAGTTTTGAGAATTATGGGAATGAAGAGAGTATGTTCGAAGAAGAAAATGATGAAAGTATAATCACAAGCCACAACAAATTTCTTGATGATTATTTCAAGTCTTTGGATATCGAAGAAGAATGCTCGCATATCAAAGGATTAGAAGATTTGGAAATGGAGCAACATGAAGATCATGATTACATAGATCAAGAATACATAAGTTTGAATGGCACGTTATACACTATGAAGGTCAATACTTTTCCTAGATTCATTGCTTTTCTAAATTTAATCAAAGTTGATAAGTTAGTCTATGAAAATTGGAAAGTATTGAGTAAAAGATTCTTAGAGATGCTTGAATGGTTTTATATGGGTTTTATGAGGCAAAGTGCATTAGGAAATTTACCACCCATCATTGGGGTGATAAAAGTGGATATGTTAGGATTGTATAAGTTTGTAGATGCACTTGGAGGATATATGAATGTTACTTTCAACAATCAATGGCACCAAGTCGCACAACTCTTAGGATTGGCAGAAGAAGAAAAAGAAATAGTTAAGGCATGTTACAAGGAATACATAGGATTGGTGAAAATTTACTACGAAGATGCACTTAGAGCAAATCTCGTGAAGGCAGAAAGTGATGAGAATGGCAGAGGTACTGCAGACATTATACCACAGCCGTGTGAAGATTTGGAAGATGCAATGGAAATAGTTGATGAATCACCAAAGAAAAAGATCAAGATTGAAAAGGAAGAAGCCATGAAAGAGGATATCATTTCAAGTGAAAGTACAGAAGATGATGACTTTGTCATCGTTGTTTGAAGAAAACTCAAGCATAGCAAGATGGAAGGAATCAACATTCAGTAATCAGGAGGGAGATGTAGCAGAATGATCACTTAGAATGTTGTATTAATATGTTATTTATGTAAATTAAGTACTTTAGTCTTATGGGTCACAACGGGTAAAACTAATGGACTGGGTTATACCCATATCCAAACACCCCGTTTGTTTATTTGTTAGTTATAGACGGTTATGGCAGTTAGTGTTGAATCGTTGCAATGTTTCATGAAGGGACACAACGTTCAACTTAGTATATATAGTTAGAATCGAGTCAAATGTAAGGTTACAGAATCTTATCAAAGTTATATAGTTTTACTTTCATTATCAAGTTGTTTTTACCCATATTACTTTTACTGTTTTACAAATTCGTCCCATGGTTAACTATAATCAAATCCTCAAAAGGAATTGGCTCCAAGCCAAACCTGTGAAACCGAATCAACAGTGGTATCAGAGCTGCATGGTTACAATGGATCGATCAATTGCAGTCAAGGAAGTTATAGATTTGAAGAAGAAGAAGACCCGAAAACAAAGCATGAAGATGATCATTGAAACGTTACAAATTTTGGGCAGAAAAGAAAGAAGATTGTTGCAAGAAGAGAAGTTCCAAAAGAAGGATGTATTTGCAGATGGCAAGAAGAAGGCATGGTGAAAACCTATTATGAAGATGCACTTAGAGCAAATCTAGGGACGGCAGAAAGTGATGAAAATGGCAGAGGTGCTGCAGACATTAGACCACAGCCTGATGCAGATTTGGAAGATGCAATGGATACAATGGATGAATCACCAAAGAATAGAAGCAGAATTGAAATGGAAGAAGTCAAGGACGATGATCAAGAAGATCAACCATGGAACGAAACAGAAGGCAACTAAACCAGAAATTACAAGGCGATCAAGACAATAATAAAAGATGAAGCAAGGCTGCAAATTGGATGAACAAAAGGAACATAGTGAAAAGTATGAAGAATATGATTTCTTGATTAGGGGAGTGAATGTTGGCATGGAAATAATCAAGAATCATATGTCTTTGAAAGTCGAAGGACCAAATATGTATTATAGATAGTTATTAACTGTATTTCTGTATTGTAGGATAGGATATAACGTTTCATAGATAACTCTTAGAAGAGTCACATCGGTTCAACATACCGATTGACATAGTATATATACATATCATTGTAATCGTTTATTAGTGTGGAATATTAATAATAGTATTGTGTTTATATCAAAAGTTCCCACCCTCTCTGTTGTTATACCGAGTCACTGCATCAGATATGCATACTCATACTCTTATTGTTTTTATTATAAAGTTCATCCATGATTGATCCAAGATCCGCAAAAGACCTGTGCAAAAGATATTTTGTATGATAGCTAGCCTATGTGGTTACGTTAACTCGCATATATATTTTCAGAATCTTGGATATACCTCTTCAAGCAAATATGAATTTCAAAAATATTGAATGTTGAATGAAAGCACCTATGAAAATGTTTGTTGCACAATGAAGGTCATGTGGATCCTAGCTAGAACACTGATCCTTAATACGAGTATATGAATTATATATTGAACAGCTTTTTTTTTTTTTTTTTTTTTTTTTGGTAACATGGGTTTCCGACTCGACATTGCAAGCCGAATAATCCCACGGCGACTACCCTTTTGGATAGCCCGGAGTCGGCGCAGGTGAACCTCCATGGCCACAAGGGGATTAATTTTCTCCCTATTGGATTCGAACCCTTGACCTCCTATTTGGAAGACTGGTATTCTTACCGTTGGGTCACCCCTTGTGGTTTATTGAACAGCTTATGATCACATTATTTTGTAAAATGTTAATAACCGGCAATGCTAACCGGCCAAGTCCCGCCCAACATCCTCTATCGGAAAGACCGCTTTAGGAGCTTATAATTACATTTTATGTTTTATAAAAAATCATGCAAATGAGAACCACAGCATAAAAAATATACTCCATTAGTGATGAAAACCAATGATGCTCAAAAGAAACATGTGGTGTTATGTGGTTGTATCATTGGCTAATCTCTTAGCATAAAGTTTTCACTTAGTTAGTCACTTAGTTAGGGATGGCAAAAGCACCCGAAACTGACGGGGAAAACCGAAACCCGAACCGGTTGGGTCGGGTTCGGGGACGTGTTGGCGGGTTTGGATGCAGGTTTGGGTATTGATATAATTTTTTAGCCGGGTACGGGTTCTGGTAATACCCGTCCGATTACCCGTACCTGTACCTGTACCTGTACCTGTACCTGTACCTGTACCTGTACCTGTACCTGTACCTGTACCTGTACCTGTATCCGTTTACCCGAATCTATACCCGCTTTATTGATATTATAATTAACTATAATATATATGTATTATATATAATTTCTTCCATTATATTTTTTTTATATATGTATCTCTATTACATAACATATTTTATTTTGTACATGAATTATTCAAAAGCATTAAATCGTTTGATACTATATTCATTTTCTTTAACTTTAAAAAAAATGATTATATTAGGGTGTTTTCCTTTGTTTTTCGGTGGATTTTAGTGTCACTTAATGTTAATACCGTCATTTTGTCTATATATTATTCAATTGGGGATAACTGAAACCCGCGGGGAAAACCGAAAAACCGATGGATAATATTAATCGGGTACCCGACGGGTTTTGGGTCGGGTTTGGGTATGGATATTATAAACGGGTACGTGTACGGGTTCACTAAAACCCGACCCAAACCCCCGTTGCCATCCCTACACTTAGTTGTATGCCTTTGTACGGACTTAAGATAAGTTTTGTTAGCTAAAAAGTGTACTTAAAAACTAGAAAAGAATATATAAATAGTCTATCAAATGTACTATTATGATCAGTGGCGGAACCAGTATTTTAGAAGGCGCGGGGGCAATTTTTATTTTTTTATTTTTTTTAACGCTAAAAGCTAGGGTTTTTACATTTTTGACTTCAAGGTGGGGGCAATTTGATTTTTTTTGGGGTGCACTTTAATAAAAAGGTTAAAAAAAAATTACACTAAAATCTGATATTTTTTGGCGAATCGTAGAAGGCACCGAACACCCAAACTCAACACTTGGGTCCGCCGCTGCGATGGGTAAGAGATGTTAAGTTGTCCCCTCCCCAAGACACGTTTAAACCCACATCGGCGCCTTTTAGTTTTGTGGTGAACTCAAACGGTCAGATGATCGAGTTATTAGAGTGCTAGGTGCAACGGGAGTTATCCGTCAAGTTACAGGCACGTAAAGTCACCTTTTACCCTATAACATTCTTGTAACATAAAATCACAAAAACACCCTCCCAATATCATTCCTATAACACACTACAAAAAACCACACTTTATACTAAAAACAATAAAATCAAAGAAATCAAACACCACACACAAACCGGTCTTTATACACACAATGTGGTACCTATAACACACCCAACAATGTTGTTATGGCAGAGTTATAAGCACCAACTTGTGCCTATAACGTGTTGCACCGAGCACTTTTACACTATATTCGTGGTGATGTTGGTTAGGGAGAGAAAAGCTAACGTGACACTCAGTTTGCGATGGTGATAAATGTCACTATCACCAAGAATCTAATTTTGAAATTCTACATTTTATATCTTTCCAATTAGTATAATCGAATTGTTTCCCAAAAAGTAAAATGTAAAATAGAAAAATAAAATATAACCAAGTTTAAAATTTGTTATTTCACATTTGAGTGATTAAAATGGAACATTTCCGAAACTTAATTATTAATTTGCAACTTGTTTTTCTTTTCATGCGTGAATAAGTTGGTTGTACATGATGTTTATTCAAGTAGTTATAATAAAGGGGCAGATATCCAAGTATAAAAAACAAATGCGTGTATAAATAACTCAAAAAAAAAGGTGTTTTAAACATTTTTACTATAAATAAACTTGGATTGGTTTTGTGGTTATGTGACATCTCTTTTTATTTTATGGGGAGAATTATGCAAAGTTGTGCTTTGTATTTGTCACCATTATTGACAAAGAAAACAACTTTTATGCCAAAGAATACATGTCACAAAATGTGTCTTAACATAAGCTTGTAAGCTTGTTAACATACTTGATTCAAATAAGCTCGAATAAAGTGTTTAACTAATATTATACGAGCAGTTTTATGGGGGTTAAATAAAAGGGTTTTGATAAACACTAAATCTGTGACTTATTTTTAAGAGTTAAGCTTATATTGTTCATTACAAAATTCCTTTTTACCTCAAATTTCAATCATATGAGCTTATTAATCAATGTCCTTTTTAGTCATACCAAACACCTAACCGTAACAACTTATTAAAAATTAGCTAATGAAACCACTGAACTTGAGCTTATATAATCTTATTACGCATAAGCTAAGGAGCTTTACAATCATAAGCTTAGCCAAACACCCCCAAAAAGTCCTTAGTATGACTGTATGAGTATAAGAACCTAACTTTCTTGTTTAACATTTTTTTTTCTTTTTTTTTAATATGTTTTTTCACCATAGAATCGCATAAATATATTTAAGTGTTAATATCATGCTGGTGGAATAAGTTCGGAAATGGTTACAGAAATTAGAGGCAAGATTATAGATACTGTGATGCGTGGCGTGACGGCATAGCCAAGCCTTACGTCTTAGGAGCCATGACGGAGCCACAATGTTTTTTAAGGCATGACTTAAAGCAACACAAAATATGAAAATATTTATAGAATTATATATTTATATCATATTTCATATATATCAAGTTTACATAAAGTGTTATATATAAGGAATAAAGCAAAGAAACTATGCTTGCGTGTAATCTTCTTCATTTCTTTGTTTACATAAGGTACGTATTAAGTGAGGGTAGTCAATCATTTGGTTTCCCACATTCGGTTAGGAGCCCAAAATACGAGCGGAGTCAAGACTTGAGGTAACATTCACGATGTAACTAGTGTGTGTATTTTCTGTGTCAAGAATGACTTGGTCCATTCCAAGGAAATGGTTCCATATTAATAGACATTCATTTAGGATTTCGTGTAACCCATAAATGCAATCTCATGGTTGAAAATGGTCCACGTGGTGGACATCTAAGAGAAGGGACAAGAATGACACATGGCATGTTATCCTTGGTTAAGATAGGTTCATGAAATGTCTCATTAGTTTGGTCTTTAATACATAACCTCAGTTAGTCTCAAATACATAACCACCACCGTCACATCACCTACCACCGCCACCCAGCACCACCACTACCAATCACCACCACTGCGCACCACCGCTACCCACTACCACCACCATCACTACCACCACCACTTGCCACCACTACCACTAGCACCAACCACCACCCCTACTAAGCACCACCCCTACCAAGCACCACCACCATGCCCCACCGCCACCCACTTCCACCACCACTACTTACCACCACCACCGACAGTACTGCTACCCACTACCACTACCGCCACCCACCACCACCAACCACCAACCACTACGCACCACTCTCACCTCCACCACGCACCACTGCCACCACCACCACCACTACCACCCACCTCCACCATTTACCACCACCACCATCAATCACCTCCACCATAGACTATGCAAAAATAAAGGTTCCAAGAAAGAGGTATGTATGATAAACAAAATTATGAAGAAATAATCATTAAAATTTAACAAAAAATTAGTACACTCAAAAAATTGCAAATAGTCAAAATTATCTATATAAAAATGTTATATTCCAATACTCCATATCATTGGTAGTTAGTGGCGGTGGTTAGTGGTTGTGGTGTTGATAAGTTGTAGAGGTGGGTGGTGGTAGCATTGGGTAGCGGTGTTGCTTAGTGGTGGTGATTGGTAGTGGTAGTCGTAGGTAGTAGTGCTAGGTGCTGGTGGTGGGGGATGGTGGTGGGTGGTGGTGGGTGGCGGTGGTGGCAACAGATGGTAGTGGTAAGTGATGGTGGGTAGTCGTGGTAGTGGGTGGCGGTGGTGGATGGTGGTCATGGCAGTGGGTGGCGCTGGTGGGTGGTGGTGATGATTGGTGGTGGTGGTGGTGGGTGGTAGTTATGGTTAGGAGTGGGTGGCGGTGGTGAGTGGTAGGAGGTAGTTGTGGGTAGTGGTGGTGGCGGCAGTGCGTGGCGTTGGTGCGTGGTGATGGTGATTGGAGGTGGTGGTGGTAAGTTTTGGTAGTAGGTGGTGGTGGTGCGTGGCGGTGGTGGGGTGGTGGTGACGGTAGTGGGCGGTGGTTATGTATTTCAGACTAACTGAGATTATTTATTGGAGACCAAACTAATGGACTAAAACCCTTATACTGGCAAACCACAAGAACCAAAAATGTGGTTGGTGGGTGGTGGTGATGGTTGACAGTAGTGGCAATGGGTGGCGGTGGTGAGTGGTGGTGGTAGGTGGTAGTTGTGGGTGGTGGTTGTGGTGGCAGTGGTGTGTGGTTGTGGTGGTAAGTTTTGGTGGTAGGTAGTGGTGGTGGGTGGCAGTGGTGGGTGGTGGGTGTGGGTGGTGGTGGCGGTAGTGGACGGTGGTTATATATTTCAAACTAACTGAGATTATGTATTGGAGACCAAACTAATGGCCCAAAAGAGTGATACCGGCAAACCACAAGACCAAAAATGTAGTTAACTTTTATCAATACTTAACACTAATGATGCATACAATAAAAATATTAAAAGAATGATAATATAGTAGGAAAAAATTAAAAGTTTGATGCTTACAATAAGAAAATTATAGTTGAGTACAAACAAAAAGAAAAAGTGATAAGTCGGATACATTTTCAGACAATTATCCTTAAAAAAACCGAAGTATATGGTTCGGTTTGGTTTTATCCAAAACATCAAACCAAAAAAAAAATTGAACAGACAAAATACATATAATCTTAAAAACTCATCTTTAAATTAGTGTTTGAAAGTGTCATTTATGACATATAAACAGTTACTTCTAAAATTTTGTGGTCGTCCAGTTTTTATATTATTGTGTCACTTTACGACGTGTCAATTGTCTTACATAGTTTTTTTTTTTTTTTTTTTTTTTTTTTTTTTTTTTTTTTTTTTTTTAGTGATCAATAGTTTGTATTTCTTTGTTTTGAAACTTGAAAAATGTATTCTTTGTTGCACTAGAAATCCGACCATTGAAAGATCAAGCTGCTAGAAATGAAATAAAAACCGAAAAATCCAAAAAACCAGGCTGAAAATAAACCAAAAACTAGAATCAACCAAAACCAAACGGTTTCTAAAAAGCAAAAACCGAATATTTTCAGTTCGATTTTGGTGTTTACCAAAACCGGGTCAAACCGAATCATGACCATTCTCCAGTTACCCATTTTATATTACCATCTATAACTATGGTTATCTATCAAGCTCAAATAATTTTTTTTTTTTTTTTTTTTTTTTTTTTTTTTTTTTGTGCAAAAGGGTAAATTATATTACTATCAACAAAACAAATTACAAAACATTCAGTCAACTGCAATGGACAATTCCCATTCAGTTTTAATACAACAATAGACATACTATCTGATATCAGACATATCTATTCTACATATTCAAACATTGTTAAAACAAACTGCACTATCATATCTATTCTACTTATTCAAACATTGTTAAAACAAACTGCACTATTCTCATTCATAGAGTAGTAGCCAACCCATGGCTGCATACTCTTAATTCACCCAAAGATATCATAGCACCAAGACCATACCTTCTCAATTACATTTCCACTCCCACCTGCTCACCAAGCCCAGTCAACCTGCCACCACACTGAGACAAGATAAACAAGATGGGGGGCATCATAGCTCAAATAAAATGTTAATTAAGCTTATATGAATAATTTTATGGGGTTAAATAAGAGGGCTTTGATAAGCATTAAATTTATGGCTTATTTAAGGGAGTTAAGCTTACATAACATGTTTAATTACAAATTAAATTTTTACCTCATATTTCAAACACCTTAGCTTATGAGCTTATTAATCCAAATCATTGTTAGTCATTTACATACATAAGCTAAACCAAACATCTAACCTCAACAACTTATTAAACATTAGCTAATGCAACGGCTCAATATGAGCTTATAATTTTATTATACATAAGCTAGGCTGGTTTACAGTCATAAGCTTAGGCAACTACCCTAAAAGTCCCTAGTATGAGTATAAGAACACAGTTTTTTTCTTTTATGAATATGTTTGTCACATAAGGATTTGTGTATATTCAAGTTTTAATATCATGTTGGTGGAAAAATGTTTATGGATATATCGGTTAGATCAATAATGTCAAAAGCGGCTTTTTTGGATAGTTTGAGCGATGATCGCTCGTCGTTTAAATATTCACGTTTGTATTACCATATACAACTATGGATATCTATCAGAAATATATTTATTTAAACTTTCTTAAATTGTATGTGAAAGACATGATTTGGCATTATATATATATATATATATATATATATATATATATATATATATATATATATATATATATATATATATATATATATATATATATAAATGGGGATAACTTGGCTACAATTTTTGTAGCCAAGTTAGCTACAATCCTCAATATAAATTACATAAGGGACCCACTAAAAATACTCAATGACCCACAAAGACATACAAATTATAATACAAATTGTAGGGAGTTAGCTACAATTGCATTGTAGCTAATATATATATATATATATATATATATATATATATATATATATATATATATATATATATATATATATATATATATATATATATATATATATATATATTTACGTATTTATCTAACAATTCTTGAGGTTGTGGTTAAGAAAATGAGCTTTATTACATAGATAACCATGAATCATTATGATTGGATTACAATTCTGATAAACTTGGAAACATGTAATCCTTGAAAATCCGAAAAATAACAAACTAATTACAACGAGTAATAGTTACCAAAATATACAAATCAACGATTTATGCCATAAAATCTATACAAATATTTTTATTTAAGTTTAGTGTATGGAAACATTTGTTATGGATACATTTATCGAACTTGTTGCACAAGTATTAGGTTTTTATTAAAAAAAGAACCCTAACAGAAATCGTAAGGTCCATTAATTAAGGAAGCCATAGCTTCCATAAATAATTTAGATAAATGGCTATATAGTCTATATAAATAAACATACAACAAATGGTCATAAACATATTCGACTTCATATCATCGATCAAGTTTCTGCATTACGATAACTATGGCTTTTAGTTTATACAAACGCCCACCCCAACTTATTGATTTTCTTAACCAATTTCCTGGAGATTGTCGTCATCCGGTCACGTCAACTTCAGATGCTGAACCAAGGTTTACAGAGTTGTCACTCGGTGTTAAAGCTCCGGTCACCACGTCTCCGTTCATCGACCATTCAAGAGTGCCCAAGAGAAAAAGGTATTGTATTATTCATGCATGTTAATTAGTTTATTCCTTTTATGTTTGGTTTCAAACAGTATGTCCTGTTTTTTCAAATCTGTTTTCTTGATTAATCAAGATTCTAACTAACTGTGAATCTTAATTATTATCGCAGGCTAAGTCTACATGAAGAACTTGTAGACGCCGCCAAGTCTTTCTCCTTATACTTGCAGCCCAGCGATAATGATTCATCTTTGTTCATCGACTATTCTGCTATGCCGATAAGTTTCTTGCCACCACAAGATCCACCAAATCCAACTTGTGAGGACACCTTAAAAGAACCAGTGCATAAGAAGAAGAGAACAAAAAAGGTTAATTGTGGACAGGTGGTGAGCAGTCACGCAAACGAGCAGTTCCAGCTTGTTTGTTGGGACGCGCAGCTTAAAGAACCAAGTAAGAAGAAGAGAAAGACGCCACCAAAGATTGAGTCTGGACCAGTGGTGAAGAATGAGGTAACAGAGCAGTTGCAAAAGTTTATAACGAGTGATGAGATGAATGGTGCAGAACTGAAGTTGGTGACTCAGAAAGTGTTGTATATGAGCGATTTGAAACAAGACCAAAACAGGTTGAGCTTGCCGCTTAAGCAACTCTTAACTGAAGATTTCTTGACGACTGAAGAGAGATTGAAACTGGAGAATAAAGAGGAGATGGAGGTTCGAGTAGTTGGGCCAACACTAGAGATGTATAAGGAACCGATGACGATGACGATTTGGCCTATGAAAAACACCCATAATCTTGTGTTGAAGACCAACTGGTACCACTTTGTGAAGGAGCACAAGGAACATCTGAAGGAATTATCAAAGATTCAAGTGTGGTCGTTTCGCAAAGACAATCAGCTGTGCTTTGCTCTTGCAGTTGTGGCGAGACCACCCGATGGCGTAAACAATTGAGGACATATTATTTACTCAGATTTTGTTTAATTAATGTAGTTCATTTAATGATCTTTGATTAGCTTACTCAACTATTGATTAACTGTATCTATGATATTAGTATAATACGAGTATTTAATAAAATCTCTTTTTAAGCATTTCGTCGAACACCTTTAATGCAGTCAAATTAATGGGTACCTCAATAGGTCATATGCAATCCTTAAAGCTTGATTATAACAATGAAAACTGAACAGTAGCATGCAATATATTAAATACCTGAAACTAAATGAAATTATGTGACCGATTAAAAGTACGCTGTGCATATGGAATTGTACCTTTCCCTTCATGATTGGTGGAACAATTAATTACTGTTTTGTTAGATAATTAAGTAATAAACATCTGATAACAACGGAAAAATAGCTAATTATGTTTAGTGTTTTCTTGAACATATTAACAAGTTAAGCCAGGCAATAAGATCAAGTACTAGTATATAACTACTTTGACTTGGTTAGATTTTTTGTACAACTTTTGTTTATCCGACTATGACCATATACACAGTGGCGCAGCTTCAGACCGCCCCCCCCCCCCCCCCCCCCCGAATTTTTTTTTGCGATGTAGGGGTATATAGTTTTCGTGTAGAAAAATTTCGGTATTTTCGGTTTCGCCCCCCCAATTTAATTCGGTTTCGACCCCCCATAATGTTAGGAAAAAAAAAATTTAGATCCCGACCCCCCACTCGAAAAATCCAAGCTTCGCCACTGCATATACATATACAGACTAAATATCAAACATAATTGAGTCTCAAAACAACATGAAAATTTAGCAAGCTGCTTTGCGAAATAAGAAAAAGGTTATGCTAGTGACAACACTAAGCGTGGTGAAGATGGATTAAGAGCCTCTAAGGTTGGTATAAACATGACCGGTCATGTTCTCTCACAATCAAAAAGAAAATTGGATCCCTTGGTAGGCCCCATTGTTTTTGCTTGTGAGAGAATATGACAAGTCATGTTCAAATCAACTTTAGAGGATCTTAATCGGGTGAATATGTGATTTTTAGTACAATTCAGTGTAAGAAATTAAACTATCTAATCAAAATCAGGTGTTTGTTATGTTTTCGGATTTTTGACGATTGTATTCACGTTTATCAAAATTCTAATCCAATCATAATGATTCATGGTTAGCTATGTAATAATAAAGCTCATTTTCTTAACCACAACCTTAAAAGTTTTCATTAGCAAAACCTATAAAAAATGATAATGCCAAACCACGTCTTTCACATACAATTTAAGAAAGTTTAAATAGGGTAAGGATCCAGTGAGAAGAAAACTTAAAATGAGAAGGATGAGAAATAATTATAAACACACATTTGAGATGCATCGACTTGATTTAGATGCATCTCTATTCATTTAGAAGCATCCCAATTAGTTTCGAAAGTGATTTTGAAGTGAAAACGATGCAAAGTAGTACTAACAACAAATTTGACCCGCAGAGGACGAAAAATGTATAAGATTCGTCTAACTAGATGAAATGCATGTAATATATGTATATGCATCTAATTTTTTGCTAGAAAATATATTGTGGTGCATCTAAAAGACTAGGGATGCATCTAATTCAAGTCGATGCATCTCAAATATGTAGTTATAATTATTTCTCATTCTTCTTATTTTAAGTTTTCTTCTCATTTGATCCTTGGTCAGTTTAAATAAATATATTACTGATAGATATCCATAGTTGCATATGATAATACAAACGTAAATTAGTAACGGCTAATCATCGATCTAACCAATATCTCCGTGAATATTTCCGAACTTTTTCCACCAACATGATATTAAAACTTGAATATATTACACGAATCTTTTGGTGACAAAACATATTCATAAAAGAAAGTTATAAACAAAATTATATTCTTATACTCATACTAAGGATTTTTAGGGACTATTTATTTTATGCCTAATGCCTGTTTGCTAACAAATCCATATATAGGCATAATTAAAATTATGTTTCTTTTTTGCTTAATATAGGATATCCTAAATGACGATTGGTACAAAAAGTTCACTCTTTCTCAGTCAGGATCTACAATTTATATATAAAATCTATTTTACCTATAATATGTCTTGTCCCTTTTTTCTCCCTTTTTTCACCTTACATTTCTTCTTTTTCTCCTTCCAATCAAACTTTCATAGTTCCATCTGTGCGTCACTACACACTACTTTGTCGTTGCTTCACACCGTCGCTGCCTCCTTGTTGTTGTTTGTCGCCGCCTTCACACTACCAATATGACCCTTCCTCCACCACCTCCGTTCATTTGTCTTCTTAGAATCTAGATCCAAACACGAAATAGGGTTGTAATCCAAATGTGATGTGTCATTTGTAGTTTTATGTAAGTAAGAATTGGAGTTTTAATTTGGGGATTGTGATTGAAAAACTAGGTTTAAAGAATTAAAGAATTTATTAGATAAACTCTGATTGATAAATCGGGGTTTACATGAGGTTGTAATCAAAATATTGATGTTGTAATCTGAAAAGATATAAAGATTTTGTTCTTATTTTCATTCAATCTATATTAGATATATATGGGTACAATAGTCATTTACTAATATTATTATGTTTCATTAAAGCATGAAAAAGAAACAACACTTGTTCTCAAACTTTTGTTACCAACAAGTAAACATTTACTAAAAAGGACAAAATATCCACATAAGAAGAAAAAAGAAACAGCCCTTAGGGTGGTTGGCTAAGCTTAAGATTGTGAACTAGCCTAGCTTATGTATTATAAAATTATAAGCTTATGTTGAGCGGTTGCATTAGCTAATGTTTAATAGGTTGTTAAGGTTAGAAGTTTGGTTTAGCTTATGTTGGTAAATGACTAAAAAAAATATGGATTAATAACCTCATAACCTAAGGTATTGGGAATTTGAGGTAAAAATGTAATTTGTAATGAAACATGGTATACAAGTTTGACTCCTTTGAATAAGAAAAAAATTTTAATGCTTATCAAAACCCTCTTATTTAAGACCATAAAACTACTCATATAAGCTTAGTTGACATTTTATTTGAGCTTGATAGATATCCATAGTTATAGACGGTAATATAAAAGTAAATGGGTAATCGGCGAGAAATCATTGCTCCAACGATATGGAGAAAGCCGATTTCGACATTAGCGATCTAAACGATATTTTTGTTAGAGGTGAGCATGGTTTGGTATGACTCGATTTTTGGCTAACACCAATACCAAAACGAAAATATTTGGTTTTTTCTGTTTATAAACTATTTGGTTTCAGTTTATTCTAGGTTCGTTTTTGGTTTATTTTGAGCCTGCTTTTTTCAGATTTTTTGGTTTTTATTTCGTTTCTCGCGGTTTGATCTTTCAATGGCCGGATTTCTAGTGCAACAAAGAATAACTTTTTCAAGTTTCAAAAAATAAGAAAAAAAGAAAAAAGAGAAAACCAAATAATGACAGTAAGAAAGTATTGATCATAAAAAAAAATATATGTAAGACAATTGTTTATACGTGATAAAATTATCAATTAAAAACGAACGACCACGAAAATTTATAAAATAAATGTTTATATGTTATAAATGACACATTCAAGAAGCAATTGAAAGATAAGTTTTTAAGATTATATGTATTTTTGTCGGTTCATTTATTTTGGTTTGGTGCTTTTGATAAAACCAAACCGAACCACAAATTTCATTTTTTTGGTTTTTCTGCACACCCCTAATCATGGTTCTAAAAGGCGCGTCATGGGGCC
Organism: Artemisia argyi; assembly: GCA_030686995.1. Taxonomy (NCBI): domain Eukaryota; kingdom Viridiplantae; phylum Streptophyta; class Magnoliopsida; order Asterales; family Asteraceae; genus Artemisia; species Artemisia argyi. Next base: position 50,967,839 of record CM060709.1, read on the forward strand.
GCTAAAGCGCGAGGCGTGATCTCTACGTTACTAAATAGACAAAATCGTCGGCTCTAGGCATGGAAAGGCGCGAGGCATGCTGTCTATTTCGAATTCAATTCTAACGAACAAGATTTTTTTAAGTGATAGCTTATGGAAGTTTTAGTCCGGTTGGCTAAAGCCTATACGCCCATTATAGGCCAAGACAAGCCTACCAAGGCTGGCCCCGTTATAACCTGCCTGGGAGACAACTTCCTAGGCCAGGTATGAATAGAATTCAAGCATGATAAACATATTCAGGCAATCGACCCCGACTAGAAACCTGTTGACGGTCGTTGCAACAAGCAACACGTGTCACTACCTCATTCGAGCACAGGTAGCGTTGCGAGTATTACGCTAGAACGTGAAATCGTTCATAGGACATTTCATGAACCTATCTTAACTAAGGATGATATGTCACGTATCATTAGTGAGCTATTATTTTCATTTTTCCGTTCTTTGAAAAAAAAAATTGTTTTACCGGAAAACTTTTTAGTTTCACTGAAAAACACTGTTTTCAAAATAAATAAATAAATAAAGATTCTTTAACTCACAAAACAAAAGTTTTAAACACGAAAATCCTTATTTTCCGACAACAAAACTTCAAAGATCTAAGCTCTTTTTCATTAAACAATATATGAAAAACCTTCATTTTCGCAACAAAAACCTTGATTCAAAACCATGACGAATCCACAAAATCATTCAAAAAAATCACAATACTTCACAACCGCTAAACGTCTGCATGATCCAAACATGGATTCTAGGCAAAAAGTGGAATAGTGAGGTACCTGAAAACTAGACTCCAACAATCAAGGAAACATTTCCTTGGGAAAGATTTCATCCTTCTAAGGATCCAGTGGTTATCATGGAGGCAGCTCAATCAACATCATGTACGACTATTGTTTCAAATAGCTACCTGATGACGTCAAAAAATTAATACGTCCGGCAACTATTCCACTCATCTGACTCTCGTATGAGAGATCTATACCTAGGGGTGTTATTCACCTGGAGACAACGTTAGGATCTCATCCACTGTCTAAAAAATTATCTTGATATTTCAAATCGTTAAATCGAATTCCAGGTACAACATATTTTTCAGCAAGAACAACAATACAAAAATTATGTGCGGAGGTGTCAACGATCACGTCATATGTGCAATTCCTAACCAAAACATAGTTAGCCACAGTTAAAAGCGACTATCCAGGCAAGGATGTGGAGCTAGCAGTGAAAAACATGATGATTAGGGAAATACAATGACAAGATCTACGTGGATATAACGAAAATGAAAAAAAATGTGGTAATCAACGAAAACACACTCATCAACCAATTGTCATTGGAAAACACATCCCATGCCAGTTAAAAAATAAACTCGTTTAATTGCTAGCCAATAGCCTTGATGTTTGCCTGGACACCAACCGACATGACAGACATTTCTAGATAATTCATTGAACACAGCCTCGGGCTTAATCAGTACGCACCACCGGTTGTGCAAAAGGAAAGAACCACGTCTATGGAAATTAGGTTAAACACCATGATCACTCAAGTTCGAGATCTTGTCCATTAAAAAATTCTTCAACCGGACGAATTTCAAACTTGGGTCTCAAACCCAGTCATGGTAAAAATAAAGTAATGGTACCTGGCATATGTGTGTCGACTTCACAAACTTAAACAAAGCATGCCTAAGGAAAACTACCCACTACCCCCCAATTGATTGAAAGGTAGAATCTCTCTTTGGCTTTAGATACAAGTGTTTCTTGGACGCCTACAAGGGCTACAACCAGATTCTTATTTAGAAGTTAGATGAAGACAAAACCGTCATCTACACAAATGAAGGAATATATTGCTACACCAATATGCTCTTTGTATTATAAAATGCAAAGGAAACATACCATATGTTGGTAGACAAAGAAGTCAGAAATCAGATATGCGTCAACCTGGAAGCCTATGTTGGTGGCATGGTAATCAAAAGCAACAGTAAAGATGCATTAATCAGTGACATTCTAAAAACATTTCAGAACCTGAAAAGAATAAATATGAAGCTAAATCCATTCAAATGTACTTTTGGAGTAGAAGAGGGACAATTCTTGGGATACATGATCAGCCTGAGAGGCATTTGAGCACACCCAAAGAAAATCCAAGCAATATTGGATATAAAATCCCCAATAACTCTTACTCAAACTCAAAGCCTAAATGGTATGATCACAATTCTAAGCCGATTTCAATCATGAGCTGCAAATAGATCACTCCCATTCTTCAAATTCATAAAAGAACTTGTGGAAAAAATAAAGTTCAAATGGTCAGAGGAGGCTGAGAACACCTTCCAGGATCTCAGGGTATTCTTACTGAAACTACCAACTCTGACAGCTCCAATCCCAGGCGAAACCTTACAATGTAAATGAAAAATGCCAATATACTTCATCGGCAGGGCGCTTAGAAATTTAAAGTTCCGATACTCGCCTATCAAAAATCTTGTGTATGCTCTCTTTAGTCAGCCAGGAGCTTGAGAAGATATTTTCAGGCACACCCAATCGAAGTCATCACAGACCAACCATTAAAGCAAGTGTTGTCAAAGCTTGAACACTTAGGACAATTGAATTACTAGGCAGTCGCCCTGGGAGAACACAACATTACGTACAAGCCAAGAAACTCAATCAAAGGGAAAGTAATGGTTGATTTCATGGCTAAAATTGATTATAACCAATCACAAAGGATGAAAAGAGTCAGCCCACTCAAACAAAGAAAATTCCTGAATGCGACTCCCACACATGGACATTGTTCATGGATGGAGCTTCAAACAAGGGGGACCAGGAGCTGGACTCATTCTCATAAGCCAAAAAAAAAAAAAAAAAAAAAAAAAACAGAGTACACCTGTACTCTTTGTTTCAACATCACATCTTCCAACAATGAAGCATAGTATGAGGCTCTATTAACAGGCCTCAAGATCGTAAAAACAATTGCAGTAACTAAACTCTAGGCATACACCGACTCTTTGTTGGTAACAAACCAAGTATTGGGAAGATTTAAGGCAAAGGACGCTTCAATGATTGCTTACTTGGAATTGATGCAAGCAGAACTCTCATACTTTGAATCTTTTGGTATAACAAAAATAGCTAGAGCAATGAAGAAACGAGTAGATGCCCCAAGCAAGCTAGAAAGCCTGGAATTCGACCACTTAAAGCAAGAATTTTGTGTAGAAAACTAGAAGGGGGTAGAATAGTTTTTGCCGATTTACAATTTAGTTTATAAAAACTTTAGATCGATTGTATGTGAAACCATTGAATGATAATATGGACAATGCACGTAAGAAAGAAAAAAGACAAACAAGACAAAGTAAATAAAGAAAGAGATACAACTGTGACACAATAGTTTATAGTGGTTCGGCTACAAGGACACCTTCCTTGCCCCTACTCCACTCCCTGAATACCCAACTCGAGAGCTCTTAAGCACTATGTCAACAAGATTCTTTAACCGGCGGAGAAGCCTCACAATGTCGCTTACACTTTATGCGGTACTAAGCTAAATACTGGGTCTTTTTCAGGGAAGAACCAATCAAACACGAATAACACAACTATCACAACAACTATAAGAATACAAGAAGATGTATCAAATACAAAAGACAACTTAGTGGTCTTGTAAAGATGATGAAGCCTAGCAAAACTTGTCTTGAAGCTTAGAAGACTTGTATGCAAGAAACATGATCTCGGCTTGTAAGAAGAATCTTGAGAAACACAAGAGAAAGAAAGCTAAAAGAATGATCTTTAGATTTAAGGTTAGAGAGATATAAGAATGAAATAAGAGATATGTTAGAATGGATAAAGAAACAAGAGGAAATCGCTCACTATTTATAGAGGAAACAGTTCACTATTCAGCCAATTTTTCCGAATCCCTTACTAGAGGGATCCTGCCAGTGTAATCCAAGGGATCCAAAAACTGGGTCAGTCCAGTCTGGATTTTCGGTTACAATACTTGGTTTTGAGCTATGGGTTATGGACTATGGGTCATGGGTACCCAGCATGATGTCATGCATGATGCAAAGCATACTTTGGGTTATGCGTTATGGACTTTGGGTCATGGATTTTACCCAAACTTGATGTCATGCATGATGCAATGAACATGGGCCATGGATCATGGGTTTTGGATTTTACCCAACATATTTACATACATTTCTATTATTACGAACAAATACATAACTAAACAAATGTAATTAAGTAGTAAAAAAAATGTAGTAACATGTAATCTTTAGATTTGTACTTGATATATTAAAGAAGTATATCGAAAAGATTCCGGAGGTATCTCAAAGAGAAGAAGAAAGAGTCACCTAGATGACACCCCAAATCAAATTCTTCAGTCAAGAACTACTACTTGAAAACAAGGGGGAAGCTCAAAAGATCAGGTGGAAATCAATCATTGATTACTTCAAGAATGAAATACTCTACAGAAAAACATACATAGGACCAATGACAAGGTGTGTAGGCCCATTTCAGGAGGAAAAAACTACAGTATCTTATAAGAGATACATGAGAGGTGATAAGGATTTATTTGATACATTTTTAAGCGGTCATTTAAGCCTAAAATCGAGTTTAGATTATCAAATATTGCCTCAAATCGTTTCCTTTTGCATTTTAGGTACTTGGGACTCGAATTCTAGAATTTGGAGCTTTTTAGACGTTTTTGGCCGAAAAAGAAAACAAAAAAGTCGCGAAAAACCGTTAGAAATAACGCTTGACGGCATCACATTACACCTTGTGACTCCGTCACTTTGTGATTTGGAGCTGGAAGATTTTACACACATCACTTCAGAAAACTTTCAAGATTTATAATCTGATGGCGTCAGGTGCAATTCAAAGAAGGGAGTCATGTTTTAAATTTGTTAGAGACGGCTCAGAAAGTTTAAAGAAAGACGGCATCAGCCATAAGCAGATGACATCAGCATCTAAAGAGTGACAGCGTCAGAGCGGCTACTGGCACAAGACGAAACCCTAAACATGGCGGTCTGATGGCGTCAGGACTTATAACCTGACGCCGTCAACTTTGTAAATCTATATATAGTTTTCAATTTTTATTCATTAAGTGTGACACTTTTGGAGACAAAACCCTAGACGAACTTTGCAGTTCTTGTAAGGCTTTTACAGCCTCTTTTCATCCATGTTTTATTGAAGTTAAGTATTTATTTAATCATTCAATATGTCAATGTGTTGTTTGATTATATGTTTATCTTCTCTTCTCTTTAACATGCTAACTTAAATTCTTTTGTGTTTGCTTAGATCTAATAAAACCTAGTTATTAATTATTGATGTGTTGTCTGTTGTTTAGTTGATTGCTTTACGTTAGGCTAAGAAAACTGGATAATTTCTTTATGTAACTAGTTTGACATTTTAGAAAACATAATCGTAGGTGCACTATGGTTTTTCTCATTATATTTACTGCATGATTTGATGTTGATGATCCTATGATAGCTTAATTAACTTAAGGTTGTAGGAGAAACTGATATTCATAGAGTTGGGGAATGTTGCACACCCCCACGACTAGTATTAAGAAATACAACGCTTCAACTAAACAAACAACGTGATAATTCAACAAGTCAATAAAAGATAACTACGGAGTAGTGAAATCTAAGTAAACACGTTTTTCTCACCATAAGAAGTTTACTAATTTACTTTTCTTGTTATTTTAATTTATGTTTATTAAAAGTAGTTTTTGGGTTAGTTGCTTAACAACTAATTCCAACCCTACCTCCAAAATCAAGATCTTGAATTTGCATTCTAAAAAATATAAAAAATACAAAAATAATCATCCCTCACCTTTAGGCTTAATCGACATACACTTCAACCTAACGACACTATTTCCCTAGAGAACAATCTCCCAGATTTACCTATACTACACTACATCGGTTAGGTACACTGCCTAGAGGATTGCCAAACTTATTGAGATCCCTCGAGAAGTAAAACTCCTTGTGAGGTTGCAATATCTCGCATCAAGTTTTTGGTGCCGCTGCCGGGGAATAGTTATTGCTTAGGTTTGATTTCTATCTCGTTTAGGTCTACTCACTAGATTCCTATCAAGTGAGATTTTTATTTTCTTTAGCTTTCTTTAGTCTATCTTTTCTTTGTGATTTTGTTTATAATTCTCCTCGATCATTTACCATCATGGTGAATGACGGCATCTTCGATCCCATTGTCCAGCCATAACAACCACCACAAGACGCACCAAACCACCAAGACCCATTCGAACAATCTAGAGCCTGCACTTTAGGTGAATACTCCCAACCTAGCCACCAAGGCTATCGAAACACCATTGAGCTCCCCCAAAGAGCCAATGTATCTCCCTTGCGATCCGACACCATCCGGTTGGTGCAAAGCGGATGTGCATTCCATGGACTTTGTTCCAAAGATCCAAACCAATATCTCAAGGATTTCTTTAAAATCGTCGATTCCATCGACTTTGATGTTGAAACTCAAGAGACGACATGCTTGCTTCTCTTCCAATTCTTACTACATGACCAAGCTAGTCAATGGCTTGAGCATTTACCCACTGGATCCATCACCTCTTGGGATGATCTCACCTCTAAATTCCTTGCTCAAAATTTCCCATCGGAAAGAACTACCAAGATAAGGAATGACATCTTGATGTTCCAACAACGTCAAGGTGAAACTCTTTACGAAGCATGTACTCATTTCAAGAACTTACTTCAAAAAGCCCTCATCATGGCATCTATCTTTGGCTTCAAGCCCAAATCTTTTACGATCATGTTAACCAATCCAAAAAACAAACCATTGACCAAGCGGCCGGTGGTAAGCTACGTGACAAGAATATGGAAGAATCGTGGGGAATCATAGAAGATCTTGCTCTCTATGACAATGAATGTTGGAATGACCCCCACGATTTGAGCAAAACCGTCAAGGCAATATCTTTACCTTCGAATAACTCAAGCATTCCCAACCGTAGGATCATGGAACTTGAAGACCAAGTCAATTTTTTCATGAAATCTTACGAAGCTCCCAAACCTTCAAAGCAAGTGAATAAAATCACTTCTTTATGTAAGTATTGTAGTGGTCCCCATGACACTCGTGATTGATGGAACTCCCCAAACAAGATTTTGCGGACTACGTATCCTCACGTATTGACGGAGTGGGAGAAAAGTGGTTCACTTTCAAACCCGAGTAAAACACTTATGGTGATTCTTACAACCCGTCTTGGAAAAATCACCCGAACTTTAATTGGAAACAAAACCAAAACCCTTCTCAAAATAATTATTCTAATCCACCTAATCGTTTCCAATCAAACAGTTCGTCTTCGAACCGTACCTTCAACAATAATCCTTCCAACAATTCCAATAACTCCAAGAAGCTAGTGGAGGGTTTCCTTACAAAAGTGATGAACAAGATGATACAAGAACAAGAATCACAAAACCTATGATTTAACCAATAACCCTTGCACCATTTTCTACCAATCTTTTACCCAACTCTTTATACCCTTAATAACCTTGCAAGAACACTTCTTAAAATTCTTGAAATCTTTAAAGAACTCAGCCCTTGAACCCATGAAAAATTGATGTTGATGATGATGATGTTTGATGGTGATTATGAAGAAACAAACCCAATAACTAGCTAGGAATTAAAACCCCTTCAATATAAGATCAATGTATTTGATAAAAATTGAAATAGAATGGTGTTTGGAGCTGTATTATTTCGTTGAGTGTGAAGGGAGAAAAGAAATGTATAATATTTTTGGTGATAAAAACTGTGGAAAACTAGAAGGGGGGGTTGAATAGTTTTGCGTCTTTTTCGTTTAATAAGAATTTGCTTTTCAAAGAATTGATATTAATTGTAAAAACCTTTGAAGCTAAAGTATAGATACAAACCTAATTCACATATATCATATATATATATACACTACTTGTTTAAAGTGTTGAATAGAAATTATAATTTCATATATCTCACTTAATTACAAGTTTGTACTAATATATATATATGTGTCTTAGTAATTGTTTATACTTATATTTTACCAAAGTATAATTAATGTTTTGAATGTAACCTAGTTTGATCTTTATGTGAAATCAATATATGCACAACACACAATATTAGCAATATATGAAAAGCTAGTAAGTAAACAAGTAAAGAGTGAGAGATGGAAAGATCAAACCGAGAGACAAAGGATTTATAGTGGTTCGGCTACAAGAACACCTTCCTTGCCCTACTCCACTCCCCGAGCACCGAACTCGAGAGTTTTCTTCACTAAGTCAATAACCTCCCTTATGGCGGAGAAAACCGTACACACCAAAAGCTTACACCAATTAACGACACAAAGCAAGATGTCGAGTTCTAATCGTAGCTAGAACCAATCTCACACCAAATATCACACCACTTCTTCTTCACACCTTTGCACTACTTCAATACTACTTCACACCACAAATATCTTCACACCTTCAAGGCACTAATGTCTTGACACCTTCAAGCCACCAATGTCTTCACACCTTTAAGCCACTAATGTCTTGACACCTTCAAGTCACTAATGTCTTCACACCTTTAAGCCACTAATGTATTGACACCTTCAAGTCACTAATGTCTTCACACCTTTAAGCCACTAATGTCTTGACACCTTCAAGCCACTAATGTCTTCACGCCTTCAAGCTACTAAAGTCTTCACAACTTCAATCTACTAATGTCTTCAAGTCTTCTTCACTAGGAACCCTCAATATCTTCACAACAAGTTCCTATTACTACAATCTCCTATCACCAATACTATCTAACCCTTCTTCTCCACTTCAAGTTCCACTTTACACTTACACCAATTCTAGATTCTTCAACCAAATCTAGCTAACTAATACATATACCTTATTCACCAATGAATGAAAGATTTACAAGAAAATATAAACAAGCAACTTAGATAGCAAGATGATACTAAGTTGTAATACTCCTAATAGAAGTATTCTTCTCTTTGCACTTTGAATGTTGAGGCTTGAATCACTTTGAAACAAAGATCAAAGTATATAAGATCAAAGGATTATTAGAGAAAGGAAATGGATGTTTAGATCTGAAAGTTTCTGGTGCAAAAAGGTGAGGAAAATGTGCAAAATGATCCAGTATTTAAAGGGCCAGATTTTACTGTTCGGGAGCGTGCCGGTCCCCTTAATTATAGGCCGGTCCCCTTAATGATTAAGGGGGCCGCCTAGTAAAATTAAGGGGGCCGCCCTCCTGAACGTTTGAAAAGATTCTCTGGATAAAATTTGCCCTTTTTGGTTGGAAATTTGAAATCATATTTTTGTGGTTTAATAAAGCTTTACCAAAAATGATTTACAAATATATATAAAATGTTAAAATCATTTTATAAAATGTTATGTCTTAAGACAAGATTTCCTTTGATCTTATAATGCACTAATCACTTTGTTTATTCATACCTTAAGTGATTAAATGGTGAAAGTGAGTATTTACTACTAAATACTTGTTTACGTCATAACCTTTGGTTTGATGAGTTTACGTTTTGTGATTATCAAAACATAGAGATATCGAAAGATATGAATAACGTTTTTAGTCATTTATTTATATCAACAATCTCCCCCTTTTTGATGATTACAAAACCTAAACTCATTAAATCCAAAAATTAATTTTTAGACAAGTATTTAGTGAGTTTATATTCACTTCTCCCCCTTTTTGTAGAATCTAAAAGGTTTAAGCCTATAAGGTAAAGGCTCCCCCTTGATGTATGCTCCCCCTCGTTTGAGGGCACCAAGGGTTCGAGATATGAAATTCTTGCAAGAAAAATATTAGAGACACAAGCAAATACATATAGCATAATAACAACTAATAGTAAGCATGGCAATGAAGAATTTAAAATACATATAAAAGCATTCATTAATTCAAGATGATTATGTCAACCACATAATCATTGTTACAAAAACCATAATTATAGAATTCTAATACAAAGTAGAGTATCCTATTGTGCCAACAAAGAGTGTCATCAAACGTTCTTGAATCCCAAAATGGTTGAGGTGTTTTATTTGAAAATGAGAAACATAAGCATGTAAAATGCTTAGTGGTTTAGTGGAGATAAGCTTTTGGTTGCATGGATGTTGGTGAGTTTGGAGATGTGGAACTTGTAGGTGGTGGATTTGAAGTTGGGTTTGTTGGTTGAGGGTTTTGATGTTGTTCAAGTGATGGTGTTTGTTGAGATCTAGTAAGAAGATACTCAATCCAAGTGAAGTGCTCATTCAAAGCAATGGTTTGTTGTTGAAGGAAGATGCAACAAGGGCAATTGTTAACATGCTTCTCAATTTGGTTGATGTTATGTGGTGATGATGGTGAGCTTGATTGGGGTGGATCCAAATTGCGTTGCGCAAGATGTAATGCTAAAAGAGCACTAAGCTCATGAGCCTCTTTTAGCTCCTCAACGAACTTCAAGTGTTCGGAGGGAGGTAATGATGGTGGAACATGGTAGCTGTCTTGGGTGAAGGTTTGAACATGCAACATAGGAGTGGCTTGTGAGGTTGTAGGATATGGTGGTGGTACTCTTGGTGGTGGAGACATGGTTGAGCTTGGGTAGTCATGAAAACATGAAATTGGTGGAAGAGGTTCTCCAAGAGTGAGTGATGTTTTTGTTGAATGAGCAACATGTGAGGTATTGATTGAGAGATTGGGATTGTTGTTTTGGGATTGAGCATGCTCATCATAAGAAGAAGCATGAATGAGGGAATGAGTGGGTGATAGGTTGTGTGATGAATCATTATTGTGGGTTTGAGGTTTAGTAGTTGGTTGACTTGGAACAACATCACTTGAGTTTTGACAAGAATCAAGTTTCCTCCTCCAAACGGGTTTGACGGAGATCCTTGCGGTTCTTGAAATTTTAGGTTTTTGGTTGTTGGGAGATGACATGTTTGGGTGTGATGGCATTTATGATGGGAAGAGGGTATTTATAGTGTATGAGAAATGTGGTTTAGGAAGGTAAATTTTGAGGGATAGCATGGGACAAAGTATGTTTGTGAATTTTGGGAAGTATATGCTGAATTGGGTCAAAAAGTGATAAAGAAAACAGTATCCCCAACCATCAGATGGCCGGTCCCCTTAATTAGGGGCCGGTCCCCTTAATCATTAAGGGGGCCGCCTTATATAATTAAGGGGGCCGCCCATCTGGTGATTCCCAGAATGCCAGAAATGGGTTTTTGGCAGAAAATTTTCAAAAAGGTTGTGTTTTTGTTTTTGGATTCAAGTAAGTTCAACTCTTTGAGGCAATATAGGGCATACTAATCATGAATGTAGAGAGTGATATAGAATTAATTAAGATAGGCAATTAATTTCTAATAATCATGCTATCTATTAATTTATCAATTAAGATATGCAACAAAGGAGACAACAAGCCAAATAAGCTAAATGAGCAACTATATGAAGATGATAACATTTAGCCTAGAGCAAACATGTTGATGATTGTTGACAAGTAACAAATAGGTAGATATGATTATATGGACTTCAAGACTTGTTACAAACAAGATCCATATGGGCATGTCATGATTCTCATGAAATGATTTGAGTAAATTGTAAATGTCATTTCCAATAGAAGTGTATGACACTTGAGAGAGTTGAATGTGTTTTAAGCAAAACGTTTTTAGTTTTATTCAACAATGTTTTTGAAGTGAATTCAAGTATGCATTACACTAACATAAATTGAATTTTGTTTCTTAACGTGTAACAAAAAAATATTTTAATCTTGTTCTTGAGTAAAATAATGGTTATGAAGGAAATTTTAGTCAAATAAATTGTTAGAGAAAATATTTCATTCTAAAAGAGAAAAGTTTTGAACATGATGTTTTGATCATGATAATCAAGAAGTTTCAAGTGAGGGGTTTGATATGGAAACTTATCATGCTCAGGAGAATCAATTAAGCCCATCGTCACATACAATCATCTTTAATGATACCTAAAGATATTAACGTGAAATAATAGATATTTATAATCTAAATGCAATGGGACAGGAAAGAGCAAGGTAAATAGTTCATGAATACAAGATAGACATGTGTATATATATGTATACAAATAACATCACAATATCAAGTTGCAAGCAAATATCAATTATAATATATCCATTAATGCAACTAGTAAGATCATATAGCATAAGTGGAAGAATTCTACTATAGATCATAGAAGATTAAGAAAAATGATAATATACTAAACAACAAGAAGGTTAATAATGCTAATATCATATATGCATATATTAGTGTTAATAATCTAAAAGCATGGCAACTTATCAGTTAAATCGTATTGACACACTAATTAAAAACATTCTAAAATATAATGTAACATTGACAAGTTTTTGAAAAGAAAACTTATCTCAGGTCCAGCTTTTCAAAGAGAGTGGGCATGACGGTGATAGAAGAAAACTTAAGAGTAAGTCCAAAACATGTCGAAGTAGCCAAGCAGTATTCACATGAATAGAAATAAAAGGAACTAAATCCGAGATGCTCAATCGATCACAACAATCATCACAAGTCGTGAAGGTTAAAAGAAGTAGCACGTAGGAGGCTTCAACTTGAGAAGGTAACGGATGCACCATGATACCAATGCTCCAAGAGTGAATAGCACAATGTCGAGACAAGAATATTCCCGCAAGAACGTCATAGGCGAAACAATAGCAGAATGTGAAACAATGTGATGGAAGCCAATATTCGTCAATCGTAATAGAGCGAGATGAGAAAATCAACACGTAATAGACTCATCATTCGTTAGTTACCTAAACATGAAAAACAGCTTGGTACCCAGATTCTCATGGGTCCTAGATGGTTAGATGAGAACATCCATTGCATTTGAATGCACATGATGGGGATGTCGTCGATAAGTACAAGAATTCATCAATAGTTTGTTTTAATTAACAAACAATGACTTTCTTGACTAGAATAATAAGTAATGAATGTTAATAGTATTAGTTCGAAATTTATTCACTAGATTTAACAAATTTTATTTGTTTTAATGCATTTGTTGAAGGATCATTTATGATAAATCCTAACCCGGTTTTATCATAAAATGGCTTTTGAATGTCGAGAAGATATTTTAAAGATTTAGAGCTATTTTCGAATTTTACCAATATTTTTGCTTTTTCATTTTCAATTTTGATTTCATGTTTGTAGTCTCGACATTTTTTACATTCAAGATCGATTTCGATATTACTTTTAAGTCTAGACATTTTATCTTCTAAAATGATTTCTTTTTCAAGGTTGTTTTCAGCGGATGTTGAAAATTCGTTCTTAAAACTAATTTTTGAGTTAATGTTGCAAAAATGTTTGAAGTTATTTTCCATTTTTAAAAATTCTAATATAAATTGATCATAGCAAAAATGTTTAGTTTTGGAATGTACCTTCTTTGTAGTTGTACATTCCTCACATGCTATATGGTGATCAATTCCATCTTCCATGTCGCTCCATGTTTTGTTTGTAGTTTCACTTGGATCTAGAAACATGTAGTTCTTGCCATCAATACTTGTGTTCTCATTTGTTTGAATATTCTCATAAGCCGTGTTATCATCGTCTTCTTTGCACTTGTTGCACCATGATTTATTCACGCTCTTTCTTTGGATTTGGTTCATGTATTCTTCGTTGTAGATACCTTCAATGATCACATTTGAACTAGTAGTACATGTGTTTATTTCAACTAAATATTTATTTACTAAATTTTCTAGATTAACTATTTCTTGTGCAATATCAAGTTTATCATCTTTGGTTTTACATTCTTCTTGGTGAATCTTTAAAAGACATTTCCAAATATCATTTGCCGTTTTACAATGAAATAATCTTTCATATTTGACTTTTGGTAGAGTTTTGAAAATAAGTAATTTGGCTTTAGTGTTTTTATCAATTTTAGTTTGAAAATTATTATTTTGATTTTCAAAATCTATTTTGGTTGATTTAAGATCACCAATTGAAATGATATGCCAAAGATCAAGATCTATTGATTTCACATAATTTTCAAATTTGTTTTTCCATTCAAGAAAATGATCATTTTCAAATAATGGTGGTTGTTGCATAAATTCCCCATCTAAATATTTTTCAAATTCCATAGATCGTTACAAGTTTTAAAATACAGTCTATTTTAAAAATCTTGCTAGACGTGGCTCTGGTACCAATTATGGAAAACTAGAAGGGGGGGGGGGGGTTGAATAGTTTTGCGTCTTTTTTGTTTAATAAGAATTTGCTTTTCAAAGAATTGATATTAATTGTAAAAACCTTTGAAGCTAAAGTATAGATACAAACCTAATTCACATATATCATATATATATATACACTACTTGTTTAAAGTGTTGAATAGAAATTATAATTTCATATATCTCACTTAATTACAAGTTTGTACTAATATATATATATGTGTCTTAGTAATTGTTTATACTTATATTTTACCAAAGTATAATTAATGTTTTGAATGTAACCTAGTTTGATCTTTATGTGAAATCAATATATGCACAACACACAATATTAGCAATATATGAAAAGCTAGTAAGTAAACAAGTAAAGAGTGAGAGATGGAAAGATCAAACCGAGAGACAAAGGATTTATAGTGGTTCGGCTACAAGGACACCTTCCTTGCCTTACTCCACTCCCCGAGCACCGAACTCGAGAGTTTTCTTCACTAAGTCAATAACCTCCCTTATGGCGGAGAAAACCGTACACACCAAAAGCTTACACCAATTAACGACACAAAGCAAGATGTCGAGTTCTAATCGTAGCTAGAACCAATCTCACACCAAATATCACACCACTTCTTCTTCACACCTTTGCACTACTTCAATACTACTTCACACCACAAATATCTTCACACCTTCAAGGCACTAATGTCTTGACACCTTCAAGCCACCAATGTCTTCACACCTTTAAACCACTAATGTCTTGACACCTTCAAGTCACTAATGTCTTCACACCTTTAAGCCACTAATGTCTTGACACCTTCAAGTCACTAATGTCTTCACACCTTTAAGCCACTAATGTCTTGACACCTTCAAGCCACTAATGTCTTCACGCCTTCAAGCTACTAAAGTCTTCACAACTTTAATCTACTAATGTCTTCAAGTCTTCTTCACTAGGAACCCTCAATATCTTCACAACAAGTTCCTATTACTACAATCTCCTATCACCAATACTATCTAACCCTTCTTCTCCACTTCAAGTTCCACTTTACACTTACACCAATTCTAGATTCTTCAACCAAATCTAGCTAACTAATACATACACCTTATTCACCAATGAATGAAAGATTTACAAGAAAATATAAACAAGCAACTTAGATAGCAAGATGATACTAAGTTGTAATACTCCTAATAGAAGTATTTTTCTCTTTGCACTTTGAATGTTGAGGCTTGAATCACTTTGAAACAAAGATCAAAGTATATAAGATCAAAGGATTATTAGAGAAAGGAAATGGATGTTTAGATCTGAAAGTTTCTGGTGCAAAAAGGTGAGGAAAATGTGCAAAATGATCCAGTATTTAAAGGGCCAGATTTTACTGTTCGGGAGCGTGCCGGTCCCCTTAATTATAGGCCGGTCCCCTTAATGATTAAGGGGGCCGCCTAGTAAAATTAAGGGGGCCGCCCTCCTGAACGTTTGAAAAGATTCTCTGGATAAAATTTGCCCTTTTTGGTTGGAAATTTGAAATCATATTTTTGTGGTTTAATAAAGCTTTACCAAAAATGATTTACAAATATATATAAAATGTTAAAATCATTTTATAAAATGTTATGTCTTAAGACAAGATTTCCTTTGATCTTATAATGCACTAATCACTTTGTTTATTCATACCTTAAGTGATTAAATGGTGAAAGTGAGTATTTACTACTAAATACTTGTTTACGTCATAACCTTTGGTTTGATGAGTTTACGTTTTGTGATTATCAAAACATAGAGATATCGAAAGATATGAATAACGTTTTTAGTCATTTATTTATATCAACAAAAACTATGTTATGTTGATATAGTGTTACCTTGGTGCACATGCTTATCTACATGTGTCTCAAGTGTGCAAGAGTTTGACACCACATAGACAAATGTCTATGTGGTAAGTTAAATGTCTACATGCATAGTGATGATAAGATTATAACTTAGTTTGAGTATTATTAGGATTATAGAGGATAGTTTTGATCACGGTAATTTAAAACGTGTGGTTTTTATGACGCGAAACATAAAATCGTGTAGTAATAAAATGTAAAATATATGAAGATGTTAAAAATTATTATCATAACTTATTTGAGTAATTTGGATGAGTGGTAAGTTCATCGAAGGGTTTAAACATCGTTAAAACTGAAACCGTGAGTTGAAAAACGCGTTTGGTGACACCGGTTCTTGATAAAAGTAACGTTAACTATAAAAATAAAACGACGAGTATAAACTCACTTGAAAATATGAAAATAGGTTAAAATGCATAAAATATGTAAAATTATCATAGTCTAGGGTTGGTTCACGTTGTTAAAATCATAAAACATAAATTTAAATCGCGTAAAACGTAAAAGGTGCAAGGTTTATGTAAAATTGGAAAAATTTAATTATGACTTTTAAAATAGAATTGTAAGAAACCAAATATGCATAAAAAGTGTATACTAGACATAGTCTAGTGTCGGTTGAATTAATTGAACGTATGCAGATAACTTTCGACGAAGTTAATAAAAAAAAAAAAATAGTTAAATAATAAAAATGTTAAAATTGGTGACATGAAATTTTAGAAATGTAACACTGAGACTCATGGGTACACTAGTCATTATAAAGTGGAAGTGGAATATTACTCCTTATATGCATTAGCGTTTAAAGTACTCCAAATGTTTTGATTTTCTTGATTCGGGTTTTTAATTTAGTTATGTAAAAATTCAAGTATAGGGAGGAAGCGAGCTCCTTTTGATGTATTATTTTGGATGGTAGAGCAAGAGTGTATGAGAAAAATAAAAAATAAAATAAAATAAAAAGAAAGAGAAAAAGAAAAGTAAAAAAACATACGGGGCTACCATCCGTATCTCTTATTTATGTTTAAGTCAAAATAGTGTCTTGAAAAATACCAAAAAGAATTGTAGTTATCATAGTTGAGTCGAGTCTTGGCTTAGCAACGCCTCTTTATACATGTAATTGACCAAAATAATTGACTTGCCACCAGTAAAATTCCCTTTATCTAACAAACCGTGTTTTCCATACCCTTACACCTGACGCCACAACCCTTTGAAAGACCTCTTTGATAGTCTATCCTAGATGCTTACGCCAAAGTGGTGGATGTTTGATCCTTTCCCAAGCCTATGGAAATCTATGTGCTACGACAGGTAGAGAGTGTTACATTTTCCTTTTCCAAATGTGTTATATAACTTATTATACCTGAGAGATGTGAGAATCCAAACACTTATTGTGATGTGCTAGTATATAATTTCCGTGCTTGTTTTGACTAACGTGGAACAATTTTATGTTGTAATTACATTTATGTTGATGCTAAATGACCTCTAACTTGTAGATTGATTAGAATAAAAGCTCATTTGCTTGTGGACAAGCAAATCCCAAGTGTAGGGATATTTAAGAAGGATTTATTTGATACATTTTTAAGGGGTCATTTAAGCCTAAAATTGGGTTTATATGATCAAATATTCCCTCAAATCGTTTCTTTTTGCATTTTAGGTACATGGGACGCGAATTCTGGAACTTTGAGCTTTTTGGACGATTTTTGGCTAAAAAGAGAAAAAAAAACAACAAAGTCGTGAAATGTAACAATTCGCATTTTCAGGTTAACTTTTATTCCCGAAAATTTCACTATTCACTTTTTATTATTCATCTCAGAAATTTTTATTTCATATTCTCGTAAGTTAAACTATTTTAACGATAATCCGAGAATTTCACACTCGTCGGATCATTTCTGCAAAAATCACAAAGCCGTGTCCGAGATTTACTTTTAGGTTTAAACATCATTCCAGCATCCCGATATGTCCATAAAATATTATAAACAATAGAAATATGATTTTCTCTCATTTTAGGACAATTCCAAAAGTTTCTGAATTTTACGTTTTTCAGTTCAGCGTTTTACGCGAATTACGCGTTTTAGACCCGTGTTTCTAGTTTTTAGCAGGGTTTTAGCACCCGATAGATCCTACCACTCATTTTATATTTTATTATAGAGTATATTGATAAGTTCTACCATATTTATAAGTTTCATATTTTTAGGATACCCGGTTTTACGTTTCGTGACTTAACAATTTACGGTTAGCGATTTACGGAGTCAAAACTAGCTACATACTTAGGATAATACCATCAAAAGTCCACACCTTGTTCTCCAAGTTCATGAACCGCCACTAGGGGGGGCATTCACACTTGTGGTTAAATCTTGACCATTGATTCTTTAGATCATTACTTAATTACAACTTTGTCACCAAGTTTATGTAATTTCCTAGTAAGCTTCCTAACCTCCTCATTCATAGTATAAATAGCAAGCTAATCTCTTCCTTTCTTCATCACCAAAAATGCCACAACATCAATACCTAGCACCATGATCCTTTGATCTTCAATATACAAGTTACACTACAAAGTTCAAGGTCTTAGTATTCTCTACCTAGTTCTTAAGTTTGTTTGGTGATTCCATGGTTGAATTAGGAGCTACGCAAGGTTACTAGGGCTGAAGTTAAATGGTTTTCACAAGGGTTAGATCAAGGCTAGCAAGGGTTGCAAGAGTTATGGTGAAGGGTTTACAAGCTTAGGTTTAGTGTCCTAGTTCTATACTTGACTTCCTTTCTTTAGAAAGCCAAAAGTTGTAAGAAACCCTTATACACTTTCTTGCTCAATATCATTTTCATGCTCTTTGTGTTCTTTTCATGCTATATATGTTCTTGTTATTGTGTTCATGATGTTTAAAAATGGATAAAACGAGTATTGGTATACATATGTTAACTTATGACAAGCAAACAAGCAAACAAGCAAACTAGTGATTTTTATGGAAAACCACGACCAAAATAGTATAAATTTGATATTTGACACTTACTTACTGTTAAAGAGGACTTAACAAGGAAAACATAGCAATTTGAATCACCCAAAACGAGTACACGAGTCAAAAGTTATGGCCATAAGAAGTTAGCGACACCAAAACGCCGAAACTGCCTATACAAACTGTTTTGCATTCTGCCATTTTGAAAGTCCCACTTCTGGTCCGATTCATCAAAAAGTTAAAACACGAAAGTTGTCCGGAACGACGTTTTCGTTCAGGAACAAAGAAGCTCGAGCCCTGAAAACGCTTTCTGAGTGATAATTTCTTCAAATTCTTAACAGCCCATTTTTAGACCAAAGTCACTATATAATAGTTATGTTTTACTAAGACCAAGAGGTCTAATGACCTAAAGCCAAGACCACAATCATGGCTAAAGCCAAGGTTGAGTCTTAAGACCATGGTAACAATGACCAAGGTCACGGCAAAGCCACGGCTAAAGACCATATAACTTTT
This sequence comes from Artemisia argyi, assembly GCA_030686995.1. Taxonomy (NCBI): domain Eukaryota; kingdom Viridiplantae; phylum Streptophyta; class Magnoliopsida; order Asterales; family Asteraceae; genus Artemisia; species Artemisia argyi. The sequence continues at coordinate 50,987,275 of CM060709.1, forward strand.
AAAGATCAAAAAGCTTATATATATATGTTATCAAATACTACAATAGTAGGGAGCCTCATGTGAGGAGTTCATTAAGTAAGCCGTCGAGACGAGTTGTGGATTTACGAATTAAAGTGTCCTGGCTCCTCGAACGTTTACTCCATGACTTCTGAATTATGTCGGCCCGAACGGTAGTAAGAGATGTACAAACTATACATGTTTCATGAACGACTTATATTCAAAGACTTACATTATATACTAAGTACTACATCATGAACATTATGCAAGACATATATTGGCAATTCTTCGTATTCTTAGACGTTACTCCAAACCTAAGTCGCAATATTCTATTATAGGCTGCTCTTAGAGACTTTCGCGGTTTGACTACCACTTTCATTTCACATCACTTAAGCTTAAGGTGAGTCATAGCCCCTACTTTTTCATACTTGTTTTAACTCTTGGGGGGGATACATGCTCAACTACTTGCTTACTTGTACAAATACTCAAAACATTTATACTTGATTGTTTCATACTTGATTGTCTTATACTTGATTGCATTATACTTGATTTCATACATACATGACTGTTTTATCTTTGGGAAGTGGCTCCCAGTAATCTTTTATCTTTGGGAAGTGGCTCCCAGCAAACTTTTTTCTTTGGGAAGTGGCTCCCAGTTTTCTTTGGGAAGTGGCTCCCAGTTGTCTTTGGGAATTGGCTCCCAAGTGAGGTTTTCGGAGATGAAGTAGAGACTCACTACTAATTGCTTAATTGTTTTGATGAACTTATACATGTCTTTATTATACTATATGTTAGCAGTGGGTTGTGAACACACAGGTTACAAGTCTCTTATGGCGGGACTTGCAACTGAGTGGATTCACGATGCCTTTGCCGTGCGAATATTCTTTTAAGGCTTTTCAACTGTTTTAAGACAAACTCTATGAACTCACCAACCATTGTGTTGACACTTTAGCATGTTTATCTCAGGTTAGTAAGGCGATAGCTAGTGCGTGGAACTTAGAGTCAAGCTGCATATTCTGAAGACTTACGCTTTTATCATTTACCATTCAAAACATTTTGTATACATTTATGTATCATACTTTGGAATCTCATGTTTGTAACTTTGAATTCATTAATCGAATGGTAACTTTTCAAAACGTCTCATTTAGAGTTCGTTTTCTATAACTTCTACTTTGTATTATGAAGTAGCACCCCTATGACACAGTCTTCCGCTGCGGTATTTTGGGGGTGTTACAGATTGGTACCAGAGCCTTGGTTATAGAGAACTAGGTTGCATTTAGTGCCTAGACTATAACTGCTATATACGTTGGGACCTTCCTCTTTATTTGCCTTACACACAATACACACACATATGCTTTTTGGTTAGAGGTTTGCTTAGTTCCACGCTATTAGATGATGTGACTTTAGCATTATAAGGAGCCCCAGAGATTAGTTGAGTCATTAAAAACATGGAGCTCAGTAATAACTAATTATTTAACTTGATCTTGTGACAGTTCTTGTTTGATGAGACACAAGATTTGAGTTAAATAATATTATTGCTTAGCTTTAGGGATTTGATGACTTGATTATCTTACTATCGGCCTCAGAAGGCGGATTTTGTGTCGGAAATTCTTAAGTAGGATGTTTTAGAATCTCCTTATTTAAATGGATTGGGACGCCTCTTCATTTAAATAAAGAAATTGTAAATCACCGAACCATAAGTTTATGATCCCTTACTTACATAAATTTGGACGCTTCTTTATGTAAGTAATGTGTTATAAATAAGTGGGCTTAATTATAGCCGATACAACTCCTTAACCAGAACCTTAGACGAATCAGAGTGAACACCACTATATTAGAGATCCCGAATTCTCTTAGACACACCGTAAGTAGTTAACATCAACTGAACTTCGGGACGAAGTTCTCCTTAAGGGGTAGAGACTGTAACAATTCGCATTTTCAGGTTAACTTTTATTCCCGAAAATTTCACTATTCACTTTTTACTATTCACTTTTCACTATTCATCTCAGAAATTTTTATTTCATATTCTCGTAAGTTAAACTATTTTAACGATAATCCGAGAATTTCACACTCGTCGGATCATTTCTGCAAAAATCACAAAGCCGTGTCCGAGATTTACTTTTAGGTTTAAACGTCATTCCAGCATCCCGATATGTCCATAAAACATTATAAACAATAGAAATATGATTTTCTCTCATTTTAGGACAATTCCAAAAGTTTCGGAATTTTACGTTTTTCAGTTCAGCGTTTTACGCGAATTACGCGTTTTAGACCCGTGTTTCCAGTTTTTAGCAGGGTTTTAGCACCCGATAGATCCTACCACTCATTTTATATTTTATTATGGAGTATATTGATAAGTTCTACCATATTTATAAGTTTCATATTTTTAGGATACCCGGTTTTACGTTTCGTGACTTAACAATTTACGGTTAGCGATTTACGGAGTCAAAACTAGCTACATACTTAGGATAATACCATCAAAAGTCCACACCTTGTTCTCCAAGTTCATGAACCGCCACTAGGGGGGGGGGCATTCACACTTGTGGTTAAATCTTGACCATTGATTCTTTAGATCATTACTTAATTACAACTTTGTCACCAAGTTTATGTAATTTCCTAGTAAGCTTCCTAACCTCCTCATTCATAGTATAAATAGCAAGCCAATCTCTTCCTTTCTTCATCACCAAAAACGCCACAACATCAATACCTAGCACCATGATCCTTTGATCTTCAATATACAAGTTACACTACAAAGTTCAAGGTCTTAGTATTCTCTACCTAGTTCTTAAGTTTGTTTGGTGATTCCATGGTTGAATTAGGAGCTACGCAAGGTTACTAGGGCTGAAGTTAAATGGTTTTCACAAGGGTTAGATCAAGGCTAGCAAGGGTTGCAAGAGTTATGGTGAAGGGTTTACAAGCTTAGGTTTAGTGTCCTAGTTCTATACTTGACTTCCTTTCTTTAGAAAGCCAAAAGTTGTAAGAAACCCTTATACACTTTCTTGCTCAATATCATTTTCATGCTCTTTGTGTTCTTTTCATGCTATATATGTTCTTGTTATTGTGTTCATGATGTTTAAAAATGGATAAAACGAGTATTGGTATACATATGTTAACTTATGACAAGCAAACAAGCAAACTAGTGATTTTTATGGAAAACCACGACCAAAATAGTATAACTTTGATATTTGACACTTACTTACTGTTAAAGAGGACTTAACAAGGAAAACATAGCAATTTGAATCACCCAAAACGAGTACACGAGTCAAAAGTTATGGCCATAAGAAGTTAGCGACACCAAAACGCCGAAACTGCCTATACAAACTGTTTTGCATTCTGCCATTTTGAAAGTCCCACTTCTGGTCCGATTCATCAAAAAGTTAAAACACGAAAGTTGTCCGGAACGACGTTTTCGTTCAGGAACAAAGAAGCTCGTGCCCTGAAAACGCTTTCTGAGTGATAATTTCTTCAAATTCTTAACAGCCCATTTTTAGACCAAAGTCACTATATAATAGTTATGTTTTACTAAGACCAAGAGGTCTAATGACCTAAAGCCAAGACCACAATCATGGCTAAAGCCAAGGTTGAGTCTTAAGACCATGGTAACAATGACCAAGGTCACGGCAAAGCCACGGCTAAAGACCATATAACTTTTAAAGATCAAAAAGCTTATATATATATGTTATCAAATACTACAATAGTAGGGAGCCTCATGTGAGGAGTTCATTAAGTAAGCCGTCGAGACGAGTTGTGGATTTACGAATTAAAGTGTCCTGGCTCCTCGAACGTTTACTCCATGACTTCTGAATTATGTCGGCCCGAACGGTAGTAAGAGATGTACAAACTATACATGTTTCATAAACGACTTATATTCAAAGACTTACATTATATACTAAGTACAACATCATGAACATTATGCAAGACATATATTGGCAATTCTTCGTATTCTTAGACGTTACTCCAAACCTAAGTCGCAATATTCTATTATAGGCTGCTCTTAGAGACTTTCGCGGTTTGACTACCACTTTCATTTCACATCACTTAAGCTTAAGGTGAGTCATAGCCCCTACTTTTTCATACTTGTTTTAACTCTTGGGGGGGATACATGCTCAACTACTTGCTTACTTGTACAAATACTCAAAACATTTATACTTGATTGTTTCATACTTGATTGTCTTATACTTGATTGCATTATACTTGATTTCATACATACATGACTGTTTTATCTTTGGGAAGTGGCTCCCAGTAATCTTTTATCTTTGGGAAGTGGCTCCCAGCAAACTTTTTTCTTTGGGAAGTGGCTCCCAGTTTTCTTTGGGAAGTGGCTCCCAGTTGTCTTTGGGAATTGGCTCCCAAGTGAGGTTTTCGGAGATGAAGTAGAGACTCACTACTAATTGCTTAATTGTTTTGATGAACTTATACATGTCTTTATTATACTATATGTTAGCAGTGGGTTGTGAACACACAGGTTACAAGTCTCTTATGGCGGGACTTGCAACTGAGTGGATTCACGATGCCTTTGCCGTGCGAATATTCTTTTAAGGCTTTTCAACTGTTTTAAGACAAACTCTATGAACTCACCAACCATTGTGTTGACACTTTAGCATGTTTATCTCAGGTTAGTAAGGCGATAGCTAGTGCGTGGAACTTAGAGTCAAGCTGCATATTCTGAAGACTTACGCTTTTATCATTTACCAATCAAAACATTTTGTATACATTTATGTATCATACTATGGAATCTCATGTTTGTAACTTTGAATTCATTAATCGAATGGTAACTTTTCAAAACGTCTCATTTAGAGTTCGTTTTCTATAACTTCTACTTTGTATTATGAAGTAGCACCCCTATGACACAGTCTTCCGCTGCGGTATTTTGGGGGTGTTACAGATTGGTACCAGAGCCTTGGTTATAGAGAACTAGGTTGCATTTAGTGCCTAGACTATAACTGCTATATACGTTGGGACCTTCCTCTTTATTTGCCTTACACACAATACACACACATATGCTTTTTGGTTAGAGGTTTGCTTAGTTCCACGCTATTAGATGATGTGACTTTAGCATTATAAGGAGCCCCAGAGATTAGTTGAGTCATTAAAAACATGGAGCTCAGTAATAACTAATTATTTAACTTGATCTTGTGACAGTTCTTGTTTGATGAGACACAAGATTTGAGTTAAATAATATTATTGCTTAGCTTTAGGGATTTGATGACTTGATTATCTTACTATCGTCGTTTAAGAAAACTTTGAAGATTTTACACACGTCGTTTAAGAAAACTTTGAAGATTTATAACCTGACGGCGTCAGGTGCAATTCAAGGAAGGGAGTCACGTTTTTTGTTTGTTAGAGACGGCTAAGAAAGGTTAAAGAAGGACGACGTAAGCCATAAGTTGAAGGAATTATCATCTAAAGAGTGACGGCGTTAGAGCGGCTACTTGTACAAGACGAAACCCTAAACACGGTGGTCTGACGGCGTCAGGACTTATAACCTGATGCCGTCAGCTTTGTAAATCTATATATAGTTTTCGATTTTTAGTCATTAAGTGTGACACTTTTGGGTACAAAACCCTAGACGAATTTTACAGTTCTTGTAAGGCTTTTACAACCTCTTTTCATCCATGTTTTATTGAAGTTAAGTATTCGTTTAATAATTCAATATATCTATGTGTTGTTTGATTGTATGTTTATCTTCTCGTCACTTTAACATGCTAGCTTAAATTCTTTTGTGTTTGCTTAGATCTAATGAAACCAAGTTATTAATTATTGATGTGTTGTCTAATGTTTAGTTGATTGCTTCACGTTAGGCTAAGAAAACTGACTAATTTCTTTATGTAACTAGCTTGATGTTTTAGAAAACATAATCGTAGGTGCACTATGGTTTTTCTTGTTGTATATACTGCATGAGTTGATATGTTGATGATCCTACGATAGCTTAATTAACTTAAGGTTGAAGGGGAAACTGATATTCATAGAGTTGGGGAATGTTGCACACCCACACGACTGGTATTAAGGAATACAACGCTTCAACTAAAACAAACGACGTGAAAATTCAACAAGTCAATAAAAGATAACCAAGGAGTAGTGAAATCTAAGTAAACACGTTTTTCTCACCATAAGAAGTTCACCAATTTACTTTTCTTGTTATTTTAATTTTTGTTTATTAAGAGTAGTTTTTAGGTTAGTTGCTTAACAACTAATTCCACCCCTACCTCCAAAACCGAGATCTTTAATTTGCTTTCTAAAAAATACAAAAAGAATCATCCCTCACCTTTAGGATTAATCGACATACACTTCAACCTAACGACACTATTTCCCTAAAGAACGTTCAATCCTCCGGATTTACCTATACTACACTACAACGGTTAGGTACACTGCCAGGAGGATTGCAAAACTTCTTGAGATCCTTCGAGAAGTAAAATTCCTTGTGAGGTTGCAATATCTCGCATCAAGGGGATGTACGAAATGCATTTAATCGCAAGTACAGTCACAACAAAGGCGATATGGATGAGCTAGAACGCCCGATAGTCAACAAGGACGTCGTCACACTCTTATAAACTTGTCTTGCCTACCAATCTTATGAAAAGGTACAACACGCACCCCCACATGAATTAATTCCTATCACTACACCTTGGTCATTCCACAAATGGGGAATCGACATCTTCGGCCCCTAACAACAGGCCCATGCAAAGTCAAGTTTCTGATCGTCATTTTCGATCATTAGACGCCAAACCTACGGCTACCATTGCAAAAAAAAAGTGATCAACTTTGTCTTTGATCAAATCTTCTTTCGGTTTGGAGTACCACAAAAAATCGTGAGCAGTAACGGTACTCAATTCATCAGCAAATCATTCAAATCAAGGTGCGAGAGCATAGGAATCATTCAAGATACAACCTCACTTTACCATTCTCAAGCCAATGGATCAGGTTGAAGTTCCCATTCAAGAACTAGGATAAGGCATCAAAAACGAAGCCGAGACAATGGAACACGCTGGTTCGATGAAGTATCCAATGTCCTATGGGAGCATCGTACTTTGCCCAATGAAAGCACTAAAGCAACACCACTCATTTTGGTGTATGGGACTGAGGATGTTATGCTTGTTGAATTACTCATCCCAATGGCAAGAGTCGCCTTGATCAACTGGGAGACAAATGAAGAATTTCTAAGACTAAATCTAGACCTCCTTGAAGAAAAACGATACAATGCAGCTATTCAAATAGCACATTCAAAACAAAGAATGGCCAAATACTACAATAGATAGGTCCGTCCAGTTCATTCAATCTTAGAGACCACGTTCTCAGGAAGAACGAAGTAAGCAAAGCAGAAGGCACTATAAAAATGGCTCCTACCTAGAAAGGCCCATATACGATCACGGAAGACAACCCCAACTGTTCCTACCTACTCATAAACAGATACAACAACAATGTTCCCCTATCCTGGTACGCATCTAACTTGAATAAGTGTTACATCTAGGTATGTATTACAATTGACTACCCTCACCCAATGCGTACCTTACGTAAACAAAGAAATGAAGAATCTTACACGCAAGGATAGTTTCTTGACTTTATTCATTATGTATAACACTTTCTATAAACTCGATATATATGAAATATGATATAAACATATAATTCTATTATTTTCACATTTTGTGTTGCTTTAAGTCACGCCTTAAAAAATGTTGTGGCTCCTTCATGGCTCATAAGGCATAAGGCTTGGCCATGCCGTCACGCCACAACTTACACTATTTATAACCTTCCCCTTAATTTTTGTAACCATTTCCGAACTTATTCCACCAACATGATATTAAAACTTAAATATATTATGCGAACCTTTGGTGACAAAACATGTTCGTTAAAAAAAGGAGTTAAACAACAAAATTATGTTCTTATACTTATACTTGTGACTTTTAGGAGGTGTTTGGCTAAGCTTATGATTGTGAAGCAGCTTAGCTTATGTATAATAAGATTATATAAGCTCAAGTTGAGTGGTTTCATTAGCTAATGTTTAATAAGTTGTTAAGATTAGGTGTTTGGTGACTAAAAAAGACATTGATTAATAAGCTCATATACTTGGAATTTAAGGTAAAAATGAATTTTGTAATGAAGCATGTAATATAAGCTTAACTCCCAAAAATAAGACACAAGTTTAGTGCTTATCAAAACCCTCTTATTTAACCCCATAAAACTGCTCATATTATCTTAGTTAAACACTTTATTTGAGCTTATTTGAATCATATAAGCTAACAAGCCCATAAGCTTATGTTAAGACACATTTTATACCATGTATTCTTTAGCATAAAAGTTATTTTCTTTGTCAGTAATGGTGACAAGTACGAAGGCACAACTTTGCATAATTCTCCCCCAAAAAATTAAAAGAGATGTTACATAAACACAAAAACCATCCAAGTTTCTTTATTGTAAAAATGTTTAAAGCACCTGTTTTTGAGTTATTTATACACGCATTTACTTTTTATACTTAGATATCTGCCTCTTTATTATAACTACTTGAACAAACATCATGTACAACCAACTTATTCACATATAAAAGAAAAACAAGTAGTAAATTAATAAATAAGTTTCGAAAATATTCTATTTTAGTCACTCAAAATCTTCAAATGTTTCTCCAAACATCTCCATCGGACTTTCATTCAAGATGTTTGGACAAACATTTGAAGCACGTGAAAGTTCCACGCCGATGAGATATACAGACCCTGGCTCAAAAGAATGATACATGGAAATGCCGGGGTCAAAGATAATGTCTTCATTCCCGAAGGAGTGAAGAACAGGAGAAGTCTCCCGGTAGGTGAAGAAAAGGAAGAAAACCATGATGAAAATCATGATAAGATCTTATTCCTCGAGATCAGGCTTAGTTGCCTGAATTTGGATTTCAAGGGTTAAGCTCATTGGGATTGAAAACATCCCGGGTGGGAGGGTGGGAATTTGCAAATCCTCATGATTGAGTGCATCTCCCCCGGGCTATCATACTTTGGAGGAGTCATGATATGAGTGAGTTCACCGGAGAACTCCTCATGAAGAGAATCATTCACATGGTGTGAATCTGTGAACTCTTGTTCCATTGTGGACTCATCACTATCCTCATTCTGAATACCAAAGATTGGATTATCAGAAATCAAAGTGAATTCAGATTCAAATTCAAACAGAGGATTGGTGAGAGTAGTTTTAAATGCTTCGGGAACAAAGTGATTAACATTCTCTATTGGACTGTTGGGATAAGAACTGAGTGACGGATCATGATTTAAGAGACTTTCAATTTCTCCTAGATCAGTTTCAAAGTCAAAGAGATCATCATCACTTCCTGTTGGAAGTGGATTGATGTGAGTGAGTTCATCTCTAAACTCCTCAAGAAGAGGGTCAACATCAGAATGAGGCAGTGATGCCTCTACATACTCAACTTCTCCATAAGATGTACAATCATCATTAAAATCGGAGAAAGTCTCAAAATGATCTTTTGGACACTCAAGAGGGGAAGATAAATCACACATATGATCAAAAGTTCCCTATGACTCTCCTGGGATTGGGACAAGGTTCTCAACACTAGACTTTATGAATTCGTCCGATTCCTTTTCAGGAACAGTGCTAAGATGCTCGTCTCCCGTGTTTAGAGAGTGAGTGGGAACTTCGGGTGTGATAACAGCAGACTGGGGGAGTTGAAAGGAGCTAGCATTCATGGATTGTATGAGTTCCATTTGATCTTCTGCTAGTAATTTCTTAGTATTCTTTTCTCCCTGCGATTTTTGGATTGGTGGGATTTCAACTGATGTACTCGATGAATCTTTTTGAATAATAACAACGTTATCTTCATCATCATCACTGTCATCATCGTCATCAAATAGAGCAGTATTGCGAAGATTGGCACGTATTTTAGCTGCTCGTTGCTCAGCCAGTAATTCTTCCATGCTTTTTCCAGAATCTCGCTCTTCAGCAAGTAATTCTGCCATAGTTTTCCCATAAGAATTTGGAATGAGTGGAAATTGTGGGGGTATGGATGTGTCAAAACCAGAAGGTTGACATTGAAAATCATCATGAGGACCCCTACAATACGCACAAGAGGAACTTGGAGTATGGCGGAGCGAAATATTAGCTAACTCCTCCTTAAGTTCTTTAAATTTCTCAAGAACCTCTAGAAAAAGGTCTTGCTGGATTTGAGGAGTTGCTTGAGTCATTTGGCATTGTGGAGGTTGGTTTTGATACAAATAGTTGTGATTGGTACAAGGAAATGAATTCCTTGTTTGACAATCAGAGCTAAAGTGTGGACCTCCACAATACTCACAACAGTTGAACTGATGTGGCTGTGAGTCATAGGTGTTGGAGTCATAATTGTTATCAGGAAACTGCTCATAGACAAGCGTGTTTCCTGATTGACAATCAGAACTGTAGTGTGAACCACCACAGTACTCACAACAGTAAAACTGCTGAGTCTCATGGTGTGGAAGCTGATGGAATGAATCAGTTGTGTCATGGTAGGAATAGGGATTCTGGTTATAGACATACCCGTTTCTTGACTCTACCATGCTACAACTTGGGCAATTACCACCATTATGAGGACCACCACACCATTGAAAATCAAGAAGGTGAGGATGAGACATAGAAAGAATCAAATGGTTTTTGAGGGTAAGAAATGGAGAATAAAAAAGGTAGGAGGGTAAAGATGGATATTTTTGGAATTTTTGATAAACATTTTATAAGAAAGAAAATCTTTTTGTGTTTTTGTGTTAGTTAAAAACTAATTTTAAAATTTTTTCAGGAACCGTTTTATGAAAATATGAACAACGATGGTAAATATACAATGAGCGTATATCCAGATCCACTAATCTGCAAAACCGTTTAGAATACGCGCCCAACCTCCCCGGCAGCGGCGCCAAATTTTGATTTGAGCCTAAAGTGGTCAACCAAAGTCAACCACAGATGTGGTCAATATAGTCAAACAGCTTAGATCCAATCTCCGTGGATAGTATAGTTTTTCCCCGGGTCGTTATGTCCCGACGAGATGTGATGGTATAAAAACGGGTTTGTGATCGGGTGAATTTGAATGAGAAGTGACCAGATAATGATTTTGATTTGTTTTACACTACTGGAATGATTTAGAATAACAGTATTAACAATTATGAGAAACAGATGTGTATAAACGGAGATCAAATTAAAATCAGACATGATTGCGTACTGGGAAAAATGTGAGTTTTAAGCAAATATAAACTACAGGGGGAGAAAATGAAACTTTTACAAACTTAATATTAAAAGAAAATTTAGTTAAAAAGAAAATTATTTTTTAGATTATTTTATTAATTTTTAATTAATTAAAACTATTTAATTACTTATTATTAATATTTAACTTATACTAAATATAATATAATATTAAATTAAAACTAAGAAAATGAAAATTTATTTTTAAAAAATTCTAAAATAACTTAAAAATAATATAAAAACTTAAAAATATGTCTTTTTGTGATTTTCTATTAATTAAATACTAATAATATTAATTAAACTATTTAAACTGATTTAAATTACTAATAATACTATAAATGACTTAGAAAATTAAAAAATATTTTATAAAACTAATTAACCATCACAGGAATCCTAAAAAATTATAAAAAGTTTATAAAAATTATTTTTAAACTATTTTACTAATTATTATATTAATTATTAATTAATTACTACTTAAACTAATTAAATTATAAAAATCATAACATGAACAGTAAAAATTCTAGAAAATTTTATAAAATTATTTTATAATATATAAAAGCTAGGAAAAATATAAAAACTAGGTATTGCTTGATAAAAACTAATTATGCTATTTAATACTTAAATATTAATTAATAATTAATAAAACTAATATTAAATCTAATAAGTACTAAGTGACAAGATAAAATTGTGAAAAAATTACTAAAAATACTTTAACATAAAAGAAAATTAAGAAAAATATAAAAATGCAAATTACCTAATAAAAAGCTAAAAAGGAAAATTAAAAAGATAATTAATATTAAATAGAAACTATCACTTAATTTTAAATTGGTTTTTTCTGGATTTTCTTTTCAAAATCTATTTTATACCTAAAAACTAAGAAATTTTGTGAAAACACCTTTTCCCAAACTTAAAAATAAGCCAAATGGACACAATAAGCTAAAATAGTTGACTTTTGTTGACTTTTTAAGGAAATAAGCTTATGTGGGGTCCACATGGGTGGATAATGGTTCAAATAACTTATTTTGACTGGTATAAGCTAGAAACAACAAAACACACCACTGAATAAGCCAATAAGCACAAAAAATAAGCACTTGCAACTTGGTTCAACACAGAAAATGGGACAGAAAACAAGTGAGAATCTAGGTGGGTCCCAGGGGTCATAAGCTCAAAAGCTTGGTACAAACAGAAAGGTGGATAGCTTGTGAGTCCAAAGAACCAAGTGGGAGGCTGTGGGGCCCACTGTGTAGTCCTGTGGGACCCACAGAAGTGAGACAGATGGGGGTGGTGTTGCAGCAACAGGGGAAACAGACAAGTGGGCCAACAGGAAAAATCACAAAAATATAAGGACAATGGGACTTCAAAGTTGAAGTGGGGGGCTTCAATTCCTGAAAAGCACAAGCCCTAATTCTAACTACAAAATTCAAAACAATTCCTTGAAATTTTGTATTTTCTGCCTAAGGTACCATTTTGACTTTATGATTTAGAACATTAGTTTGACTTACATGAACTTTAAAGGATCCTAGATGACTTGATATGTGATAATAGGCTACTAAATGGCTGAATTAAGCTACCTTAACAACTAATGTAATGATTTGAATGGAAATTAGACTTTGAATGTCTAACAGTTAACTAGAAATGGAAATTAGAAATGAGTTTTGACTTTTTCACAAAAGGACATTGATTTTTATGATAGAACTGAACTATTGGAACCTATTCTAACATGTCTAAACTTAAAACAACCACAAAAGCTCACTGGATCATATGGAAACTGCTTAAACCAAACACTCCTTTACAAGAGTGATTTTGAGATTTTCAAAGTAATAAAAGGATTTAAACCATGCAACTGATTTCCAATGTTGTAAAATGATTACATAAGATTATTTTAGCACAAGGACACTAATAATAACAACAACAACTAAACAACTTAAGTTATACTAAAAATGACAGTGTAGACCTAAAATTTGAGCAACAAAAGATTACATGAACAGATAAGAACCTAATGACATTAAATCACTTCATTACACTAAATAAGCACTTAAGAACACAAATGAACACCATATAAGCTAATATACAGTAACATGCTAAAATTATATAAATAGGCTTACAAATGACTCAAAGCACAGGACCAAGAACCAGGACCTCAAAATACTTCTTATAGCTTCCCAATAAGCTTTTAAACCCAAAGGCTTCCATGATCCACCCAGCTCCAAGCTTGTTTCTTCATTTTCACTGATTTCTGAATTTATTAGCTATTTATGAGATTTTTTAGTATTTTTGAATTTAAACACTAAACTGGATTTTAAGGTTTCTAAAGCTTACAGAAGCTTTTGTCAGGAGCTTATATTAGCTTAAGAGTCCTTATAATCAACTACCAACAACATTCAAACTTAACAAGAATTTAGGACTAGAAATTGCATAAAATGGAAATGAGACTAAAAATTGAAATTGATTGCTGAAAAAGTTTAATATTACACTGAGAATGCTTGAAAAATAACTTGAAAGCTTTAAAGATAATTGGAAACTAAAATGTTTAACTAAATTACACTACTCCTAATTAATTAACCACTACTCTTCTCTTCTCTTTCCTTCTTGATATTTAAGATCTTATGGACTCCCCACATGACTCTGAGCATATCCCACTTGCAATCTTGGCCTTTGATTGAGTCAAATTCATCCTAGCCGTTTAAAGGCATTTTGGCGCCAAATTAATAAACACCCAATTGGGGCCTGTTGGAGTGTGATAAGGGACAAAGGGTAGGGTTTCAGGGTAGGGCAGGGTAGGGGTGGTGGAGGTGATGGGTGAGAGTGGTGGGCAAGTTGGGGTAGCAAAACCAGGGATGTGGAGAGTGGTATTGGTGTTGCAGTGTGTGGGAGAGGGAAAGGGGTGAACAGTGGCCGGTTTTGACTATCTTTGACCCTGGGGTGGTATTAAACACGGGGTTGGGCCTTTTTGGTGGATATGGGCTTGGGTAAAAGGGAATGGGTTAGTGGATTAGGTTTATTTAATAAAATGGGATCCATTTGGTTGTAGAAATATCACAAGGACCTAAAATGTAATTTACTGAATTCTGAGGGGGCTGAGATGTAACTTTTCATAAGATGCCATAAGGATCAAAATTTTCATATTTGAATAACCCAAGGACCAAAGTTATATTTTCCAAAATTTAAAACTCCAGGGACCATTTTTGCCATTTTTGAAACTTCAAGGACTAATTTTGACATTTGTTGAAAAGTTTTATTCAAGGACCAATTTTGAAAACTTAGAATAACACAGGAACCTTGAATGATAATTTTCCATATTTTTAATACAGGGACTATTTTTGCCAATTTATAAAAGTTGAGGGACTGAAACTGCCAATTATGCAAACTTTATTCGTTTTTCATCTGTTTTTACTCATTTTGCATCTGAAACATATAAAACACTGTTGGGAATTATATTTATTGATTTGATGATACAAAACAAGAAGAATGAAACATGAAGGGCTTGAAGTGACAAGAAGGAATTCTACAAAAGATAGGAAGGACTTGCTTGCAAAAGAAGTTTTATTTATTAGTCCTTCGTAGTATTTTGTAAACCATAATATCTCTCTATATAAAGATATCAAGGGTGTAGGATTTTATTATTCAAGTCTTCCACAATGTAGACGTCTAGTAAAGGGGTGTGTGTGTAACCTAGGCGTAGAAGATAAACGCCTAGGGTTTAGTGTTTTAGTTTAGATAACGTGTTCTACTTGATCAAGGTAGAACATGTTAAGTAATTTGTAATCATTAGAGAAGTGAATGATAATAAAAAAACCTTGTTCATAATAATGATTGATTCTTTGTTTGAATATTCCGCCTTCATTATTATGTATTCCTAGATATAATATTAGACCTAGTCTAAGAGCTACAACGATCTTATCAATTGGTATCAGAGCTAGGTTAGCTCGTGATCTAGGGTTTCATCAAGATTTACTGTCGAAGAAGAAAAGCAGATTCGCAAAAGGTACGATGAAAGCAGTTTTGAAAAAGGTTACTTTTTGGTTCTTATGTGACGACAAAAACAATTCATAGTGGTCGATTGCTGATGCTGTTGATTTAATGTTTTGATCTGATTGGCTGTCTAGTAACCGCGGACTAACAAAAACCATGGATCAGTGTATTATGGAGTATTATATTATTTTTCGAAGAATCAATCGGTGGTGATTAAATCTGCTTGTCGTCTTTGGTGAATATGATTAGAATATCTATCTCGTACTAATGATCGATCGTAGGTACGGAGGTATTATTAATTGCTGGATATTAAATTGATCATTCTCTATCTGATTTAATTAATTCGCATGATATTAATTAAGTATTCTCTATCTGATCAATAACTGGTTTCGTTTCTTCATTGGTTGAGTGGGGTTGCTATGGTTGTTGTGATCTGCATGTGCTCTCTTAATTTGTAAATCTCTGATCACAAATAACCTCGTACTTATTCTATGATTGGTTGTCGACATGCGCATGATTGAATATTAAAATATGTCGCATCATTAATTGTGGGTCGATGGTGGCAAGATGGATATGTTCAAGCTTCAAGTGGGTAATATTTCAAAGTACTGCTCGAATTTTTTCAAAGTACTGTTCCATTGCTTCAACTATCTTTAAAGTACTGCTACGCTTATGTGAAGAGTGCTGCTGTTTAGTAAATTTGAAAGTACTGCTCGTCCTAGTTTTATTAAAAGTACTGCTAATGGAGATGCTACTGATTCACTAAAATGCTGCTGTTTGTATTTGGTATACTTGAAAGTACTGCTACAAAGTACTGCTCGACTTCTCAAAGTACTGATCGACTATTCAAAGTACTGTTGCGTGTTATGAGGAGTAAGGGGAAGTCACGATGAGTTTATTAGTTTTCACACACAGGAAGATTATTTGGTTCACACACACAAGATGGTTAGTTGGTTTATGTTCTTAAAGGTTTTAACAGGTTCGTATTTGTTCGTATTGGAATAATTAATTACGAAGAAGATTGTTTATCACTTATTTGAAGTTGAAGTAGAGTTTCTTGGATACGTGTTCTTATCATACCTTATAGTAGGAGGTAACTTGTTTGTGCGTTAAAATTGTGACAAAGACTTGATGAATCTAGCAAATTCATGTATTATCTACAAACTGAAGGTGCTTAATGTCACATTTGCTATCACTTTAAGGAGTTACGTTGTAGTGCTCAGTGTCTCATATTAGTTGAGGATTTCGTCAAGAGGTTGCGGTCTAGTCATATTTTTTGTTCTTGGTATGAGTTTGGAGTCACATGGTTAGTACAAGATATAAGGCACAAGTTTGGGTTATTCTACTTCTTCATCAAATTCGTTATACTTGATTTTCTTCATCAGTGATCATTACAAGGAGCTTACAGAATTGAAGATTCATGAAGATGATTAACACATTGGTTTCAGGGGAAGTATCTTATTATGTGTTCAATCATTTGATGTACATGCACCACTCAAGGGGAAGTTTCTATTGCTTATATGTTCCCTATTTGTTGATAACAAAAAGGGGAAGAGATGTTAGAAGAGATTTGGAGGGGCATGGCATAGCTTAAGGGGAAGACAAGATTGTTTCATTCATGGCGAGATTTAATTATCTCAACTTTTCTACTTCGTCTAGGGAAGTTCGTACAAGAAGGTGTTTGTTTTGTCATCATCAAATAGAGGAAGATTGTTGGGAATTATATTTATTGATTTGATGATACAAAACAATAATAATGAAACATGAAGGGCTTGAAGTGACAAGAAGGAATTCTACAAAAGATGGGAAGGACTTGCTTGCAAAAGAAGTTTTATTTATTAGTCCTTCGTAGTATTTTGTAAACCCTAATATCTCTCTATATAAAGAGATCAAGGGTGTAGGATTTTATTATTCAAGTCTTCCACAATGTAGACGTCTAGTAAAGGTGTGCGTGTGTAACCTAGGCGTAGAAGATAAATGCCTAGGGTTTAGTGTTTTAGTTTAGATAACGTGTTCTACTTGATCAAGGTAGAACATGTTAAGTAGTTTGTAATCATTAGAGAACTGAATGATAATAAAAAACCTTGTTCATAATAATGATTGATTCTTTGTTTGAATATTTCGCCTTCATTATTATGTATTCCTAGATATAATATTAGACCTCGTCTAAGAGCTACAACGATCTTATCAAACACAATTTTGAGATATTTTCTATATTTTGATGCATTTCTGAGTGGTTTTAAATGTTTTTGCACTTGAGATTGACCAAAAGTGATGAGTATTTACACACTCATCAATCACCACCACAAACTCGACGTCTCATCAGCTTCTCTCTCCTCAACCAACATTACCACCAACAAAATGTAAAAGTGTTTTGTGCAACACGTAATAGGCACAAGTTGGTGCATATAACGCCGCCATAACAACATTGTTTGGTGCATTATAGGTATCATGTTGTGTCTATAAAGACCAGTTTGTGTGTGTGCTTTTTTTTATTATTTTTTTCTCCTTCTTTTGGTGTAAAATGTTGTTTTTTTAATGATTTGTTATAAGAATGATATTTTTTTTGGGTGGGGGGGGGGGGGGGGGGTGGGCGTTTGTGGTTTGTTATAGGAATGATGTTGGGTAGGGTGTTTTGTGGTTTTATGTTATACGAATGTTATATGGTAAAAGATGATGTGACGTGCCTATAACTTGATGGATAACACACATTGCACCTAGCACTCTAATAACATAACCAACACCACTACCAAATATACCTCACTTAGAGGAAGGAGTATGGTGGCGTGTAGTTGTGCATGCCATTGTACCAAACCAGCTCTAAATCAACATTTAACATTTCACATTCACACCAAAAATACTTCTCCTTCGTATCGCAAGCCATTTCCCAGTTTTTTTGGCCCCACCACTTTTATTGTATTATTATTATTATTATTATTATTATTATTATTATTATTATTAGTATTCAAACAAACTAAATTTTCACTCATAAAAATAAAAATACGAATTACAATACGAAAAGGAAACAAAAATTAAAATATAATCTTGTGATATATTCAACCTCGTAAAAATTAAGGGAGGTGATTTGCACACTTAAAAAAATGATTGGGACACTCCAATTTATTGTATATGGACATTTATAACCTCACAGTTATCCTTACACTTTTACCTATGTGAGGTTATAAAAGTCCAAACACAACTAATTTGAGTGTCCCAATCATTTAGTGGAGTGTGCAAATCATCTCCCAAAAATTAATAGTCCAAAATATAACCATATACCACTTAATATTTCAAAAAAATTCACTAACAGAAATTCGGTTTATGAATGACAATAGGAGTACTCAGCCCACTACCAAAACCTGTTACTTAGTCAAGTGAAAATAATATAGCCGAATATGCAAATACATGGCCACCTTTATTTAACCTATATGGATATAAGTAGTATATTTACCCTAGTTTTACTCACAAACCAACCCTAATTCCACAAATAAAATGCAGTCATCTCCCGCACTTATTCATTTCATCCTTATTCACACAATCTCTAATACGCAGCAGCCAAAAGAGCAAAAAAACGCAATCATCTCCCCACATGTTAATATCATCTCCATGCGGCGCCATTTCCCTTACCACATGGAAATGGCACGGGTGCCAAGTTACCATAACCCTTCCTCTTATATGCAAATATACCACACAAAACACTCACACAAACACAATACAATGCACAAAACTCAATCATCTAACTGACTAAGTTCATCAGAATACCAAAATACAACGCGTCGATCTGGGTTTAAATTGGGTCATGGGGGACAACTTAACGTCTCTTACCCATCCTTATTACCACCGGTCTTAGGTTACAACTTACACGTAAAATAACGGTAGCAAGAAAATTACATAATTAGCCGTTTACCCATTTACGTTTATGTTAGTATGTTACCTATGGTCAAACTATCTTAAACTCTATACTTTCTCATTATGTTTCTCATTTGGTCTGTATATGGTCATATCCCGATAAACAACGTCAGGAACATTATTCAAATCTTTTATGTTTATATTATTAGAAGCTATGTTTAAAATGTTATGACATGTCTCAAAAGGTGTACAAAAAATCAAACCAAACTCAAAGTAGTTATAGTACATGATCTTATTACACGCCTTAATTGTTAATATGTCTAAAAAAACACTAAACATACTTAGCTGCACATAGAATCTCTAGCTATTGTTCCGTTGTTATCAGATGTTTACTTAATAATCTAACAAAACAGTAATTAATTGTTATCAGATGTTTACTTAATAATATAACAAAACATAATTAGTACACGAGTTATTTATATACGCATTTGTTTTTTACACTTAGATATCTGCCCTTTTATTATAACTGCTTGAATAAACATCATGTACAACCAACTTATTCACACATGAAAAGAAGAACAAGTTGCAAATTAATAATTAAGTTTCAAAAATGTTCCATATTAATCACTCAAATATGAAATAACAAATTTTAAACTTGGTTAATATTTTATTTTTCTATTTTACATTTTACTTTTTGATTAACAATTCAATTATACTAATTGGAAAGATATAAAATGTAGAATTATAAAATTAGATTCTTGGTGATAGTGACCTTTATCACCATCGCAAACTCAGTGTCACGTCAGCTTCTCTCTCCTCAACTAACATCACCACGAATATAGTATAAAAGTGCTCGGTGCAACACGTTATAGGCACAAGTTGGTGCTTATAACTCTGCCCTAACAACATTGTTGGGTGCGTTATAGGTACCACGTTGTGTGTATAAAGACCAGTTTGTATGTGGTGTTTTGATTTCTTTGATTTTATTGTTTTTAGTGTGAAGTGTGGTTTTTTGTGGTGTGTTATAGGATTGATATTGGGAGGGTGTTTTTGTGTTATAAGAATGTTAGGGTAAAAGCTGACTTTACGTGCCTATAACTTGACGAATAACTCCCGTTGCACCTACCACTCTAATAACTCGATCATCTGACCGATTGAGTTCACCACAAAACTAAAAGGCGTCGATGTGGGTTTAAACGTGTCTCGGGGAGGGGACAACTTAACGTCTCTTACCCACCCTTATTACCACCGGTCTTAGGTTACAACATACACGTAAAATAACGGTAACGGGAAAATTACATAATTAGCCGTTTACCCATTTACATTTATGTTACCATATATATATGGTCAAACTATCTTAAACTCTATACTTTCTCATTATGTTTGATATTTAGTCTGTATATGGTCATATCCCGATAAACAATATTACAAACATTATTCGAATCTTTTACGTTTATATTGTTAAAAGCTATGTTTAAAATGTTATGACATGTCACAAAGGTTGTACAAAAAATCTAACCAACTCGAAGGAGTTATAGTACATGATCTTATTGCATGCCTTAATTGTTAATATGTCAAAAAAAAAACACTAAACATAATTAGCTGCTCATAGAATCTCTAGCTATTGTTCCGTTGTTATCAGATGTTTATTACTTAGAGCACAAGGAGTCATAACACCAAATAACACCAACACCATTGCCACGTCAGCGCCACATCATTTTAACACCAAATAACATAACACCAAAAACACCAGGAAATAAATAACACCCAATAACACCACTTTTTACAAATTTACAAATTCTACCCTCAACAAATTCATTTATTAAACATTCAAACATTTCATTAATAAAACTAAACATTACATTATGAAATAAAAACATTACAATTAAAAAAAAAAGTAACGCAGCCATAGTGTGAATGTATGGTTCTGGCATAGGAGAAGAGTTCATGTCACAGTGTAGCATAACCCTAAACTAGCCCAACACCAATAACAGGCTTAACTTTTCCAGCCTACTAGTACCATAACCCAAAAAATTAAAATGCCCTACTCTTAAACACACACACGCAGCCACAGTGTGATAACCAAAATAATAATAATAATAATAAAAATAAAAAAGTTCATCTTCTCCAATCTCCATCAAAACCTGCACACATTCAAACGGTAACAACATAGACAAAAGGTTGGGGACTGTTTTTTTTTTTTTTTTTTTTTTTTTTTTTTTTTTTTTTAATTATTATTATATATATATATATTTTTTTTTAGGAATGATATTGGGGAGGATTGTTTTGTGTTATAAGAATGTTAGACGTAACGTGTCTATAACTTGACGGATAACCACCCGTTGCACCTAGCACTCTAATACTACAACCAACATTATCACCCAAATATAACTCACTTATATGCAAATATACCACACAAAACACTGACACACACAAAATATAATGCAGACAACTCGATCATCTGACCTACTGATCGAGTTTCCACAAAACTAAAATATAGTGTGTCGATGTGGGTTTAAAACGTGTCTTTGGGTGGGGGAAAACTTAAAGTCTCTTACCCACCCTTATTACCACCCGTCTTAGGTAACAACTTACACCTAAAATAAAAGTAACAAGAAAATTACGGAGAACATAATTAGCCGTTTACCCATTTATGTTTATGTTACCATGTGAGCAAACTATCTTAAACTCTAATAACACAACCAACATCATCATCTAAATATAACAATATCACGAACATTATTCCAATGTTTTACGTTAATATTCAGGGACACGTTGGTGCCGGGTGTGGCACGAGCTACACCCACTTTTAGGTCACTAAGTGCAAAAGTTATAGAAACTGTCGATTTTTTGTATTGGCAATCCCCAATATTTTTATTTTACTACTTTCGTTTTTTTATGGTGTAACTTAGTTAACCCAAATAGCAACTGTGCACACCCTTTCAAAAATACTATGACATGTCACAAAAGTTGTACAAAAAATCTAACCAACTCGAAGTAGCTATAGCACATGATCCTATTGCATGCCTTAATTGTTAATACGTCTTAAAAAACATCAAACATAACTAGCTGCAGATAGAATCTCTAGCTATTGTTCCGTTGTTATAAGATGTTTACTTAATAATCTAATAAAACAATAATTAATAAAGGAAAGGTACAACTCCATATGCACAGCGTACTTTTAATATGTCACAAAATTTCATTTAGTTTCAAGAGTATATTGCATGCTACTGTTCAGTTTTCATTGTTATAATCAAGCTTTAAGGATTGCATATGACCTATTGAGGTACCCATTAATTTGACTGCATTAAAGGAGTTCGACGAAATGCTTAAAAAGAGATTTTATTAAATACTCGTATTATACTAATATCATAGATACAGTTAATCAATAGTTGAGTAAGCTAATCAAAGATCATTAAATGAACTACATTAATTAAACAAAATCTGAGTAAATAATATGTCCTCAATTGTTTACGACATCGGGTGGTCTCGCCACAACTGCTAGAGCAAAGCACAGCTGATTGTCTTTGCGAAACGACCACACTTGAATCTTTGATAATTCCTTCAGATGTTCCTTGTGCTCCTTCACAAAGTGGTACCAGTTGGTCTTCAACACAAGATTATGGGTGTTTTTCATAGGCCAAATCGTCATCGTCATCGGTTCCTTATACATCTCTAGTGTTGGCCCAACTACTCGAACCTCCATCTCCTCTTTATTCTCCAGTTTCAATCTCTCTTCAGTCGTCAAGAAATCTTCAGTTATGAGTTGCTTAAGCGGCAAGCTCAACCTGTTTTGGTCTTGTTTCAAATCGCTCATATACAACACTTTCTGAGTCACCAACTTCAGTTCTGCACCATTCATCTCATCACTCGTTATAAACTTTTGCAACTGCTCTGTTACCTCATTCTTCACCACTGGTCCAGACTCAATCTTTGGTGGCGTCTTTCTCTTCTTCTTACTTGGTTCTTTAAGCTGCGCGTCCCAACAAACAAGCTGGAACTGCTCGTTTGCGTGACTGCTCACCACCTGTCCACAATTAACCTTTTTTGTTCTCTTCTTCTTATGCACTGGTTCTTTTAAGGTGTCCTCACAAGTTGGATTTGGTGGATCTTGTGGTGGCACGAAACTTATCGGCATAGCAGAATAGTCGATGAACAAAGATGAATCATTATCGCTGGGCTGCAAGTATAAGGAGAAAGACTTGGCGGCGTCTACAAGTTCTTCATGTAGACTTAGCCTGCGATAATAATTAAGATTCACAGTTAGTTAGAATCTTGATTAATCAAGAAAACAGATTTGAAAAAACAGGACATACTGTTTGAAACCAAACATAAAAGGAATAAACTAATTAACATGCATGAATAATTAACACAATACCTTTTTCTCTTGGGCACTCTTGAATGGTCGATGAACGGAGACGTGGTGACCGGAGCTTTAACACCGAGTGACAACTCTATAAACCTTGGTTCAGCATCTGAAGTTGACGTGACCGGATGACGACAATCACCAGGAAATTGATTAAGAAAATCAATAAGCTGGGGTGGACGTTTGTATAGACTAAAAGCCATTATATTGTTATCGTAATGCAGAATTAATACTAACTTTGAAACAATAAAACTTGATCGATGATATGATGTCGAATATGTTTATGACCATTTGTTGTATATTTATATAGAACTATATAGGAATGAAATCTAATACTTGATATGAAAATAAGACGGTGGTTAATTGTGTTGCCATTTATAGATAATATACGGAAAGCTAGGCTTCCTTAATTAATGAGGCCTTACGATTTATGTTAGGGTTACTTATTAAATAAAAACCAAATACTTGTCCAACAAGTTCGACAATAACAAATATTACCATACATTAAACTTAAATAAAAATATTTGTATAAATTTTAGAGTAAATTACACTGTTAGTCCATGTGGTTTGGCCAGATTTCTTGTAACATTCAAAATAGCGAAAATTCACTTGCCGACTCCAAGATTTCCAAAATATGACATGACGGGTCCAAATTTGCTAACGACTTTAGTTTTCCTCATTATCTCCCATATCACGGGCAAATCACACGAGGGGTAGCTTTGTCCAACCATTTTTTTTGTGTCCTTGTCAAATTTTTTGTTTAATGTTGTTAGAATAAGGATCAAATGAGAAGAATTCTTAAAATAAGAAGGATGAGAAATAACTATAACTACACATTAGAGATGCATCAATTTGAATTAGATGCATCCCTAATCTTGAGATGCATCATAATATATTTTCTAGCTAAAAATTATATGCATGTACATATATTAGATGCATTTCATCAAGTTAGACGAATTTATTGCTAATACTACCTTGCATCTTTTTCACTTCAAAATCATTTTCAAAACTAATTGTGATGCATCTAAATGAATAAAGATACATCTAATTCAAGTCGATGCATCTCAAATATGCCATTATAGTCATTTCTCATTCTTCTCATTTTAAGATTTCTTCTTACTGTATCCTTACCCACTGTTGTCATTGTACTCCATATGCACGTGTACTTAATTTTTTAAATATCCCAATATGTTTTACATATCCCGATTCAATCTAGAGTACTCTCCACTCTTTTCTCACACACTTATTTCCATCACTCCCTCTCTTCATCTTTTTTTATTTTTCCCTAAAATTTAAGAACACAAAAAATAATGGTGTTTTGGTGTGAAAAAAGCTGTAATTCGCATATCGTAGAAAATTGAAATCATGGACGTAGGTTCTATGGTAGTCCAGATCGAGTATTAGAAAAACTTAAATTTTCATTTTACTTTATGTCAATACATTAGAATATTAATTACATTTTTTTTGTCTAAGATGTTGATAAACGATGTAATTTTTGTGGTAATGAAATATTAGTTCAATACTGCCACTTATTCAGTTCTTATTGTTAGCTTTTTATGTGTTGATGAAACTTTTTTAGGTTGTTGACTTTATTTTGAGTAAAAACTAGTAGTTGATTATTTAGTTAGTGGGGTTTTTTTAACATCCCAAATTTTACAGATTATTTAAAAGCATGTTATATTGCTATAGAATAATGGAAAAGTCTTTTTTTTTTTTTTTTTTTTTTTTTTTTTTAATAGAAAGAAGGACTTTCAGCACAAATAGTTAACGAAAAAACTAATAGTGTAAAATATTTAACGGCAGGGACTAATGGTGTAAAAGTTTAGTTAAGTTATGAAATTACAGAATTTCCCTTACGACTTAATAACTCCAAAAGTACATAATTTACCTCATAACTACACGTGTATGTATGTTTTGTCATGGAGGGAAAAGATCTAAAATTTCTAAGGATGAAGTAAGTATCCTTATGATGATTCTAGCATGATTCTAAGTGTTTTTATGGTATCCTCATGATAAAATAAGCTCCCTTGACTAATCCCCTTCAAATGTATGTGATGATTTCAGTTTCGTTTCAAGAATTATGGTGGAAATTTGGAGGTTTTGCTTATTTAGTATGTTAGTCATGGTATTAGACAAGATTATGAAGTTTTCACATATGTGTGATGAACATAGATGATGTTGGCATGATTTTTGGATTAGATATGACCATGATACCAAGTTTATGATGTTATGGTTATAAACCAGTAGCTAAATCATGTTAAATATGGCTTGTTCTTGATTAATGAGGATGATGATGTTGTTATAACCTTATAAAGGGTGTTTAGTACAAGACCAAGCTAATGATAACGAGCTTATAACGTGCTTAAACTAGTAAGATTGCTTATAAAATTGTTGGAAAATGGTCTTAGCATTTGTAATAAGCTAAGTTTGGTAAATAGTAGAATAGTTTATGATGGGTTTTGGGTCATTTTGGTGATGTTTGAATTTAGAACAACAAGTTGCGTAAAACTTTAGTCAATTTTGGAGGATCATAGAGAACTAACCATTTATCTAATTAACTTGATGTCAAAACAAAAATGTTATCCCTCTGAGTATACTTCAATTGCCTTTTAGAAAGTTTTGGCAAATTCAGTGGTTAAATTAGTGTAAAATACAAATTAGTGTAGTAAGGTCAGATTTTGAAAAAGTGCAGCAATTAGAACTTTAAAAATTCATATCGGATCAACTGTGGCTCCTCCTGGAGCGTGCCATACGTGCTCGATATATATCTCGTGTAACATTTTATACTTTTTCATCTTCATGATAGCCAAGAAAAACATAAAAACACATTAGGTCCCCTATTGATTTTACTAACTAAAAAAATACACACTTTCCCCAATTGTCTTTGGTCCCCATCTTCATTTTACAAACTAAAAAAACACAGTAAGATACTATGACGAGCAAACGAAATAGAAACCAAATGACATTTGCTCAGCACACATTCTCGTCCACATACCTTAAATTGAGCAAACCATATGACAAGCAAACTATTTTGCTTGCCATGTCTAGATATATGGCGAGCAAATGGGTATGGAGAGTAAAACGAGTTTGCTTACCATGTCCACGTGTCACCATCTTATTAAATTTGGAAATAAAAAATTAACACGTGACAACATCTGAAGGAGTGACAAGCAAAAAATGCATGTTTATTTTCGTGAAACAGGTCGACTTTGGTAATATGCTCGCCATATAGTTCATTTTAGAAATTTCCTCTCAAAAAAGGGAATATGTCACCCATTAGTAACGGTGTTCTAATTTGATACCTCAAACTTTATACTAATCATAAAAACCATCAAAGTTTCAAAACTGTTTCATTCTCATGTAATTTTCTAAAATTAGCGTGCTTAACATATTTATCTATGCATTAACATGTTGTACATTAATTTTAAACACCCACCCCTGAATTTAACTAACTTCAACCAACTTTATATACATCCCGCTAATGCACGACTAAATATAAACAATAACCACCAAATAATAACCAAGTATGAGAAATATTCCATTCAAGTCACTTTAACATAAAAGTTACATAAGAATGAAACAGTTTAGAAACTTTAATAGTTCTTATAGTAGATATAAAGTTTGAGATATCAAAATTGGAACATATATCAAACTTGGTTACTGTTTGATGATTTTCACCCAAAAACAGGTATAAAAAAATATACATATAAAAAATAATAAATATAAAAATAGACATACAATGTATCAAAATTGAAGACTAATAAAAGAGTGAAGGAAGACAAGAAGGATCTTATTTGTTATTTGGCTTTTTAAACTTACATTTCAGATTTTTTTGATTGTTGGATTTTTTTTTTATTGTTGTTTCATACTTTATTTGCTAGATTTGGATTGTTGGTGGTTTCTGTTAAATGTTGGATTGATTTCTGGATTTACGATTTTACGGTTTTTATCAAATGTTTCTTGATTTCTGGATTTATGGTTTCCGCTAAACTTGCATTTCAAATTTCTTTGACTAACTTGCTTGCTTATTTGTTACTAGTTTGTCCACTTTATTGTTATTGTGTTGCGTTGAAAAGTTTATTTGTTACTAGTTTGTTTTATTGGTCGAGTAAACAAGTGATGAATCATAACTTTCGAGTTAACAATTGATAAATTTGAAAGCATACAAAAAAACCGCACCGAACCGATTTAATAAAAAAAAACCGAAAAACCAAAACCGAAAAAACCAAAACCGAACAGTTTGAAATTCTTAAAAACCTAAGTTTTCGGTTCGGAGTTTGGTTTTAGACAAAAACCGCCCCATGATCACCCCTAAAATTAATCTATTTTTACCAATAAATATAACTAAAAATTTTAGACAAAATGTGATGGGCTTAAAAAGCCCAAACATTGAAAACAACAATACCCGAGCCCACCCGAATACTTCTT
Organism: Artemisia argyi; assembly: GCA_030686995.1. Lineage (NCBI taxonomy): Eukaryota > Viridiplantae > Streptophyta > Magnoliopsida > Asterales > Asteraceae > Artemisia > Artemisia argyi. The sequence goes on from CM060709.1 coordinate 51,015,083, forward strand.
GAAGTTACCAAAACCCTAATAAAATACTACTACTAGTGTGAGTGACAACAACAAAACATAAGCGCCGCCGTTTAGAGAGAGAGAGAAAAAAAAAGAAGCAAAAATGCAGGTGTTTGTGAAAACTTTGACCGGGAAGACCATAACTCTTGAAGTCGAATCCTCTGATACCATTGACAATGTTAAGGCAAAGATTCAGGACAAAGAAGGTAGTATTACTTTTTTATTTCCTTTATAAAAATAATATATAGTTTCGTTTATATTTCATATTACTAATAATAGTTTTAAAAATAAAATAGGTATCCCACGAGACCAGCAGAGGTTGATCTTTGCAGGAAAGCAGCTTGAAGATGGCCGTACACTTGCTGACTACAACATCCAGAAAGGTTCTTCTTTTACTTTTTTATTTTTATTATTATGTGTTGCCCGACAATTTTCTTTGTCGGGTGACAAAGAGGTCTAAAATACCGGATGATTTTTTTTTTTTTTTTTTTTTTAAATTGTTGTTGGTAAATTCATGTGGTTATTTGTAAGGGAAAAATAGTTGTAGGATTTTTTTGTTGGGACACTTTTGTTTGTCGGGTGAAAATTATTTTTTATGTGGTTGTTGGAATATCTAACAAAATTGTGTCAAGTATGAATATTACAGTTTTAGTATGAAAATTTGTTGTTTGACGCGTGAAAGCTCTGAGTAGATGTCGGACGATTTAGATTTGTGTTTAAGAAATTTGTTGTTGGTGAATTCATGTGGTTAGCTGATTATTTAAAGAAAACAGTGTTAAGTATGAATATTACAGTTTTAGTATGAAAATTTGTTGTTTGCCTGGTGAAAGCTGAGTAGACGTCGGATGATTTAGATTTGTGTTAAGAAATTTGTTGTTGGTGAATTCATGATTTAGATATCGGATGAAAAGTTTTTGTTTAACAAATTTCTTGTCGGCTAATTGTTTGTGTGGTTAGGATATCGGGTATTTAGGGGTATTGGTGTTCAAAATCACAAGTTATCCATTAGTTTATTTGTTAAATAGTTATCGCTTCTTAAGTCATTCGTATATTGGACAGTCAACTTGTAACTTACTGCAGAATGATTGTAGTTTGTCATTAGTTTATTATAATTTACAAAGGAGCATCAATTTGTTGTATATATTTGCTGATGTGGTTTTCATGTGAATTTGTGTTTTATAGTGACTTTTTACCATAAATTCAAGTTGATTTAGGAGTTTGTGCTAATTTTCGTTGTTTGTACTAAAACTAAATCAACTCATGTTGCAATTCAGTTTTTATTATAATTTTACCCAAATGTCAAGTTTTCATTGCATACGTACAATGCTTTTAAAGCATGTGTTGTTTAGTTTCTTATTTTGCATTTTTTTTTTTGTCCAGAGTCGACTCTTCATTTGGTCTTAAGGCTGCGTGGAGGTGGGATAAACCACCCTAGAGAATCCTATAATCCTTTCAACCTGGAATTGGGTCAGAAGCAGAACCAGAAAAAAAAAATCTGTCGCAAGTGAGTTGTTCTCTTTTGGCATATAAGCAATGTTTTTTATATCTCTGTATATCTTCTTTTTATATATTTCTCTGACACTATTTCGTATGTGGATTTTTGTTATGTATATTATCTAAAAATATCAGTGAATATGGTTAATGGCATAATTGTGTAGTAGTAGATTAGTGCCTGATTCCTTGGTCTTCTTTAATTTTGAAAACCAAGAGATTATTTGAGCTTCTGGTCATCTTGTAAAATTAATGGCAAGAAAGTTATTTTAGTCATGCTTACTTTAGGTCATTGTTGATCACCAATGGGTTCTGTAATATGTGCTTTTAAACTTATGTTTATTTTGTATTGTCTAAGTTGATCATTGCCTTATTTGTATTAAATTGCTTGTTGTTAGGTGCTACGCCCGTCTTCCTCCAAGGGCTCTAAACTGCAGGAAGAAGAAGTGTGGCCACAGCAACCAGGTAAACATATAATCAGTGTTTGATTTAGAATATAATTTGATGTACTGTATTAGGATCTTCTCTATTATATTACTGTTACTTTCACTGACTTGTTTCAACTTTCTGGTTGCAGCTAAGGCCAAAGACTGAGTTCATGAAAAACGACTCCAAGAATAAAAATTAGTTGCTTACTGGAGAGATTGTTAATGGTGACCTGGGGTGTTTTGTCGTTTTGTTATCTTAAGAACTTTGCATCTTTTTTAATTAGTCACTTGTGTCTTTAACTACGTATGAAAGTAAACTTGCCGAGTTGTTTGTTTAATTCAAGAAAGGATTCTTGATTTGATATTGTTAGTCTATCTTTGTGCTTGGGATTTAGTTGTTTGTTTAATTCAAGAAAGGATTCTTGATTTGATATTGTTAGTCTATCTTTGTGCTTGGGATTTAGTTGTTTGTTTAATTCAAGAAAGGATTCTTGATTTGATATTGTTAGTCTATCTTTGTGCTTGTGATTTTGTTGATTTTCCTTGCATAGCTCACTGATCTTTAAAGCATACAACCCAAATGGGGTGTGATGCGGAAATTGGTATGTTACCTTATTTTCCAGACAAATTTACACCAATGATGGTGTATAAGTTTATAACTTTAGAGGTGATAAAATCGACATGTTGACAAGTTGAAATATTAACCAAATGAATGGTTTATAACGATGATTTTTGTAGATTGTCAGCAATAAATATACATGAATCTTGGTTCATTTGTGTTATCTCCCTTTTCTTATTATCTGTAAAGCTATTATCTAGGATGTAACTCTGTGTTTTTATCATAAATCCAATGTTAAGATCGAGATCTTCCGCTGCTGTTAGAGAAGCTAGCTATGGACAATTTAACAACACCTCTAGTTTCAATGGTATCATGCATAAAAGAGGTCTAAAGTCAACAGTACCTTAGAATTTTCCTCAGCTTCAAGCTTCAGTTCATAGACTCTTCAAAACCTTGGTTCTCCTGGAATACCATACCAGACTTCACTTTTTTAAGCTTTTCTTCCACAGCTGCACTGATTACCTCCAAAGCTGATGCCAATCGTTTCTCTAAAGCTTTACGCAACTAAGCAACAAACACTTGACGAATTAAGTATCATATGACAAAATACATTTTTTTTTTTTTTTTTAAAATAAATACAGGATAAATACCATAAAAACTATGAGCACGTTCTCATATGCAACTATATGCATTATTAAGTTTTATACTTTCATTAAGGTTCAAAACGCGTCACTTTTTCTATCAAGCTTCATAACGGGTCAATAAAACATAACCTGAATCATCCCATTTTGAACCTAAACAAAAATAGAGGTTCAGAAGGTTTTTTTTTTTTTTTTTTTTTTTTTTTTTTTAATTTATTTATAGCTTCCGATATTAAAGTACATCTTTTTGTCCAAAAATTTAAATTATTTATAAGAGTAGCAGGTCAAATATGTTTACATACTGAACATAACCTAAATCAACCCATTCATAGGTAAATGGGTTGAAATTGCAGCCTCTGTAGAGTACTGTATTAAACAATGTATTAAAGCTATCACATTAAGAATTCCAAGTGAACTCATCTGACATAGTAAAAAAGCGAAGCTGAAGCTGAAGCTCCTTCAACTCAGTCGTTAGAATGGCTTTCTCTGCATGTACTTCTCTAGCATGCTGTCAAAATACCAAAAAGATTAGTATACACAAAACAGTTAGAAGATCGAAGTACACAAGTGAATGACCATATAGTTAGCTTCTTTTGCCCGAACAAGTGCCTGTTTTCAACTCATCAACCTTTCAAAGGATATCTGAGAAACCTCGAGTGCGCGAATAAGTGCCTGTTTCAGCTCATAAGTAAACAAAAGCTGGAAACTATCTTCAGAATTGTGTTTTATATAGCTCACAATTGATTGTTTGCTTCGGCTCATCAAAAAAAGTACATCTATATGGAGAAACAATCCTGAAAAGGAGGTTAAATGATAACTTTTCAGGAGTAACGGTAACAAATTGATTCGTATTTAGGGCCATTTCACAACTTTAAATAGTCATAATCTACCAAACACTTGATCATTTGATTATCACAACTTCAAAGAGCAAAAACGCCATCTTCTAGAGCCCAATTTGTGCCAAGTGGTTGCGCCACATGATCATTTCTAAAAGGGTAAATTATAACGTTGGTCACCAAGGTCAGGGCGATTGCACATTTGGTCCTCAGATTTAGGGTCCAACGCGTTTAGTCCCCAACGTGGCCATTTTCACTACCTCACAGTCCAAAACCGTAATGTTCAAAATTTGTTCATAATTTATTGTCCAAACACCCACGTTAATCATGTAATCCCAAACATCCCTTCTTCAACTCTTCATCACAGCCACTGATGCCACCACCACCGCCCACCAACTCCGACCAATGTTCAAAATTTTGGTGGATCCAAACTTTGATTAGAATAAAAAGTTGGTTAATAAGTGAGATGTACTTCTTTTTACCTATACAGAAATATTCTCAACACATGTCTGTGCTTGAGAGGTCCTAAGAAGCATATCGATCAAGGTTGCACAATCCTTACAATCAAGAACTAGTGTGCGTCAACTTTTACCTTTCTATGTTCTGGTGAGTAAGCAATTTGCACGGTCCCTCATCCAATCATGTTTTGCTAAAATTGGCAAACATCTTTTCCATGAAATTGGTTAAAGTGCATTCACAATGTATGATTTGCATTAAGTTTGTACTTTATACGCATAATATGAATGTGTATATCTAATTACTCTCTAAAGTGTTTTGTCAACTTTCAAATGATAAATAAGAAGGTTGTTACATTTGCCACACTAAAGTAAAGTAAAGTAACTCCCTGTATCGTCTTCCACGGCCCGTATGGGGAGGTTGAGACGTAGACACCCTTACCCCTACCTAAGGTAGAGAGGCCGCTTCCGGTTCTACGAAAGGTAGAAAAGGATCTCCGGCCTTGCAAAGGGTGAGGATCGAACTCTTGACCTATGTCTCTAGAGGCACACTGAATTGTTGAAATTTTTATAAACATACATGGCCAATTAACCTCTCTAATGATCTTATATACCCTTATCTAGCTAGAGCAAGACCATGGTATGTTTTTTCTATTTTATATTGATTGCATTTGTCACTGAAATCTTAGATATTAAGAGGATTATATATGGCTTGATTAATTTACTCAACATCTTGTGCTTTGTTCTATTATCCATCATCTAAAAGGTTGATGATTTAAATTTGTGACGAAGATGGTAGTTAACAAATCGTAAAACAAATGTTTCTACAAAGAAGCCTTATGGTCTTCTGATTAAATGTGAAATTCGATCATGTACTTTTTGTTTAATACTAGTTATAATGCCCGCGCACTCGCGGGGTTTTTTTTTTTTTTTTTTTAATTTTTTGAATCATATATTTTTATTTATTAAAAAACAAATAATTTAATCTTTGTTTTGTTTGATTTATGATGTTTAATTATAATTTTTTATTATTAAATATAATTATTTAAAAATTTTAATACTAATATTAATTGCATCTTATCTTTATTTTTTGTATTTATCTTCTACTTGTCTTAATTGCATCTTATCTATATTTTTTGTATTTATCTTCTATTATGGATAAATATAAAATATTACCTAATAAGAAAATAACATTTTTTTTTTAAATAAAATTATTACTAAATAAAGTATGAATGCATTTTTTGAAATGGAAAATTCACAATAAGGGTTTTATTGTATTATATAAAATATATGGGTTAATGGCATGTAATATCAACGTATTTTTCCCATTTATTCCATTATCATATACGAACCCAAAAATTTACCATAATCAACATCCAACTCTTTGCTCCGTTAGTCCTTTTAGCATGTAATATCAACACGGATTTTCCCATTTGTTTTATTATCATACGTTTTAACTAACGACCATTTGTAATTAACTAAAAAATATGTTTTCTTACGTTTTCAAACATTTTTATATGTTTTCATACGTTTTTATCTGTTTTTATACGTTTTCGCCCGATTTATTACGTTTTTGTTTGTTTGCACCGTTAGTCCTTTTGACTAACGACCATTTGTAATTAACTTAAAAATACGTTTTTCATACGTTTCTATATGTTTTCATGTTTTTGTTCATTTTTAAACATATTTTTAAGTTAATTACAAACGGTCATTAGTCAAAAGGACTAACGGTGCAAACAAGCAAAAACGTAAGAAATCGGGCGAAAACGTATAAAAACGGATAGAAACGTATGAAAATATAAGAAAAACATATTTTTGAGTTAATTACAAACGGTCGTTAGTCAAAAGGACTGGCGGTGCAAACAAAACGTATGATAATGAAACAAAGTTTGAAAGGTGAATGGGTATTATGGTATTTTTTTGGGTTCATATCTGATAATGAAACAAATGGGAAAGTACGTTGCAATTACATGTCATTAACCCTTAATATATCTAATGTTTTCGTAAGATAATCGTATCAAATTTACGCAAGTCCCATTTGTTGCAACAGATTGGACTCAATACGCAAATAAAGACCGATCATATTACTTTGCAACTTAATTGCACGTGTTACTATTTTACTTTTTGTTACAACAACGTCTTTTCATACAGTTATAATCAATGGTGTTTTAGCAATCATTCATATTTTTTGATGTTATGAAGTCAACTACAAATATATATGAACAAAAGACTTGTGTCTTAATAGCGTCTCATGTGTGAGAATCTTTTTCAAATAAATGGTTGTAAGTTCAAGTCCTACTTAGAATATTGTTAGATTTATATGTTATGTATATGTTGTGAGATAATTAGTTGCCGCTAAAAAAACACGACTTTGATTATGTCATAATATAGTACAACCTTTTCATTTAATTCATTTTTTGAAAGGTTGAAGTTTTTAGCCACCTTTTTGTTATCTTCAGCCTAGCGGATCACTTGCATGACTGTTACAAGTTTAGAAAACTTGATATCCGTGAGCAATTGGTCTCCTAGGTTCACAACTTTCACTTCATCTACATCTAATTTTTTGTATATTTCTGATAGTAGGTTTTGATTAGGCTGAGGCCTCATCATATGTATATATAGCGTTCAACAGCTACAATGACAAGTGTAGTGTCATGTATACCCAAAACTTTGATTGTGAAATCCTCGATTCCCAAATACAATATCTCATCGATGTACTCTCGCACTTGTTCTTGATAGAAGCACACCATCTCTGTAGGCATCTGATGAGGCAAAAAATGAACCGTTTTTAGGGGGCCATTTAAACCCGGAATTGAATTTATTTGATCAAATATTGCCCTAAATCGTTCCTTTTGTGATTTTAGGTACTTTGGGAGAGAAATCTGGAAAAGGAAGCAATTCGGACGTTTTTGGAGCATAAAAGTGAAGAAAACGCCAAAGTTTTAATTTTCCTTGCTGGGAACAGTAGGTGACGGCGTCAAGAAGAAAATCTTGACGGCGTCAAGAGTAATTTGCATGACGGCCCAGTACATATTTGACGGCGTCACGAAGTAGGGCGTCAAGAGGAAAATGCATGTCGGCCTGGAAACACATAACACTTGACGGTGTCAGATCTGGATCATGGCTGTCCGAGGAGTATTTTGGCGGCGAGATGACGGCGTCACAAATTTGTTCTTGACGCCGTCAGACCCTATTTCCTATATATAGTTTTCTAATTTTCACATTAGAAGAGAGAAGTTTTGGAGAAACCCTAAGTACGAACTTGGTACGAATTTTACAGATTTTTCAAGGGTTCTTAGCCCTTGATCCCTTTCATGTGTAATTGAGATAAGTATTCTTTTAATTCAATCAATATGTCTATGTGTTGGTTGTCTATATCTTGTTCTTGTCTTAATTCCATCATGCTAGGCTAGATCTATCTTGTGTTTGCTTGGATCTAATGAAACCTAGATGTTAATTATGTGTTGATTACTTGTTTATGGTTGTATTGGATGAATGATTTCGATGTTAGGCTTAAAAAAACTGGCAGATCTCCAAATGGTAACATGCTTGAACGTCTTAGGAAACATGAACTGACGTGCACTAGGTTTTATTGATTGTATTTAATGCATGAGTAAATTCTAATGATCCCATGTTAGGAGCTTCTTAGCCGGCTCGACATAGGAGTGAAGTAGGCACTCATAGGATTGGGGAATTAAGTGCGCCACCCCATGAATGGTATTAAGGAATACAATCCGTCATCCACGCAACTATAACAAGTAATTAACGTGTAAAAGATATCTAGGGAGTAGTGAAATCTAAGTAAACACATTTTCTCCACTTATTGCTCACAACCTTAGTTAATTTAGTTTATTTTCATTTTTAGTATTTTATTTTGATTGCATCTTTAGTATTGGGTTAGTTGATTAGCAACTAATTCCGCCCAAATCCTTCAAAACCCGAGATTTTTACTTGCTTTCTAAAAAATATAAAAATACAAAAATAATCATCCCTCATCTTTAGAACTAGTATTTAGGTTTTCTAATCCTAGCGACACTATTCCTAGCTGAACGATCAATCCCCCGGTACTTGTCACTATACTATACTACAACGATCAGGTACACTGCCTGGTGGGGGTTGTAAGCTTCTCAAGATCCCTTGAGAGGTAAAGCCTGGTGCGATTCCCACGTATCAAGTTTTTGGCGCCGCAGCCTAGGGAATAGTTATTGTCTAGGTTAGTATCTCTTTTTATTAGGTCTACTTGCTAGATTCCCTTCTAGTAAGATTTTATTTTTATTTTTAGGTTTTCTTTAGTCTATCTTATTTCTTTGTGTTTTTGTTCGTAACTCTTCACCACCTGCCATCATGGCAAACGACGAATCCTTTAACCTTAGGATCACTAGGAGTCGTAGTTCCACTAGAAACCTTGTCTTGCCTTATGCGGAACCCGAAAGAGAAATGCATAGATTGAGACAATATCACTCAACTTCTGAACCATCTAGCGTTGCCATCGATTTTGATGCACCCCTTTCTGAAGAAAATTCAGAAAATCATGTTACAACCCCTAGCTCCCAACCCAACGACGAGATGAGTACCCCTGCAACTCCCATTCCTAAGCGCCTTAAGGACTACTCCTCCCCAACCCCTCGTGGCTTCTCAAACGCCATTGTCTACCCAAACAAACACACCAACGAGGTCTTGCATGCAAACGATGTTTGGCTTGTCCAAAGTGTGTGTAAGTTTTGTGGATTAGATGAGGAAGATCCAATCCAACACATTAAAGACTTCTTGAAAATAGTATACACCCTCCATACGGATGGGGCTACTAGAGACACGTCCCGATTGCGATTCTTTCCTTTCACCCTATATGAAAAGGCCCAAGAATGGTATGATAAACTCCCTTCTGAATCTATTTTCACATGGGAGCAACTCATATCCAAGTTCTATAAGAAGTTCTTTCCACCTGGAAAAACCTCAGCGTTTAGAGATAGGATCCTCCGTTTCCGAAAAGGGCAGGACGAACCCTTCCATAAATCATGGATTAGATTCAAAGATTTAATAAGACAAGTTCCCCATCATGGCATTGAGCTTTGGCTCTTGGTCCAAATCTTCTATGATAATATCTCCTCTAACGATCGAAACGGAATTAACCAATCTAGAAAAGGGAGATTGGCCAATCTTAGTGCCGAAGAAGGATGGGATAGGATTGAAGAATATGCTCAAGACCAGGATGACACTTGGGATGAACCTGAGTCGACTGTCAGCATTTCTGAAATCACTTTAGATCGGTTAAGAAAAATTCACAAAAGAGTGGAATACCTAGCTGGATCGCAGTTACCTAAACAACTGTCGAATCCTTACTTAATCTGCGATTACTGTGGGGGCCCGCATGAGGTAGAAGAATGCAGAGGAGCAGCCACAACTGAACATGCATGCTTGTCAGGAGGGGACATTTATGCTGATCCCTCCCTTTTGCCTTTTTACCAAAATGACGATTACACCCTCTGGGGAAATCTGGTAAAGAGAAAAGAAGGAGAGGAAGGCCCTGAATTCGAAATCAGGAGCACTTTTGAAGATGACCTTGGTCACTTCACTCAAGAAAAAGGCTTGCAAATGAAAGGTCTTAATAAGCTTTTCGACGAGCAGCAGGATGACATTGGAGAATTTTTTAACAAGCTTAACTCAGCCCTAGATAATCTTGAAATGCCATCAGGAAGCAAAAAAGACCCCATGCTCGCGATAACCACTCGAGCTGGAACAACAACCAAGGACCCACCTTACCCAAGCTCGTCCCCCATTGCCCCCGATCCAAACAAACCTGGCGAGGAGGAGAAGGATGTAGGCGGCGAGACCCCCGACCAACCTCCCTTGACGACCCCTTCCCCATCAACCCTACCTAACCAACCCGTGAGAATCCTATTTCCATCCCGATTAAGGAACCAGAAAACTGAGAATGATAACAAGAGATTCTTGTCATACCTAAAAGACTCGGTTGTCACCATACCCCTCCTTGATGCTTGCTATCACCTGCCCAAGTATAGCGCATACTTTAAAAAACTACTTGCTAACCGGAAGAAACTCGAGGGTCTTGTGACCCTGGGGGAAGAATGCTCAGTGGTGACCCATCGAGGGCTACCAAAAAAGGTAGACGATCCGGGCAGTTTCACCCTGCCTTGCTCTATAGGATCTCTATCAATCAAGAATGCTCTTGCCGATTTGGGAGCGAGTATCAATCTCATGCCTCACTCTATGTTCCTTAAACTAGGATACTCTGGATTAAAGTCTACCCGTATGAACATCCAACTAGCCGATAGATCAGTCAAGTACCCCGTAGGGATATGCGAGAATGTGCTAGTCAAAGTTGGGAAATTCAAATTCCCGGTCGACTTCGTAATCCTGGATATGGAGGAGGATGACTTGGTACCCATCATCTTAGGGAGACCATTTCTTGCTACCGCTCGTGCAGTCATTGATGTTTATGACGGAAAATTAACCTTACGAGTGGGAACCGATAGCACAACCTTCGACATTAAGGATTCTATGGACCTCTCCCTCGAAGCAGCCAACCGGCTCTATTTCATTGGGGAGGTCGATGAACTCACAGATGTCATTGATAGTTGTGTCGATGAACAGATCGAGCAAGGCTGGCTACGGGACGAGAGTTTTCTGCCTTTGCTAGAGGTAGAAAAGATGGAGGATGTTGGTGCAGTCTCCTTCTACCCCAGACAAGAGGCAACGGAGCATCTTGAGCTCCGAAAGCCCGAAAACAAGCTCAAACCTTCTGTTATCGAACCTCCTGAGTTAGATCTTAAAGAGCTTCCTAACCATTTAGAGTATGCCTTCCTTCAGGGAGAGGACCAACTGCCGGTAATCATAAACTCTTCTTTGGAACATGAACAAAAAGGTAAACTCTTAGAGGTCCTAAAGAAATATAAAGGGGTGCTCGCATGGAGTGTAGCCGACATTAAGGGGATTGACTCAACTTTTTGCACACATAAGATTCTCATGGAAGAAGATTATAAACCTACCGTGCAACCCCAGAGGCGGGTGAACCCTAACATTAAGGAAGTAGTAAAGAAAGAAGTTATCAAACTTCTGGATGCAGGATTGATTTACCCAATCTCAAATAGCCCATGGGTCAGTCCTGTGCAGGTTGTACCTAAGAAGGGTGGAATGACTGTAGTTAAGAATGACAAGGGTGAGATGGTGCCCCAGAGAACGGTCACTGGATGGCGGGTATGCATTGACTATCGGAAGCTCAATGATGCCACGAGGAAAGATCACTTTCCCTTACCATTCATTGATAAAATGTTAGAGAGATTGTCTGGACACGAGTACTATTGCTTCTTGGATGGATTCTCTGGGTATTTTCAGATTCCCATAGCACCTGAGGACCAAGAAAAGACCACGTTTACTTGCCCTTATGGAACATTTTCCTATAAAAGGATGCCTTTTGGGCTATGTAATGCCCCCGCCACTTTCCAGCGATGCATGACAACAATCTTTCACTAACTCATGGAAGACAGCATGGAAGTGTTCATGGATGACTTTTCGGTCTTCGGGAACTCCTTCGACCGCTGTCTTGCTAATCTAGAAAAGATGCTTAAACGTTGTGAGGAAACCAACTTGGTGTTAAACTGGGAAAAGTGTCATTTCATGGTAAAAGATGGGATTGTGTTAGGGCATAAGATCTCAGAGAACGGAATAGAGGTGGACCAAGCTAAAGTTGAAGCTATATCTAAGTTACCATACCCCACGACTGTTAAAGCAATATGCAGCTTCTTGGGGCACGCCGGGTTTTATCAGAGATTCATCAAAGACTTCTCCAAAATTGCTCGGCCAATGACTCAATTGCTTGTGAAGGATGCTCCATTCGATTTTTCCCAAGAATGCAAGGATGCATTCGATCTCTTAAAAAAGGAACTCACACAAGCTCCAATCATGATCACACCCAACTGGGAGTTACCGTTTGAAATCATGTGTGACGCTAGCGATTTCGCTGTCGGGGCTGTATTGGGCCAACGGCGTGACAAGCTTTTCCAACCTATTTACTACGCTAGGAAAACCATGAACCCCGCTCAAGAGAATTACTCCACCACCGAAAAAGAATTATTAGCCGTAGTGTTTGCGTTCGACAAATTCCGACAATATCTTGTCCTTTCAAAGACAGTCGTCTTCACTGATCACTCGGCTCTTCGATATCTTTTTGCGAAGCAGGATGCTAAGCCACGACTAATTCGGTGGATCTTGTTGCTACAAGAATTTGATGTTGAGATTCGCGATAAGAGGGGGGCAGAAAATCTGGCCGCAGATCATCTATCTCGTCTCGAAAACCCCTTGGATAAGCACGATAGAAGTGAGATTAGGGATTCATTTCCTGACGAACAACTCATGTTAATGATTGATTCGGAGCCGTGGTACGCCGATTTTGCTAATTACCTCGCAAGTAGACTTGTTCCTGAACACCTGACTAGATACGAAAGAAAAAGGTTCTTTTCTTAACTAAAATACTACTTTTGGGATGAACCATTTTTATTCCGAAGGTGTCCAGACCAAATTATAAGACGCTGTGTTTCGGAGAGTGAGGCAGTAAAGATTATGAGGGAATGTCACTCTGGTCCCTCTGGCGGGCATCATGGGATAAACACCACCGCCCGAAAGATTTTCGATGCGGGCTTCTATTGGCCCACAATTTTCCGTGATGTAAAAGAGATGGTGCAGGCATGCGATGCATGTCAACGGGCCGGGAACATATCACATAGGGATGAAGCACCTCAGAACTTTATACAAGTATGTGAGGTCTTCGATGTTTGGGGAATTGACTTCATGGGATCCTTTCCATCTTCAGAGGGGAACGAATACATTTTAGTCGCCATCGATTATGTTTCAAAATGGGTTGAGGCACAAGCCCTTAGGACCAATGACGCCAGAGTAGTTATTCATTTCCTGAAAAAGCTTTTCGCTAGATTCGGGATTCCTAAAGCTCTCATCAGTGATAGGGGGACCCATTTTTGCAATGCACAAATGGAAAAGGTCATGAAGAGGTATGGAGTATCCCATCGGTTCTCCACCGCCTATTATCCACAAACCAATGGCCAGGTCGAAAACACCAATAGGGCTATTAAAAGAATACTTGAAAAGACGGTTAGTCAAAATAGAAAAGACTGGTCATTTAAACTCGACGAAGCCTTATGGGCATTCCGAACCGCCTAAAAAACACCTATTGGAACGACCCCGTTTCGTATGGTGTATGGTAAGGCATGTCACTTACCAGTGGAATTAGAACATAAGGCTTATTGAGCGCTTAAGACATGTAACTTAGATTACACAATTGCTGGAACTAATAGGTTCTTGCAATTACACGAGCTTGATGAGCTTAGGTTAGAAGCCTACGAATCTTCCATCACATATAAAGAGAGAGCAAAAAGGTGGCATGACCAGAGAATTAAGAAACCCAAAGAATTTTCAGAGGGAGACAAAGTCCTATTGTACAATTCTCGGTTGAGATTATTTCTGGGAAAACTTAAGTCTAGATGGTATGGACCGTTTACGGTGAAGAATTCCTCTAAAACTGGAGCCGTGGTGTTATTAGACGATGAAGGTAGGGAATTTACTGTTAACATACAACGTGTAAAACATTATCAAGAAAATAACAATGAAATGATTAGTGAGGAGGATGTGACGTTTGACGATGAGGTCACGTAGTAACCCATGACCTTGAGTCTAGCTACAAGACTCGTAAATAAAGAAAAGCGCTTCTTGGGAGGCAACCCATATTTTGTGTGATTTTATTTTTGTTTGTTTGTTATTTGCTTCCGTATGCATGCTTTATTTTTATTGTTGGTTGATCATGTTTCTAAATTAAATAGTGGAAATACTTTACTTTGTTGTTTTGGCCTAGTCTTAACTCCACCTAAAAGTATTTTTGCAAAAGATAAGTGTAAGGGGAAACCCCAAATATGTTTTCAAGAAACAAACCGATCATGATTCTCCACAATATTAAATAAACATGTATATTCGTATTTGTTAGAGTCAAATGCTTGTATTGAGTCATAATGAAGTTTTGCAGGATTTTCCAGGAAGTAGGACCAAGTTTTTCCAGAAATTTTTCGGAAACTTAACATAAGAATTTCTGCAGGTCACTTCTGACGGCGTCATAAATTAATTCTTGACGGCGTCACGTGTAAAAATCTGGAAATTTTACCGGTTTTGTTTTTCTAACGGAGTCTTATGGTTTTTGTGAATTATTAAGTTTTATAATCTCCAGGAGATCTGCAAACTTCGTTCCACAAGCATTATATCTTATTTTGTTTTCTAGGATTTAGTAACTTATATAGGATGTCGCCGATTTTACGTGAGGTTGTCTTGTTTGTTTTCTCAGGATTTACAGGTTATGTATGACAAGAAGATGATTTATATTCTGGAAGGGAAGCTTTGATTGTTCATTTTCTTGGAGGAAGATTTAACCTGGTCACCTTATTATCCATACCGAGCGAATCAGGGGAGTATTTGATTTTATTCCTTTTACTTCTTCACTTTTACATTCTTTACTTGAACATTGGAGACAATGTTCATCTTAAGTGTAAGGGGAGGGTAAAAAGATGATACCTTACATATGCACTTTCGCTTGAGTTTGTTTTGTTTGATGGTAGATGTGTAATAAAACTATGAGAAATACTTGTTAGTGTAATTTTAGCGCCAAATTTAAATTTTTTTTTACAACATTTAGGAGTGAAACTTTAGCCATAGCAAGTGTCTCATGGATAGGAGATTGTATGACTAGCACATAACCGTATATTCGGAAAAATTTTCCACCCAAATATGTGAGGTTCGCCTTTAGATTTGATAGGAAAAGAATTTACTATTAGTGCTTATGAGTGTACCGGTAGCATTTAGATTCTAGAACTTGCGTTAGTGATGCATCCCGAGACCGCTAGTGAGACTACATTCGTGTAGTAGGATTCACTACATGATAAGAGGCATTAGGATTACCCTTGTGTTAAACCCGTATCATAATTACTTGACCATTTAAGTCATATTACTTGGCTAGTTAAGTCAAGTTATTTTTCCCACACCCTTAGCGTTGTACTCATTTTTAGTACACGAAACCCCTAGTACACCCATCCGAGCCTATCTTTTCGTTTCTTACTTTAAGCATCTTACCTAAAGGAAGAATTTGTTACACCCCACTTAAATGTACAACCAAATCGCCTTAGCCTTCCGTGTATGCGCTCATTTTTAGTGCATTATTGTTATTTGTTAAACCCTAAGTTAATTATCTAATTAATTACATGGTTGCTAAGTCGAGTCATATCCTTGTACATATTGTTTTGGGACGATTGGGACTCATGGGTAAAGTACTTATTTTATGGAGTAATGGGGAAGAACATCATTTATTACCCCCATACGTACGTTAATCTTAAAAGTACTCCAAGTGTTTTGATTTTCTTAATTCGAGTCATTAGATTGGTTAATTGTAAAGTATGTAAAAATTCAAGTGTAAGGGAAATGTTCATTCCCTATGATGTATTATTTTGGATGGTAGGGTAAGAGTGTATGAAAAAAAAAAATCAAAAAATCAAGAAAAAGAAAAAAAAAAGTAGAAAAAGAAAAAAAGAGAAAAAAAACATACGGACTACCATCCATTTTTATTCTATGTTTTTGTTATTTTTCATTTATTAGCTTAAGTCGAGTCTAGTCTTGGCTTAGCAACGCCACATTGTACATGTAATTAACCAAGATTGTTAACTCGCCACCAGTAAAACTTTCTTTATCCAAAAAAACCGTGTATTTCATATCCCTACACCTAACGTTACAACCCTTTAAAAAGACCTCTTTGATAGTTTATTCTAGGTGCTTACGCCATGTGGTGGAGGTTTGATCCTTTCCCAAGCCTATGGTAATCTATTTTGCTATGACAGGTAGTGAGAGATATCTTCCGTTTCCATATTGTAATTTATACTTTATTACAACCGAGAGATGTGAGTATCTAAACACTATTTGTGAGGTGCTAGTGTATGACCTCCGTGCTTGTCTTTGGTCTTTAGTGGAACGATTATTTGTTGTAATTACTTTTATGTTAGTGTTAAATGACCCCTAACTTGTATTTTGATTATAATAAAAGCGCATTTGCTTGAGGACAAGCAAATCTCAAGTGTAAGGGTATATGATGAGGTGAAAAATGAACCATTTTTAGGGGGTCATTTAAGCCCGGAATTGAATTTATTTGATCAAATATTGCCCTAAATCGTTCCTTTTGTGATTTTAGGTACTTTGGGAGAGAAATCTGGAAAAGGAAGCAATTCAGACGTTTTTGGAGCATAAAAGTGAAGAAAACGCCAAAGTCTTAATTTTCCTTGCTGGGAACAGTAGGTGACGGCGTCAAGAAGAAAATCTTGACAGCGTCAAGAGTAATTTGCATGACGGCCCAGTACATATTTGACGGCGTCACGAAGTAGGGCGTCAAAAGGAAAATGCATGTCGGCCTGAAAACACATAACACTTGACGGCGTCAGATCTGGATCATGGCAGTCCGAGGAGTATTTTGGCGGCGAGATGACGGCGTCACAAATTTGATCTTGACGCCGTCAGACCCTATTTCCTATATATAGTTTTCTAATTTTCACATTAGAAGAGAGAAGTTTTGGAGAAACCCTAAGTACGAACTTGGTATGAATTTTACAGGTTTTTCAAGGGTTCTTAGCCCTTGATCACTTTCATGTGTAATTGAGATAAGTATTCTTTTAATTCAATCAATATGTCTATGTGTTGGTTGTCTATATCTTGTTCTTGTCTTAATTCCATCATGCTAGGCTAGATCTATCTTATGTTTGCTTGGATCTAATGAAACCTAGATGTTAATTATGTGTTGATTACTTGTTTATGGTTGTATTGGATGAATGATTTCGATGTTAGGCTTAAGAAAACTGGCAGATCTCCAAATGGTAACATGCTTGAACGTCTTAGGAAACATGAACTGACGTGCACTAGGTTTTATTGATTGTATTTAATGCATGAGTAAATTCTAATGATCCCATGTTAGGAGCTTCTTAGCTGGCTCGACATAGGAGTGAAGTAGGCACTCATAGGATTGGGGAATTAAGTGCGCCACCCCATAAATGGTATTAAGGAATACAATCCGTCATCCACGCAACTATAACAAGTAATTAACGTGTAAAAGATATCTAGGGAGTAGTGAAATCTAAGTAAACACATTTTCTCCACTTATTGCTCACAACCTTAGTTAATTTAGTTTATTTTCATTTTTAGTATTTTATTTTGATTGTATCTTTAGTATTGGGTTAGTTGATTAGCAACTAATTCCGCCCAAATCCTTCAAAACTCGAGATTTTTACTTGCTTTCTAAAAAATATAAAAATACAAAAATAATCATCCCTCATCTTTAGAACTAGTATTTAGGTTTTCTAATCCTAGCGACACTATTCCTAGCTGAACGATCTATCCCCCGGTACTTGTCACTATACTATACTACAACGATCAGGTACACTGCCTGGTGGGGGTTGTAAGCTTCTCAAGATCCCTTGAGAGGTAAAGCCTGGTGCGATTCCCACGTATCAGCACCGAATAAACACAAACATGATTATTCGACTTCATATCTCAAGTGATTTCATCAATCAAGATTTTGTTTCAGGATTAGCCTTTTTGCATTACAATAACAATGGTTTTTAGTCCATACACATGCCTACCGCAACTTATTAACTTTTTGAATAAATTTTCGGGTGATTGTCGTCCCGCGGTCATGCATACTTTGTTCATCATTATGTCTTATGCTAAACCAGGGCTTATAGAGTTGTCGCTTGATACTAACTTTTAAGTCACACCTAGATCTTCGTTCATCGATCACTCAGGAATATTCAAGAGGAAAAGGTACATATATTAATTATGAGGAAATCTTACCTGCGTTACAAAGCAGGTAAGATACCTCCATTCCTTTGAAAAAAAATTGAAAAAATTACAATTAAGCCTCTGCACTTTCATGGTTCTTTTTGTTTAATCTAGAGGTGGCAATTTATGCCCAAAATGAAAAACATGGCTAATTTTGACTAATTTATAAAAGACTTAGGCACATTTAGCTCATTTTTTTTTTTTTTTTTTTTTTTAATTTAAATGTGCATATTTAGCCCATTGAACGGGCACATATTTTCTCTTAATTGGGGAACATTATAATCGTTTTTAATGAAAAAATTATATATATAATATATTTAATTTTTTAAATATAAATGAAGTATTACGTTTAACGAATTTATTTTGTCATTTTTAGTCTTCTATAAAGCGATTTGTATAACACGTGCCCGATTAACCCGTGCCCGTTCTAGCCCGTGCCCGTGCTCGCCCGCCCCGCCCGCTTTGCCACCTCTAGTTTAATCCTTGCTTTTTTTTTTTTATTTATTTTTTTTTTATTTCTTTTCCAAAGGAAAGCAGGTAACTTACCTGCTTTGTAAAGCAGGTAAGATTTCCCCATTAATTATTGTTTGCTGTATTATGCATGAATGTTTATTGTTTACTTTAAAATAGTATGTCCTGTCTTTCAGTTTTTGCGAACCTCCTTCATATTAATCTATTTTCTTGATCAATCAAGATTTTAAGTAAATGGTAAATTTGAATCGTTATGAACATACTAACTAATAGTGAATCTTAATTATTATCACAGGTTGAGTCTACCACAAGAACTTGTTAATGTTGCAAAGTCTTTCCCTTTAAACTTGTCGCCCAAGGATAGTGCTCTAGTCACCACATCTTTGTTCATCGACTATTCTGCTTTACCGAAAAGGTGCATACCTCCACCAAAGAAGACCACACATTCAACTTGTGAGGAAGCTTTAGCTGCAGTAGTCAAAGATGTTGGAAAACACTATCGCCTTTCTGGCTTATAATTGATGAAGAGAGGAACACTTACGAGAAAGTTTACAATGTTTTTATTGCTTGAACTTTGCTTGATTATAAATGCTTACATACATCACATATTTGTACTAGCCCACGGAAAATTATATAATTGAGATACTTCCATGGATCTCTAGATAATACCGACTTTAAACATTTAGCTACAATCTTCTACACATTTCTATAAAACTTTTACATACATATTTTCTATGATCATTCTTTGACTTTCTAAAACTAAAAATTTTACATACATATTTTCTATGATCATTCTTTAATTATCAGATGAAAAGTTTTATTTAACAAATTTCTTGTCGGCTAATTGTTTGTGTGGTTAGGATATCGGGTATAATTAATTGTTAAGCTTATGATAATTACAAAATTAGGGCCAATCTTTTTGATAAGTTGGTTTATATTTATATGTCATCTCGTGTTTTGGCCAACTATTTGTGGGCGTGTCACACGTTAAGAGCAAAAAATGGTTGATGATTAAATTTGTGACGAAGATGGCAGTTAACAAATCGTAAAACAAATGTTTCTACAAAGAAGCCTTATGGTTTTTGGATTAAATGTGAAATTCATCATTTACTTTTTGTTTAATATATCTAATGTTTTCGTAAGATAATCATATCAAATTTACGCAGGTCCCATTTATTGCAACAGATTGGACTCGATACACAGATAAAGACCGATCATATTACTTTGCAACTTAATTACACGTGTTACTATTTTACTTTTTGTTACAACGTCTTTTTATATAGTTATAATCAATGGTGTTCTACAAATCATTCATATTTTTTGATGTTATGAAGTCAACTACAAATATATATGATCAAAAGTTACAGTATATACCCCTATGCATGAAAGTAATTGCAAAACTAGTCCTAAAGTCAAGTAAACTATATTTTTATGAAACAACTAAGTTTCTTAGCCTACGTTAAGCTAATATATACTTAACTAAGTCTCCTAAATCAGATTATAGCACATAATAAGGCCATTTAACACATAAACATGTATTTGTCTAAAATTAGGGTTTTAAAATGAAAACTTCTAAATGAAAATGATCAAGGCTTATCTAAAGGTTCTAAGGCATATCCTAGGAGTCCTATATCAGTACTAAGGCTATTAGAATCAAGGTTGAGGCTTACCTAGGTCGTATGAGGTGTTACGTGAAGATTAGGGTTTTCTAGGCCAAAACTACAACTCGAATAGTACTAGGGCTATTGTACTTGATTCCTACTGGTCTTAGAGACTTATTACTACAGAATAGGAGAGGTAGAGAATATAGAAATGGTGTGGTATGAAATGGTGAAGGGAGGGGGTATTTATAATGTAACGAGGGTACTAGGTGTATTTTAGGGTGCTAGGTGTCGAAGAGGGGGGGGGGTTGACTCATGGTAGGTAGGGTTTGAGGTGGTGAGTCTAGGGAATGACAAGGATGAGCTAAAACTAGGTAGAGGGCTGGTTTAGGGTGTTTGTGGTGGTAAGGCAGCCGAAACTCAGGTAGGTGACAAGTAGGTGATGCACCTACTTGCTTGCTAGCTTGTGAGGTGCTAGGGTGCCTACTTGAGGTGCTTAAGCTGCTAGGGTGCTTGCTTGGGTAGTTTGGGGTACTTTGGTAGCTTAGTTTAAGTGTTAGGTTTAGTTTTAGCCTAGTTTTGTCTAGTGAGAAATTAAGGTCTAGCATATGGTTTAGTGCCTAGACTAGGGTCCTATGAGTGTTTAGTGACTAATATTAAGTCCTAGGAGGCTTATACTAAGTGATGGTAGCTTATGGTGAAGTTTTGGGATAGTTTAGACTTAATTCCGGGAAGTTATGACCTAGTTAGGGTTTTGTGCTTAAGGGACTTGTACCTAGGTTCTAGGGGGTTGTACTATGATCTATGAAGTATAATATATCCTAAAGTTGCTAATGTAACTCATACCTAAGCCTTGAACACTTTCAAGTTAGTTCAGATAAGTAATTAAGGTTTTAAAGCTAACCGGGAACACATAGGTGCAATTAGGGTTTTCTGATGAGTATAGTGTACTAGAGTGATAGTTTACTTAGTGTAATGATTTTTAGAACCTAGACTTGACATACCGAGATGTTTACAGGAGGTAAACATAGTGGTGTTGGGCATAGGTGGATACGTGAGCAGGTCTAAAGAGTCATGCATGTAATGAAAAGTAAAAATTTACCTGTGAAATTACCTTGTGGTGGAAATGATATTGAGGAAATTTTATGGGTTATTACAAGTTTGAATTTTATATTTATACTTGACTTGACTTGGTATCCATTGGTAGTCGGATTACTTTTGGGATTTGCAACACTGGATTTGGAATATATGCTTTGATACGGATTTCATACGTTGACTTGGACTTGTATTGGACTTTGGACATTTTTGACTTATTGGACCCGAAATGAATATAGTACATTAGACTCGTAATGAATTTAATGTATTCGATTCGCAACGGACAAACAATATGGAAATAATGTCTAACGAACAATAATATTTAGAAACACTCGTAATTTAATTTATTGGGAAATTGATTTACAATAAAATCTTTTGACTTGGAAATAACCAATAAACGACCGGGTTATGGCAAAGTTTTGTGAAATTTTTATACTTAAACTTAATTTTCAAAAATTATTTTATTATTAAAAACTTATAAATTCAAACTTGCCTGAATTTGTAAAACGAGCATGTTTTAAACAAATATTTGGGATTATGAGTAAATACCGACGCTTACCAATTAACTTGCCAGGTTTTACATATTTGCTTTCTCATTATCTCTGTGATTTCTTTCGTCATCTCTTCTCGACTCCTTTCATCGTCACTTCTTGACTCGGGTCCCCGTTTATACTCTCTCGACTATTCCGTTATTCGTTCCTTTTGTCATGCGTACTCTTGAGTCTGTGTCTTCTAGCTTTACATGAATGATGATACCAAACGCTTCTATAATAATGAAATGAGATTATTTTTGTAATGGAAATGGTTTATTTTTTGAAATGAAAATGGTTAATTTTTGAAAATGGCAAGGTTTATTTTTGGAAATGGAAATGGTTTATTTCTGAAAATGGAAATGGTTGATTTTTGGAAATGAAAAATGGTTGATTTTTATAAATGGAAATGGTCGAATTTTAAAACACTTGCGCATTTGATTCCCTTTTATGAGCTATATTTTGAGACGGGTCTGTATATTATTAGGTCGTGTCAAGTACGTTGTGTTGTGACATTGTCGATACCGTTGTGCTTTGTTACTATTTGGCTTTTGTGCTGTTCTATCCCTGATATTATTGTGATATTGTATTGCTGTTTTTTTAATGAGGTGAGTTTCATAGCCCTATTTTTACTCGTATTAATGTTTTATTGAAATCTTTGGGTGAGAAAACATGCAAAACTGTTTTGCTTGGACCGATTATGGATTTGTGATTTGGTTAATTTCATTACGTAGATAAGGCTAAGGTTTAGTATCCCGTTAACTGCCCACTAATGAGTCGTTAGTTCCTGCAGGAAGCGCGAATGTTATAGATAGATCTATTGTGGTTGACTTCCCCGTATGGACTTTGGTGCCCAACTTGTCAGGATTTATATCCGAACTTTGGTACTCCAACTTGCCAGTGATTATGCCCAGATTTGTGGATGCACCAACTTGCCATGACGTATAACATGTCGGATTATATATATATATATGTGATTAGGGCATTATTGGATGCTATGGTGTTTATGCACCTCGATGAGTCTGAATTTGTGACTTAGCTTGCGTGATGAATAAGTAAACTGCTATGGTCCAAAGATGATATTTTGTTCATCAGTTAGTCTTGTTCATCAGTTAATTTTGTTCATCAGTTAGTATTATTCGTCAATTAGTGTTGTTCATCAGTTAATCTTGTTCAAGACTGATAAATTGATGAACAAGACAAACTTCTGTTCATCAAAACGAGATTTTATTCATCAACTATCTTGCCCATTTTATTTGTGTTCATCAATTGCACCAACCGTTTTATTCTTGTTCATCAGTAGCCACGACCGTTTTACTTATGTTCATCAAAAAAGATTCGTTCATCAATTGTCTCGTCCATTTTACTTTTGTTCATCAATACCCCCGTTTGTTTTACTTATGTTCATCAATCGCCACGACCGTTGTTTTACTTCTGTTCATCAAAATATAATTTTGTTTATCAACTTTCTTTCCCACATTACCTTGGTTCATGAGCCTTACCCGTTGTACTTTTGTTCAATAAAAACGAAGTTTTGTTCATTGGAGATTTACCTTTTTTTATTATGACTTATAGCATTAACAAGATTCTTACCCTCGCAAAAGATTTATTTATTTTTTATTATTAAAAAGTGTTGTTCATCAATATAGAAGTGTTGTTCATCAATAAAAAGAGCTGTTCATTTGTTTGTCAATAAAAAGTGTTGTTCATCAATAAAAAATGTTATTGATCAATAAAAAGAGTTGTTCATCAGTTCATTACAATCTTGATCAGTTCTCTTTATTTTTGTTCATCAGTTATATCACAGTGTTCATCAGTTTGATTACATTGTTCATCAGTTTTCTAACCAAAAAATAATAAAAATCATAATGGTCATCAGTTCATCGGTTTTCTTAAAAAGAATTATAATTTTCATCAGTTTATCACTTTTTCAAAAAAAATAATAATAAAAAATAATCATAATGTTCATCAATTGTCTAAAAAAATCACAATGTTCATCAATTAAGGTCATGTTCATCAGTTGGTTGTTGTTCATCAGTTAGTCAGTTCATCATTTAGTCTTGTTCATCAGTTAAAAAACACTAAAAATAACAAAAAAAAAATGTATTGTAGTACAACAATTAGTGCATTTAAATGTACTCTTATAAGAAAAATCTCTTTTAAGCATTTTATCAAACACTTTGTGTGCACTAAATATGTGTAAAACATCATTTTTAAAATGCAGTATCTCACTCATATCATATCAAAATTGAGTGATTCAAATTTCGGGGTAAAGAACGGCAAAAAAGCTACAATTTTCATGTTTTAAGTTTTGTGAAATTCAACCTTTAAATTAGACAAAAGTATGGTCGAATATGCCGAAAATTTTAAGAAAATCATAACCCACTTGAAATCTTAAAAAAGAAAAAATAAAAAGTTCCGATTATATATCAAAATGCATATCAAACTAACGAGAATTAAATTTTAAAAATTATAGTGAAATCAGTTTTTTGTAAAAGTTTGTCGTTTGAAAGAAATAACAATGTGAAGTTTGAGGGTAAAACTAAAAAAATGGTCAAAAGACCAAACTACCCTTGATCAACTTAAAACAGGAGGGCTGTGGCATTTTTTTTAGTCTTGACCGTATAATTGTTTTGGAGGAGATCTAATGGATAGAATTACCTTTTATACTTTTCAAAAATTCCTTACTTTGCAGTTTGCATAGGATGCATCAAGAGTAGAGGTGCAAGTTTGTAACCGGTTTTTAAAAAACTGAACCGGTTAGACCGGTTTTTGGTTTTTTACCCAGACCGGTTTTTTGCCGGTTTTAATTCCGTTTTTTTTAAAACTAGTTTTAACCGGTTTTTTATTATATATATATATATATATATATATATATATATATACTCGTTGCCTTTTAAAAAAAAGCCGTTGTAAGTTTTAACCGGTTTAAAAATATAGCCGTTTTCTAAAAAAAAAAAAAAAAAAAAAAAAAAAAAAGACCGTTAACCGCTTTTAACCAGTTTTTCCCCCCCTTTTTTTTTTTTTTTAAAAAAATCCGAGCCAAAGGCTCTATAGCGAACTAGACGTTTTTTTTTTTTTTTTTTTTTTTTTTTTTTTTTTTTTTTTTGATGATTCTTGATGCTTTTAAGATATGGATTGTTAGTATAAATAGATGTAATGAGTTGGGGTTGAAAACACATAAAAAACAATCTCATTTCTTTCTTTAATCTTTCAAAAACGCTCTAATCTCGCTAATTCGCTATAATGGAAAACTCACAATCATTACAAGCTTTCACTACTCCCTCCGTTTCTACGAGCAATGCCCGAAAAGTTTACACAAATGAAGATGTTGTGCAAGTTAGACCAACTAACCAAAAAGGTGATGTTTGGTCTAATTACGATTTGTGTTTAATGGTTGATAATTTGGATAGGGCGCGTTGCAAGAAATTTGGGAAATTTTATAACCCCCACGTCTAATTCTACACTTAGGAATCATATGGGTAGTTGTAAGGCGGTCCAACAAAGTGATACGTCGCAAGGTACTATTGGTGCGGATGGTTAAGTTTTTATATATGATAATGATGCGCTTCGACTTGATTTTATGAAGTTTGTCATTCAACAAGCGCTTCCATTCAACCACTTCGATAACGTCAAGCTTACGGAGATCATCAAAAGGAGGCTACAACCGCGGTATCAACATGTAAGTCGTACTACTCTTAGAAGTGATGCTTTTAATTTATGAAAAACGGCTAAAAAATATATTATTGATGGTTTTCGCGAATATAAATATGGTGTTGCTATAACTACGGATACTTGGACCGCACCACATGGTGCGGCAAATTCTTTCGTCGTTACGGCTCATTGGTTTAATCCCGAATCTTGGTTATTAATGAAACAGACAATTGCTTTTAAACTATTTGGTTATCCTCATACGGGATCTAATTTAAGAAAATTTTTACATGACACTGTAATTGAATATAATTTAGATGATAAAGTTTTTACGATTTCACTAGATAATGCATCAAATAATACTATTGCTATGGACTTGTTAAAATTACGTGTAAAACCTATTTTAGATGGTTCATTTTTTTCATTCTCGTTGTGTTGCTCATATAGATGTACAAGATTTTTTGGAAGAAAATGATCTTGAGTAGTTGAGTATAACGGGTGATGGCAATGCCGAAGCTCGATATACTTGATTACACTAATATGTTTTCGGGTGATGGCCATGCCGAAGCTCGAAATATATTAGTATTTATATGTTTTTATGATTGTATTTGTTTAAATAAAAGTTATGATTGTATTGTATAAATTAAAGTTATGATTGTATTTTTTTAGTTGTATAGTTGTATTGTTTAAATAAAAGTTATGAGTATATTGTATAATTATATGTTTGATAATTAACAAGTTTATTAAATAAATGTTCAAAGTTTTTAGTAAAATTCTGAAAAAAAACGAACCGGTAAATAACCGATAAAAAATCAGAATCCAAATATATATAACCGAAAAAAATGAACTGGTAAAAAACCGATAAAAAACCGATTCCGAAAATTTATTGTTAGGTCACCATTTTACAACATAAACACTTAGAGATTTAGAGAGAGAAAGTAAGTAGAGAGAGAGAGAGTGGAAGGAACCCTTATAATAAGAAAATGATAGAAGTGTATTACCAAGAGAACCAACACCCTCTAATGAGGGGTTACAAGAGTATTTATAGGTGAGGACTAGGGCTTCTCATAACTTAGACAATATGACATATTAAGCCCTTAGACCTTTACCAAATCTATAAACTTAGCATAAAACTTAGTAAAACATATTAATTCACTAACGTACTAACATAATAATGCAACCTATTGCAAAATTCAATGACCGACACTTGAAATAATAAAGTCTATTCCCAACAATCTCCCCCTAAGTGTTGGTCATCAAAGGTTGCCCGACGTCGTCATCTTCTAAACTTTGACTTTGTTGTTGACGTCTTCAAAAATTGTTAGCAAAATCTTTCATCGTTCTTTGTACTTCGTTCTTTGTTAATGTGATGGTTATCAAGTTATGAAGTTGTCTGCCGTTCGTCACTTCTGTGTCTGTGGTGGTTGTCCGCCATTCCAGCATGCTCATACATCTTTGGACTTTGACTTTCAAAAGCACGAAGTTCCTTTACATACACTTTGATCTTTGGTCTTTATACTTTGCAGATTCTTATTTTTGTAGTAGAATCTTTCTTTGAACTTTGTGCTGCTTAGATCTTTGGGGGAGCTTTCATTGGCTTCAAGATGTATGCATGAGCATGCTGGAATCTACCATCATGGAGGTGATTTTTACCTGGAGGTAAACAGTTAGCAATAATCAACCGGTACTTACAGATAAGGAATTTGAGCTCGTCAACAACATAGTGTGAAGACTCCTTCTAATCCTTATCGAGGCCGTTCCTATGTCAGATACCCCCGAAGGAGCTTACGAGACCTACTAAGTAGCTCAATGACTGGGTGAGTCGCTGGGGATCACTCCACGACTATAGACCGCTAAAGAACAACCGCGAACACTAAGCGTAACCCGTGTAGGGTTACCGAAGTGACCTGCTGTTAGGGCTGTTTGATGTTGGCCCTGGCAGGAATTTCCGTTCAATCATTGAGAAATACATTTGTAATTCTCTCATAAACGTTCTCGGCAGATTGCTAAGATCTGCGAAGGACTCGATAATTTACAGCTGGTGTCCATTGATGTAGAACACCAGTTGTAGAAATACTAAGTGTTCCTAAGAGATCTTTGATGTATCTCATGGCTCTAGACTCAATAAGTGCACACTTAGGTTTCCTATGCGGAGACTAGGGAGGGGTCTCCTGCTTCAATATCAACCATCTCTAAGAGATAAGTCAATAGATTACACTGGTTCCCCGTGAGAATGAAACAAGTTCTTTTAAGAGAACTTGAGTGGTTAAGAAGGTTTAGTGCATTGCGTCACTGGGTCCATGACAACTTTATCTTCAATACCGGTGTTGCCTTAGCAACAACCAGTAGCATACGAATTGAACCCGGTGTCTGCCCTAAGGTTGAACATATGGAGGGCTATTTCTTTTCACCCTTTTCTTAACTTTTCCTTTTAATTCTTCAACTCCATCTTTCCCCTTTCATTCTTTTCTCCTTTTTTCGTATCATACCTAAGGACTTCTAATTCTAACTATTGGTGATGTCCTTGGGTAGATCCCTCCGGCTCTGGCGGATCATAGGACGGTTTTTCCTATCTTAATCACCTTATAACTCCATGATTATCCTACAATTGCCATGAAACCTTTGATTGAAAATCTCTCAAAGTGCTTGTGAATATCAAACATTTTGTTTAACACTTTGAGAGTTTTGTGTTTTTGAAGGGCTCCCCCTTCACATGTGCTCATAAGTATTTAATAAATTTGCACATGCGGGAGGAGCAAGCACTTTTTAAATTGATCCACTTTCAGTGAACAAGACCGATTCAAGACACGCTTATATCACTAGTCAGACTAGCTTGAAGTTATTACCCGACCTGGTCAAGTCCATAGAAAGTTTCTCGAGACGGTACATTTCTACTTGGACAAATCTTTTTCGAGACACGTTTACATGGCTAGTTAGAGAGTTCCATTGTCAGCTTTTAGGTGACAACTAGCTCTAGTAACTAACTTGATGTTATTACCCGTCGAGGATAAGTCTTTTCGATTATTTAACTTTTATGTTTCGTCAATTCTTGGGTCAATCTTGAGTCTAGCTCGCATGAGTTTTGACATTAAGCAACTTTGAACTTTCATATTTTACTCACTTTCACTTTTCTCCCCCTCAAAAATAGCATATGAGATGTTGTTTTTGTTAAACTTTTGATTAAAATATGTTTTTTGAGTCTTATGGGGAGATATCAACAAGAACTTTTGTTTTTCAAAACGATGAGTTTTCAAGTGCTCCCCCTCAACAAGTGAATACTTATTAAGGTGAAATACTTGTCTTTTGAGCAGAATTATGAAAATCAGAAAATGTTTGATTAATTCTACTCAAAAGTAAGAAGCCTTCGATCCTTATATCAGGATTGAGGCACTGAAGCGTACCTCAGTGTCCTTTAATTACAAGCACGGGGTTGTACACTGTTATATGTGCACAAACCAATAAACATGATTTTAACAGAACATATTGTTTTGGAAATACTCCCCCTCAAAACTCGCATATGTTTTGAGAATTTTAAACTTTGGAGCGAATTGGGGAGTAAATATTTGAAAAATCTTGAGCAAAATTTTGAAAAGTTTAGAAAAACCTTTTGAAAAATTTTGAATCAATTTTGCTCAAGATTAAGAAGTTTTAGTTAAGCTTAGCATGAGAACTTCTTCTGGTTTTCAAGGAAAAGTGCACGTTTGGTTTTAAAGAATGGTTTAGCAAGGTACTCTCCTTTTGAAACCCGAGTTGTACACTGAAATGAGTGCACAAGTCGTTGTTTTTATACAAAATTAGTTTTCTTTAAACAAAATACTCCGCCTCAAATAATGAAATTTATTCAAGAGATAGTCTTCTTTAGCTGAATTTTGAATTGTATATTAAAATACTTTTTGAAAATTCATGAGATGATTCTGCTCAAGGTTTTAGAAAACATAATCAAGTATTATACAACAAAGAATGCTTGAAATTCAAAACTCTTTTACCGTTGAAAGTTGTTTGAGACCTGGAGTCTTTCTTTTGAGTTTTAAAATCTGAAAAAGATTTCCATCTAAAGTTGAACCTCATGGGTTCTTTTTGAAGATATGTTTTTATGATGAATGGAAAACTTCCGGTATTTGGGATGTTCAGATCAGAGACATTCTTTTATTGGAGCCAAAGCATTCCAGATTTTGAAAATTTGAAAGGTTTTGAATGACTTTGCTTTGGTCTCCACACTTGCTTTACTGGTGTAAAACGAGAGTGTAGAGTTTGGATTTTTTTTCTCACCATTTTGAATCCTTTTACCAGTTTAGCCTTTAAACACATTTTGCCCTTTATCCTCAAAAACATGTTTCATAAGAAATATTTTGACGAATGTTGAAATTTTGACTTTCAATGAGATGACATGTACTTGCAAACAGAGAAAATGCATCAGGCACAAACAAGTATACAGATTAATCAAAAATCTCATTCTAAATCAACCTAATTGCTCAGAATTCTCAGATTAACACACAGGATCAAAGATTAATTCATTCTTTCACTCAAAATTATCCAATTATTGTCATGGTTTGGGGTTAAGAATTGAGACTTTGCACGCATGTTAGCATCAAAATGCAAGAATATTGTACAAACAAATGCCCTAGTACTTAGCAGCAAAGACATCTACATCTTAAACCCTAAATCACATGATTTCAAACCTATGTTGTTACTAACTGAGCAAACACAGCAATCGAGCATTCTTTAGTGTTCTCTAAAGCTATATGAAATAATTAAATAGACTAAACACATAAAAAATGAAAGAAATGCCCCGATCGATATTTACATAAACCCTAGTTTCTGATTTTGCCTTTTTGACTGTTGAAAACATTTGAAACATTTAGACAATGATTAGACAACAACGATAAAGAAATTTGAAACTCACAATTGTGGAAAAAGATCGTAGATAAAAAAGTTAGTCTGATTCATTGACGTTTTTAAATTACGTGTGAAACTTTTGAGAGAATTTGAGGAAACATTTATTATAGCCCATTTTATTTTCTATGCAAGACCCTTTTACCTAAGTTTAAGACATTTGTGAATCTTTACTCATTAAAGGTTAATTACTTTTCCATTTTAAGTCCAAACTAAATTAATTTGGAATCATTGCAGAAAAAATTCTTTTCTCCCCCCCAAATTAGCATATATTTTGTGAAACCTTTTAGTACATTTTAATTCGAGAGATCATAGAAGTTTTTGAAAATGTGATTTTAATCCGAATGATGAAGAAACATTTTATTCTTGAAGAATAATGATTATGTGTGCAAACTTCATGTTTTTGTGAAATATTTTGTCCCCCTCAAAACATGTTCCATTTAGACAATGTGAAGCAAAATTTGTTTTAATGGAGGAACATAGTTTTGAAGATTAGAAGTTTGTACACAAAGAAAGAAAATTCTTTTTGTAGTTTATTTTTTATTTTATTTATTTTTTATTTTTTATTTTTTTTTGAGAAAATATTTACAAAAAAAATTAGATGTTTGACTCACTTAGTTTTTAAGAAAATTTTGCAAATCATCTGGAGTCAAACACCGCATACCAATATGGTGAACTAAATCAACAAACCTTGATGGAGGTAATGCCTTTGTAAACAAGTCCACCAACTGGTATTCAGTACCCACAAACTCTAATTCTTTTGTACCCTTCTTGACATGCTTTTAGATAAAATGGTAGCGGAGAGCAATTTGTTGGGCTTTGGAATGATGAATGATTTTGCTTGAGATTGCAAAAGCTCACTTTGAGTCGCAGTACATTGAGATCTAGTCAAATACATAGCCGTAGTTCGTGAGCTAAGTTCTCATCCAAATGACTTGAGCACAGAAAGCAGACATGGCTACATTCTAAGCTTTTGTTGATGACAGTGATGTACAATCCTGCTTCATTGTCTGTATCCCTTTGTAACTAAACAAGATTTGTTGCGAATCACTGTGCCTTCTGCATCCAGCTTGTTTTCCAAATCAATTTAATTCCAATGATGTGTTGAAGGGTGATGTTGGTAGAACGTATGCATATTAGACGGATCCAAATTGCGAGAAGACGACTCTATTATATCAGGAATGGTTGGAGTCGCTGCAAATGGATTGAAGAAAGCATTTCCATCATAATCTGTAGGTAGTGGTACTGATTGTTGTTCTAGATCGTCAGCTGATTATCTGGAGTTGGAAGCAGTTTGTCCTGCTATTTTTGGAGATTCACTTGGAGAACCGTCTTTCTCAACAGTGGTTGTTGTTTGTTGAGGTGTGTAAGATACTTGAATATTCTCAGGGTGTGCAGTGGAAATTGGTGAGACCTCAGAAGAACGGTATTCAATTATATCATCAAACAGTGGAGCAAACAGGGTTTCCAATTCTTTGCGGTTGAGAGGCAATGGTTCAGCTGAAGAGTCCAGAAAGTTAAGACGGTTGGATTCGGGTCCTAAGCTGTTTTACTCAGAAGCCATAGCTGAAGTGCTGTTTAAACAGTGGTTACGGGTCCTAAGCTGTTGTGCTCAGAAGCCATAGCTGAAGTGTTGTTTAAACGGTTGGTTACAGGTCCTAAGTTGTTGTGCTCAGAAGCCATAGCTGAAGTGCTGTTTAAACGGTTGGTTACGGGTCCTAAGCTGCTGTGCTCAGAAGCCATAGCTGAAGTGCTGTTTTAAACGGTTGGTTACGGGTCCTAAGCTGTTGTGCTCAGAAGCCATAGCTAAAGTGCTGTTTAAACGGTTGGTTACGGGTCCTAAGCTGTTGTGCTCAGAAGCCATAGCATGAAGCTCGGGTTCGAAACTGATTTGTTCCAAAGCCATTCCTGTTGAATCTGTAAAGAAAGAAAGAAGAGACTAAAAAGAGAACATGGATACCCAAGTGTAACTGGGTTCCAGATGTTAGAAGCATGAAGATGTAGTGTCAATTATCTTCTTGACACTCGAACACACAATTCCGATAGTTTTCATTCTTGTATCAGAGGTAGATGTTGTGGAGATCACATTAGTTTTGGGGCAAATTCTACCCGTAGGTACCCACCTAATGTTAGATCTAGGAGATGTTTTCCGTTTAGATGCAGTGGGAGCATCACTTGGTTGAGAAAACCTACGTCCTATATTGATCCACTTCTTAGGTTTCTGACTTATGACATTTGATTCAACGGGTTTGTTTGTCTTAGTCGATTGTGCCTTTGCACGTGAATTTCCTTTTTGAAGATATTCTAAAGCACAGACATCATGATTATTTCCGTAACTACTCTTAGATGCTAGCCAATTCCTATTAGTTTGTTGAGAACTCCTAGGTTTTGGTTTGCTACTATTAGCAGTGTTTTGTACTACAGTGGAAGGCATCACATGAGGTTTTGAACCTAGAATTCCATCCTTTCGAAGTAGCGCCTTTTTTCTAGCCTTTTCTAGATCATAGTTCGTGTACATGTCATATTTTCCATAAGAATCTTTACTTTTATTGCTCGTATTAGACATTGGTTTTGAACTAATCCTAGATGAGCCAGGTATAATCACGTGTTGAGATTTAGCAGACACAGATGCATTTTCCTTAGGCAAAGAATGTGGAGTGGCTGGTTTTGTCAAATTGTTTTTCTCAACAACTTAGGAGGCAAACCGAGATTTTGAAAATTTAGGTCGTTCATATTTAAATGTAGTTGGTTGTCTAACCATTGATTATTTTCTGTTTGTTTGAGAAGTCGGTTTCCCCAAGATTGATGGTTTTGCAAACTTAGTATCCACACTCTAGCCAGTCAGTCTTCTTAATTTGTTTTGCAATGCAGCATGTGCAAACACCTTTGCTTGAATTTGACCTTTTAAAAACTCATTTTCTTTAACTAATTTATCCACACGTTTACTTTGTTCATTCAAAAATTGACCAATGTTGCCCGAATTTATAGATTCGTTTTGCAATTTAAGTTCAAGTGAGATGCAATGTGACTCCAGTTTTGAAAAATCGTTATGAAACTGGGCAATGGTCTTTTTGAGAAGAATGTTTTCAGACTCAAGAGTTTTGTTTGATGTTTCAGTCATTAGATTATCATGTAAGGACTCAGACTCAGAACATTTGTCTAGACATTGAACAACATTTTGGTCAACCTCTCCTTCATTACTGAAGTTAGGTTGCTCAGATTGTTGTTTCTCATTTGCAGGCATAATATGATCAACAGTTGATTGTACCTCAACCATTTGCTCTTTGTCAACGTTAGGTTCTGTGTCATAGATGGGTATGACATCTTCCTCAACCATCTGTTCTTTGTCAAAGTTGGGCTCTGAGTCATAGGAGGGTCTGATCTCTGCAAAGTCTGCATTTGTATCATTCCCTAATCTACTGCTGTCATCATGCCCTTTTAATTCTGTCCCATTGCTTTCCATGACAACCAAATTAACTTCAATACATCAACTTTATGAACTTGCTCTTCTTGAATCTGCAACTTCTTTTTATTTACCCTTTTTCCATACTTATGTCTGTGAAGTACTCTTTCAGCAATTGGATTTTCAACAGCATCCAGGTGTTGGAGCAATATATCTTTCAAGGTTTGAGCCTCAATTCGAGTGTATTCTAAAAAATACTTGCTTACATCTTCACAGTCATAATTGATGAAATGTTGAAACTGTTCCTTGAGCACTCTGAAGGCGGCCTTGGATTCATTCTCGTGAAATTCTTCTGTTGCAAGTTGCATTTCAAGTTGATTCACGTTGTAAAACATCGTATTAGTGAAAATATCAACTTCTTCTCTAAAGACGTCTAGAAATATATAATTGAGTACAAGCTCGGAACAATTTTCAGCAAAGTTATTATTAGAGAGGAGTTTAAGGTGTGACTGAAGTAATCTAAAAGATGTCATGCATTTCTCAAATGGATCTTCAGAATCATCAGTAGCATTTGTGTCGTACACTGGGTCTGTATCATCCATGTGAAGTTCCTGCATGCTTGCCATTAACATCACATCTGCTATATCGGCTTCAAATCTGCATATTCATCATCAGATGGAATATCTCCCATGACACTTTGCAAAACAGCATTGAGATTACCCCCTTCAACTTCCATTTGACTAAGTGTGGCATCATATTCAACATTAGCGTCAAAAAGTGGAGTTGAATCATAATCTTGAGCTTCCACATCAGCAATATTTTCCGTATATGCCATAAATGCCATGCTTGGTTCGATAAGATCTTCTTCATCATCAGTATCTTCCATTGTATTAAAGCATTCATAAGTTGAAGTCATCATGCATTTGCCTTTATCAGTAGATGCTTGTCCAATCTTCACAAGATTTTGCAGAAGAGATTGCATGTGATCATTTAGTGTTACAGGATGGTACTATGGAATGAAGATATGCTCAAGTGCATTTGGAGGAATGAAGAAGAGACCATTTGGAGTGTAAATTAAGGATCCATGGTCAACAGCTGAAGATGGTGGAGCAGGGAGAATGGTCTTCAGTGGATTCATGCTTAAACAAGATTCAAGAATTTGCTTCATTCTGATGTGATGAAGTTCTTCTGTATGATGCATAGCTTCAAGATATTTCCACATTTCATAAGCACTGGCTTGAAAGTCCATATTCATGTAAATTAAATTGGGAAGGGCTAGTGTCATGAACCATGCAGCTTGTTGGTCAGCATCGTACTGAGCAAGTTCAGTAGCATTTAAATCTTCATCAGTTTGTAGTCTAATAATCCCAGTTGAGTCAGCAAGAAATATTATTTTGTATGGACTATCTTGAATAGATTTAAGCATGAGATCTGCAACAAGACGATCTGTGAGCCATCGTAGAAATCTTCGTTTCTAATCAGTATATGTTCCTGGTAGCAACATTGGAGGCCTTGATTCATTGCCAAAGAGCAGAACATGACGAATGAGGGAGCTGTGACTTTGTTGTTGATGATATTGTTGTTGAAGAGAATATTGGTGAGGAAGGTAGTTGGAAGAAGGTACTGTTGCTGATGAGAATATTGGTGAGGAAGGTAGTTGGAAGAAGGTAATTGAGACATTGTAAATGACATTTCCCTCCCCTTGATTGTTGCGACGTAATCGAAATATTCAAACAAAATGTCACATTCAAGGTCGATATAGTGATTTCGAATTTTCCCTCCAAAAATAATTTGAAAAATTTTCTCTCCCAAAATTTGAAAAACACTATGAAATGCTATTTTAAGGTTGCAAGAAAAATTTTAGTTTCAAAAATTTTGCCGCCAAATTTCACCGAAAAAATTTGAATTTTGCCCTAAAAATTTGAATTTTGGGCCAAAATTTTCACCGTTATACCAAAATTTGAATTTCGCGTAAAAATTGAACATTTAGTCTCCTGTAAAAAATAAATTTTACTCAAATTTTCCCGCCAAATTTTTATTTTTATTTTTTATTTTTATTTTTCATTTTTTTTTGGAAATAAGAAAAGAAAGATAAGAAGGAGAAACTTTGATAAGATGAGATGATTAGTGATTATGTTAAAATGGATCTTTAAGGATAAATAAAGGTTTGAGTTTTAGGTATTACACACTTGCAAACTTGATATAATAATCTCTTAACTTGGTATAGCTTTTTTGAAAAAACTTAACTTGGTAACAAACTTAACTCTGTAACTCGACAAACAAGTCTGCTAACTCGGTATAGTTTTCTGAACTCTGAACTCGGTAAAAGCTAACTTGGTAAAAGTTTATTGATCACTTAACTCGGTAACCAGTCCTTTAGTCTAGCTAACTCGGTAAAACAACTTAGAATTGTTTAACTCGGTATAGATTTGGTAAAACTTGTAACTCGGTATGGTTAGCTCACAACTTAACTCGGTAAAACAAATAGAGTCTCTAACTCGATGAGATGAAGTGCTAACTCGGTAGGACTTGTTGAATCCGTAACTCGGTAATATCAAAGATCCTTAACTCGGTAAAGTGAATTTAATTGGGCAGAGTTTCGTCTAAGTATGGAGTACAAAGATCCTTACTCGATAAACGATAAGAAATGGCTAACTCGCCAAATTAAACTTAACTCGCTAAAAACCAATGTAACTCGCAGGAACTAACCTTAACTCGAAAGACAGAAATCCCTAACTCGCTAAATCTTAAAGTTCTAACTATCAAAGAATAAATCTAACTCGCTAATTTCAGAAAACCCAAACTCGGTAAAAAACTTGCTAACTCGCTAGATTGGTGATGAACAGTAACTGATAACCAAAAATTCACTTTTATACCAAGTTTTTTCTACCAAAACAAACCTAAATCAACCTATATTATCCCTTGGCTCTGATATCACTTGTTAGGTCACCATTTTACAACATAAACACTTAGAGATCTAGAGAGAGAAAGTAAGTAGAGAGAGAGAGTGGAAGGAACCCTTATAATAAGAAAATGATAGAAGTGTATTACCAAGAGAACCAACACCCTCTAATGAGGGGTTACAAGAGTATTTATAGGTGAGGACTAGGGCTTCTCATAACTTAGACAATATGACATATTAAGCCCTTAGACCTTTACCAAATCTATAAACTTAGCATAAAACTTAGTAAAACATATTAATTCACTAACGTACTAACATAATAATGCAACCTATTACACAATTCAATGACCGACACTTGAAATAATAAAGTCTATTCCCAACATTTATAACTGAAAAAACCGATTCCGAAAAACCGAACCCAACCAAAACCGGTTTTTCAAATATCGAAAACTGGTTTTAACATGGAAATTTGCACCTCTAATCAAGAGTTTGGATCCAGATGAGGTTGTTGGAAGTGAAGAGATTGGACCAAATTGTTGTGGGGGGTAAATATTCAAGTTGCTATAAAAAAGATCCAAATGTTTGGTCAAGAAAAATGGATTATTTGTTACAATTCAAGACCATGTGCTTTTACTTTTCTTTCATGTCATGTTATTGTTCCATGTGACGGAGCCATGTTGAAGGTTTGATGGGTGATGCGTGGGAATTGCACCAGGCTTTACCTCTCAAGGGATCTCGAGAAGCTTACAACCTCCACCAGGCAGTGTACCTGATCGTTGTAGTATAGTATAGTGACAAGTACCGGAGGATTGATCGTTCAACTCAGGAATAGTGTCGCTAGGATTAGAAAGCCTAAAAACTAGGTCTAGAGGTGAGGGATGATTCTTTTTGTATTTTTATATTTTATGAAAAGCAATAAAAATCTCGGGTATTGGAAGAGTGGGCGGAATTAGTTGCTAGTCAACTAACCCAATAACTAAGATGCAATCAAAATAAAATAACAAAAATGAAAATAAAGCTAATTAAACTAGTGGTTTGTACAATAAATGGGAAACTTGTGTTTACTTAGATTTCATTACTCCCTAGATATCTTTTACAGGTTGATAGTTTGTTACAGTTGCGTGGATGATGGGTTATATTTCTTAATACCATTCGTGGGGTGGCGTACGTATTTCCCCAACTCTATAAGCTCCTACTTCACTCCTATGTCGAGCTTGCAAGAAGCTCCTAACATGGTATCATTAGAATTCGCTCATGCATTAAATACAACCATAAAAACCTAGTACGCATTGGTTCATGTTTCTTAAGACGTTCAAGCAAGTTACACTATGAAAGTCTGTCAGTTTTCTTAAGCCTAACATCGAAATCATTCATTCGTAACAACTATAAACAAGCAATCAACCCATAATCAACATCTAGGTTTCACTACATCTAAGCAAACACACAAGAGATCTAGCCTAGCATGTTAAAATCAAGACAAGCGTAAGATATATTCAAACAACACATAGATATATTGAATGAATTGAAAGGATACTTATCTTAATTGAACATGAAAGGTTTCAAAGGGTGAAAACCCTTGAAAATACTGATAAAATCGTGCTAGGGTTTCTCCAAGTCGTCCCTAAAATTGTCCTCCTCTAATGAATGAAAATTACAAAACTATAAATAGATTTTCTAAGGTGACGGCGTCAAGAAGAAAATTCTGACACTGTCAACTCGCCGCCCATAATATTCTCGGATTGCCTAGAGCCAGATTTGACGCCGTCAAGAGCAAATTTCCTCTGGGCCGTCACGTATAAAGGGACCATGACGGCCTAGCGTGACGCCGTCATGCCCTAGTGTAAAAAATTCTGGACCGTCATGGATTCCTTCCTCTTCACCTCTTGCTTTCCTCTTGACGCCGTCATTAAGAACTTAGTGACGCCGTCAGGTACTGTTCCCAGCAAGGAAAATTAAGACTTTGCCGTTTTCTTCACTTTTATGCTCCAAAACATCCAAAATGCTTCCTTTTCCAGAATTCACTCCAAAAGTACCTAAAATCACAAAAGGAACGATTTAGGGCAATATTTGATCAAATAAATTCAATTCCGGGCTTAAATGACCCCCTAAAAACAGATCATTTTTCGCCTCATCATATACCCTTACACTTGAGATTTTCTTGTCCTCAAGCAAATGCGCTTTTATTCTAATCAAAATACAAGTTAGGGGTCATTTAACACTAATATAAAAGTAATTACAACAAATAATCGTTCCACTAAAGACCAAAGACAAGCACGGAGGTCATACACTAGCACCTCACAAATAGTGTTTAGATACTCACATCTCTCGGGTGCAATAAAGTATATATCACAATATGGAAATGGAAAATATCTCTCACTACCTGTCATAGCAAAATAGATTACCATAGGCTTGGGAAAGGATCAAACCTCCACCACATGGCGTAAGCACCTAGGATAAACTATCAAAGAGGTCTCTTAAAGGGTTATAACGTTAGGTGTATGGATATGGAATACACGGTTTTGTTGGATAAAGGCAATCTTTACTGGTGGCGAGTTAATAATCTTGGTTAATTACATGTACAATATGGCGTTGCTAAGCCAAGACTAGGCTCGACTTAAGCTAATAAATCAAAAATAACAAAAACATAAAATAAACATAGAATGAAACGGGATGGTAGTCCGTATGTTTTTTTCTTTTCTTTTTCTATATTTTTTTTTCTTTTTCTTAATTTTTCGATTATTTTTTCTATTATTTGTTTTTTTTTTCTTTTTTTTTCGATTTTTTTTTTGCATACACTCTTACCCTACCATCCAAAATAATACATCATAGGGAATATATATTCCCCTTACACTTGAATTTTTACATACTTTACAATAAACTAATCTAATGACTCGAATCAAGATAATCAAAACACTTGGAGTACTTTTAAGATTAACGAACATATGGGGGTAATAATATGAAGTTCTTCCCCATTACTCCATAACACAAATACTTTACCCATGAGTCCCAATCGTCCCAAAACAATATGTACAAGGATATGACTCGACTTAGCAACCATGTAATCAATTAGATAATTAACTAAGAGTTTAAACAAATAACAATAATGCACTAAAGATGAGTGCATACACGGAAGGCTAAGGCAATTTGGTTGTACATTTAAGTGGGGTGTAACAAATTCTTCCTTTAAGTAAGATGCTTAAAGGTAGAAACGAAAAGATAGGCTCGGAGGGGTGTACTAGGGTTTTCGTGTACTAAAAATGAGTACAACGCTAAGGGTGTGGAAAAAATTAATTGACTTTACTAGCCAAGTAATATGACTTAAATGGTCAAGTAATTATGATACGGGTTTAACAACAAGGGTGATCCTAATGCCTCTTATCATGTAGTAAATCCTACTACACGAATGTAATCTCACTAGCGGTCTCGGGATGCATCACTAACGCAAGTTCTAGAATCTAAATGCTACTGGTACACTCATAAGCACTATTAGTAAATGCTTTTCCTATCAAATCAAAAGGCGAATCTCACATATTTGGGTGGAAAATTTTTCTGAATAGTACGGTTTTGTGCTAGTCATACGATCTCCTATCCATGAGACGCTTGCTAAGGCTAAAGTTTCACTCCTAAATGTTGTAAAAAATTTTAAATTTGGCGCTAAAATTAAACTAACAAGTATTTCTCATAGTTTTATTACACACCTACCATCAAACAAACAAACTCAAGTGCAATTGTATCCTATAAGGTATCATCATTTACCCTCCCCTTACACTTAGGATGAACATTGTCCCCAATGTTCAATTAAAGAATGTAAAAGTGAAATAGGTAAAAGAATGAAATCAAATACTCCCCTGATTCGTTTGGTGTGGATAGTGCGGTAACAAGGTTAGATCTTTCTCCAAGAAAATGAATAATCAAAGCTTCCATTCCAGAAAAATAAATCATCTTCTTGTCATACATAACCTGTTAAACCTGAGAAAACAAACAAGGTAACCTAGCGTAAAATCGGCGGCAATCTATATATACTAACAAATCCTAGAAAAATAATGTAAGATATAATGCTTGTGGAATGAATGTTTGCAGATTTCCTGGAGTTTATAAAACTAAAGATTTAACAAAAACTTTAAGACTCCGTTAGAAAAACAAACCCTAGCAAAATTTCCAGAATTTTACACATGACGCCATCAGGAATTAATTCCTGACGCCGTCAGAAGTGATCTGCAAAAATCCTTACGTTAAGTTTTCGGAAAATTTCTGGAAAACTTATGTCCTACTTCCTGGAAAATCCTGCGAAACATCATTATGACTCGATACAAGCATTTGACTCTAACAAATACGAATATACATGTCCATTTAATATTGTGGAGAATCATGATCAATTTTGTTTCTTAAAAACATATTTGGGGTTTCCCCTTACACTTATCTTTTGCAAAATACCTTTGGATGAAGTTAAGACTAAGCCAAACGACAAAATAAAGTATTTTCACCATTTTAGTTTTGAAACATGATCTACCAACAATAAAAATAAAGCATGCATACGGAAAAAAATAACAATCAAATAAATAAAAATCACACAAAGCATGGATTGCCTCCCAAGAAGTGCTTTTCTTTATTTACGAGTCTTGTAGCTAGACTCAAGGTCATGAGCTATTACATGATATGGGTGAGTTCCTCGTTGAGGACATCTTTGGGATCAAACTTAGGTTTCAACTTTCTATCGGTTTTCTTAGTACGGTATGATCTTTCAAACTTTTCTCCATCCGGATCATACAAAATCATCTTCATATGCCATGATCCGTCACCTTCCTTAGGTGGCTTGTCCCATCTCCATTTACATTTATCCCCCTCTCTTTTCCGCTTGTTCATCTCTATGTTAATAGGCATTACGCTTAAGAACTCAATCATTTTCCTAAAGACTAGGGGGTCCTCAAAAGGGTCTAGCTCTTCATCTCTAGCTATGAGTTGTTCCACCGAATGTGTTTTATTGATGAAATCTTTTTCTAGATAGAATGGGCATTGAGGTCCTATAAAGTTTCTTTTTATCCAAGGTCCATATCTAGATGGTCTCCTATTCATCTCTACCCAATGTGGTGTCGGTTCATCCTCACAATCGTAGCTATGTTTCTTAACATCATATACCGACCAAGTATCGCCCTCACCTACCGCTATCTTAGACTCCTTACAATCTATCATGGCGCTAGCGGTTGCTAAAAATCCTCTTCCTACTAATAATGGGCGTGTAGTATCACTAACCATATCTAGGACGTAAAAATCCGCTAAAATAGTTAACTTCCCTACGTGAACAACTACATCCTTGATCATCCTAATTTGGTGGGCAATACTCCCATCCGCTAGACCAATTAATACCTCCGTCTCCTCTAACTTTCCTAGCTTAAGAGTGGTGAAAAGGGATAAGGGAATCAAGTTGAGGCTTGATCCTAAATCGGCTAGTGTGTCGAAAGCTTCAGATTTTCCTATCTTACAAGGCAAAACAAATATGCCCAGATCATCAAGCTTTTTAGGCAACTTGTTTTGAACGAAGGCGGTCCCATTTTTACCTAGTTTAAATTTCTCATGTTTTTCTAGGAGGGCACTATAGTAGGGAGCACGGGCTAAGACATCAATGACGGGGCATTTAAGGTGGAGCTCCTTGAATTCATCGTCAAGGTCTTGTATAGGAGGTGTTTCAACTATGCTTTTGACCGGTTTGATATTGGGTGTTTCATTTGATTGGTCCTTTTGAAGAATTTGGTTTTGCTTGAAACACGTGCTCATTGATTTAACCGAGTAGTATTGCGGTCAAGAAGTGGGTGACGAAACAGATGATATGGAATTAACGTTTAGTTTCGGGTTCTTGACCGTGTCACTTGGGAGTGCTCCCATTTCTCGGTCATTGAGAACTTTCAACAATGTGTCAATTTTGGTGGTCATCTCGCTTTGCTTTTGTTTGAAATCGGCTTCAAACTTGGATATACGAGCTTCTTGAGATACCATAAATTTGGACATCAATCCTTCAAGATTGTTGGTACTACCATAGTTATTAGAAGGATTGTTGTTGAAAGTACGGTTGGAGGGTGGACCGTTTGGTTGGTAACGATTAGGCGGATTGGAAGAATTGTTTTGGTTTTGTCTCCACCTAAGTTTCGGGTGATTTTTCCAAGAAGGGTTGTAGGAATCACCGTAAGGGTTTGGCTCGGGTTTGAAAGTGTACCACTTATCTCCCGCTTCGTCGGTACGCAAAGATGCGTAGTCCGAAAAAGCTGTTCCGGGGAGTTCCACGCAATCACGAGTGTCATGGGGACCACTACATAATTCGCATGAAGAAGTGATTTTGTTCACTTGGCTTGAAGGCTTAGGAGCTTCGTAAGATTTCATGAGAAACTTGACTTGGTCCTCAAGTTCCATGATCCTACGATCGGGAGTGCTAGAATTGTTCGAAGGCAAAGATATTGCCTTGACCATTTTGTTCAAATCACGGGGATCATTCCAACTTTCGTTGTCATAGAGAGCAAGATCTTCTATGAGTTCCCATGATTCTTCCGCACTTAGATCACGTAGCTAGCCATCGGCCGATTGGTCAATGGTTCGCCTTGTGGAGAGATCGATATGGTCATAGAAGATTTGGACTTGGAGCCAAAGATCTATGCCATGATGAGGGACTTTTTGGAGTAAGTCCTTGAAACGAGTCCATGCTTCGTATAAAGTTTCACCTTGACATTGTTGGAACATCAAGATATCATTTCTAAGCTTGGTAGTTCTCCCCGGTAGGAAAAATTGAGCAAGGAAACGAGTGGTGAGATCATCCCATGAGGTGATGGATCCCGCGGGTAAACGTTCAAGCCATTGACTAGCTTGATCATGTAGAGAGAATTGGAATAGGCGTAATTGGGTTGACTCTCTAGTTGTAACATCAAGGTCTATAGAATCGACGATTTTAAGGAAGTCCTTAAGATGTTGATTATGATCTTCGGAACGAAGTCCATGGAAAGCACATCCACTTTGCACCAACCGGATGGTGTCGGATCGCAAGGGGGACACTTTGGCTCCTTGGGTGAGCTTAATAGTGTTTCGATAGCCTTGGTGGCTAGGTCGGGAATACTCTCCTAGGGTTCGGGGCCTAAGAGGTTGGTTTGCTAGTGGTGGGTTTTGTGGGTGGTCTTGTTGTGGTGAGTTGATGGGTTCAAAGATGTTACCACCTTCCATGATGTCGGATGGTAAAAGTTACGAACAGAGACACGAAGAAATTGATAGACTAAAGAAAACCTAAAAAAAAAATCTTACTAGAAAGGAATCTAGCAAGTAGACCTAATAAAAAGAAATCCTAACCTAG
The DNA here is from genome assembly GCA_030686995.1 of Artemisia argyi. Lineage (NCBI taxonomy): Eukaryota > Viridiplantae > Streptophyta > Magnoliopsida > Asterales > Asteraceae > Artemisia > Artemisia argyi. The sequence goes on from CM060709.1 coordinate 51,059,250, forward strand.
ACAACAACTATTCCCCGGGCTGCGGCGCCAAAAACTTGATGCGTGGGAATTGCACCAGGCTTTACCTCTCAAGGGATCTCGAGAAGCTTACAACCCCCACCAGGCAGTGTACCTGATCGTTGTAGTATAGTATAGTGACAAGTACCGGGGGATTGATCGTTCAACTCAGGAATAGTGTCGCTAGGATTAGAAAGCCTAAAAACTAGGTCTATAGGTGAGGGATGATTCTTTTTGTATTTTTATATTTTATGGAAAGCATTAAAAATCTCAGGTATTGGAAGAGTGGGCGGAATTAGTTGGTAGTCAACTAACCCAATAACTAAGATGCAATCAAAATAAAATAACAAAAATGAAAATAAAGCTAATTAAACTAGTGGTGTGAACAATAAATGGGAAAATTGTGTTTACTTAGATTTCATTACTCCCTAGATATCTTTTACAGGTTGATAGTTTGTTACAGTTGCGTGGATGACGGGTTATATTCCTTAATACCATTCGTGGGGTGGCGTACGTACTTACCCAACTCTATAAGCTCCTACTTCACTCCTATGTCGAGCCTGCAAGAAGCTCCTAACATAGGATCATTAGAATTCACTCATGCATTAAATGCAACCATAAAAACCTAGTACGCATTGGTTCATGTTTCTTAAGACGTTCAAGCAAGTTACACTATGGAAGTCTGCCAGTTTTCTTAAGCCTAACATCGAAATCATTCATCTGTAACAACTATAAACAAGCAATCAACCCATAATCAACATCTAGGTTTCACTACATCTAAGCAAACACACAAGAGATCTAGCCTAGCATGTTACAATCAAGACAAGCGTAAGATATATTCAAACAACACATAGACATATTGAATGAATTGAAAGGATACTTATCTTAATTGAACATGAAAGGTTTCAAAGGGTGAAAACCCTTGAAAATACTGATAAAATCATGCTAGGGTTTCTCCAAGTCGTCCCTAAAATTGTCCTCCTCTAATGAATGAAAATTACAAAACTATATATAGATTTTCTAGGGTGACGGCGTCAAGAAGAAAATTCTGACGCCGTCAACTCGCCGCCCATAATATTCTCAGATTGCCTAGAGCCAGATTTGACGTCGTCAAGAGCAAATTTCCTCTGGGCCGTCACGTATAAAAGGACCATGACGGCCTAGCGTGACGCCGTCATGCCCTAGTGTAAAAACATTCTGGACCGTCATGGATTCCATCCTCTTCACCTCTTGCTTTCCTCTTGACGCCGTCATTAAGAACTTGGTGACGCCGTCAAGTACTGTTCCCAGCAAGGAAAATTAAGACTTTGCTGTTTTCTTCACTTTTATGCTCCAAAAATGTCCAAAATGCTTCCTTTTCCGGAATTCACTCCAAAAGTACCTAAAATCACAAAAGGAACGATTTAGGGCAATATTTGATCAAATAAATTCAATTCCGGGCTTAAATGACCCCCTAAAAATGGATCATTTTTCGCCTCATCAATGGGCCATGGCCAACCTAAACCTTTTACCAAATACATGCAGTATGTGTATATTTTAATGTATTTAGCCTATTTACTTCACTAAATTACTTTTGGCCCACCTTACCAGTCCATCCAAACTAGCATAATACCCGTACGTTGTATCGAGGCAGTTTTATATCAAATAATTTATCATTTACATAACACACATATAAACTAAAAACCTTACATAACGATACACACGGATAATTACCAATACAAATATGTTTAAAATGAAGTACTTTGTTATAACCGCCTTTAAAACATACTTTGAAACACTAACCAACACATATAAATGAAACATGATGAATTTTAAGCATTTTAACAATTGACGAAAATTTAATTTTTGACAAAAGCACAAAACATATCTTCCAACAATATTCTTTAGAATAAAAGAGTAATAGTTTTAACGGCATACGATCGATTAAGCACAACAATTTTAACATACAAAGTATAAATACATTGACACTTATACTTGATATATAATGCTAATTAACATACATTTCAATACAAAGAAGAATTTTATCAAACCAAGCAAATCGTTCATATTAAAAAAAATGAATATTATATTTTTTGACAAATTCAAACTCAATTATAAAACATTTATCATTTACATAACACATGCATAAACAAAAAAGTTCATTGTCGAAAACTATAAAACATCATTCAAACATTAACATTGCCAACAGATTTAGACTTTCCACCAACACGATTACTTTTGTTGACAAACAGAGGTTTGCTAAAATGTCTTTCAAGATTTTCAAGATGCGTAAAATTATCAGAAACATAATCATCTTCATGAAAATCAAATGTAGCATCAGCATTATCATAAGTGAGAGGATCAACACTTGGGAGACAATCCTATGAAAAAATAGTTAAAAAAGTTCAACTGTTAATATCACACATAAAAAAAACATAAACCGACAAATATCTTATAATAATAACTTACGAACATTATCATTCACTTCAGCAAAATAAGTATTATACAACTCAACATCAATAATTTTATATTCGACGGTTTCTTTAGTAGACATGTAACCATCCTGAGGTTAAACAAAAATGGGATATAACATAAATTAAGTGAAAGAACCTTACATATTAGAAAATAGCACAAATTTTTTATTTTTCAGAACTCACCAAATCGTAGCGTCGGACATTAGATGAGTGGAAACTATAGGAAGCTGCATAAAGACTGTAACAATGATACACCCTTTGAGGCAATACAAGTGAAACCGGTTTATATGACATGTTAAATACAAATAAAGCGTGTTGATGTTTTATGATGCAAAAATATAAAATATATATATGAAGTCTAAAATAATATATAGCGGTTGAAGTATACTTACAAATAAACTGAAAATAACTACTACCGCCAATAATACATTTAAATCACAAAATAACTACTACCGCAAAAAAAAAAAAAAAAAAAAAAAAAAAAAAAAAAATAATAATAATAATAATAATAATAATAATAATAATAATAATAAAAAAGAAAAAAAAAACGTATATCTTAACATATATCGAAAGTTAAACACGTATTTTTCTAATTTTATTAGGTTTGGGCCTGGACATAAGCCCATAATGCCATTATCCATAAAAAGGCATGAGTAACCTTTAAACTTCTAGACCTAACAAAACTGAAACTTTTTTTTCCTATATAAATCAACATACACAAATTATCAACACACACAATATCTATAAATAAAAAAGCATACAAAAAACAACAAAAAAATGGGGTTTCTTTTGCAACAGCTAAATGACAGAAAATAACGCCTTCAAACTGAAGATGAGCATTCAAGCAATTCAAGAAACAGACTGACAATTGGAGAAAGCAAAGTCTCTAAACACGATTCTGGAACAAATAATAAAAACAGCAAAAGGAAGACAGGATCTCATTCAAGTTCTTCCGAAATTAGGAGGTTCAGATCTGTATAAGAAGACAAAAGACTTCCTCATCAAAGTTCGTACTAAAGAAATGGAAGTGCTTAACGAACTTAGGGATATTGAAAACGGCACATTAGAAAATATGAATCTGAATGTTAAGTTTATTGAAAATATTAAGAATATGTAAAGAATTATGAATGTAATTTTATTTTGATATGTAACTCAATATGAATTTTATTAATATAATATTAAGTTGTCTGAGTTATGTTATATATTAAATTATTATTGTTCAGAATGGTTCACATTCAGCATCATATGATGATATGATGTATACACATGTTATTTTGATGTTTATGTTGTAATATGATATAAATTTGTTCACTTACTTAAAGTAGTCAGAAAGTAGTAAATAACAATAAACTTTTTATGGTTTCAGATGCTAGTTTCAGTTTGTAGATTACACATGCTGAATAGAAAATATCAAACGAACCAACACATGGTTTAATATGCTGGGTTCAGTTTGTGGATTACACATGCTGGTTTCAATTTAGCCATTGGAGTTTATAGTATAATCTGAAATAAGATAGTTGTAATCCATAAATGTTCAACATGATATTCAAACTGCTAAATGAGCGTGTCAAGCATGATAACAAATTAAATGACTTTATTTGGGAATATAAAAAAAACTCAACACGCTTATACAAAAATTAAATTAACTGTCTGTCATAAATTTACATGGAAACTTTAAATTCATTTAACTTATACACAACTTTGAACACATAACTACCACAATCATCTAACTTCCATTTTACACACATTATATAACTCCCACACACTGAATCAAATTTTATAAACTTATAAACAAACTCTAATATAACTACTCCATTCTTAACAAAACCTCAATGGATCCAAAACAACATATCATTGATCAGATATACCTAGATATTGATTCTGATGTGAAGACAATAGACCGTATAACATCCTTCATGAGGACGATGCTTGTTGATGGAGATGCAAGAAAAGATAATATGGAGGAAATAAGCAAACTACCCAAGCCAAAACTACATGACCAAGGTTTTATATACAATCTGATGTTGAATGAAAAAGACATTGAAATGATGAGCAAACTCGAAGATGTAATTAGCAAAATAAGGGCAATTATTGATATGAAGATGGGATTTCTCAAACAAATTGTAGAAATGTGAACAACATTTCAACAATATTGTATTTTGTTGGGAAGCTTTATGCAAACTGAAGTATTAGGATTGAAGAAGAAATTTATTGTATTTTACTATCTTTTATTATCAGAATTGTATTTTACTATCAATCAACAAATTATTAACGGAATTAATGCTTTAGATTTCTCAGTATCAAGCAATTTGTGCACTTTTTTTTTATTATTTTTTGTTATTTTATATACTGGTACAATAACATATCTTCTTATACATAAATCATGTATATTCTGCGTATATTGATATTTCATGGTTTTAGTTTGTAGATTATACGTGCTGAGTAGATAATATAAACACGAACCAAGCATGTGTGATTTACATATTTATGTTATAATCTGAAATAAGATTAGAAAGATACTAATATGTCAGCCACATACATTCAGCATGATGAGAAAATGATTGAGTTTATAGGTTGCACGTGCATATTAGATTAAAGAAACACATGACAAACACGTGTGATCATCTATTGGACTATATTGGACTACATATGTTATATGCTGAAATAAATTTTGCCATTGTGTTAGATGTTCAGCGTATATGAATAGTCATATTTAATGGCTTCAGATGCTGAAATAAGATTGTTCTAATATATATATCTTCAGCGTGTAAATTCAACAGGCTTATCAAGCCTGATAAGAAATTAATTTTTATGTTGGGAATATAAATAAACCTAACACGCTTATCCTTTAATTTTACTTAACTACAGTCAAAACATTATATGGAAATTTGTGACATTTAAGTCATTCAAAATATACACTACTTCAAACAAATAATAAATACAACCATCCAACTTCCATTTCACACGCATTATATAACTCCCCAAAACTGAATCAAAATTATATCAAATTCTAAATAAACTCTAACATATTTCTCACCATTTCTTAGCAAACTACAGTGGATAAAAAAAACATATCATTGATGAAATTAGCCGAAGTATTGATGTGATGTGAAGACAACGAAGAGAATAACGTCCCTCATGAGGGAGGCGCTTGCAGATGTAGAAGAAAGAGATAGGATTATGGCGGAAATAAGTACCCAACCCAACTCAAAAATAGATGAACAATGTATAATGTATTATACGATGTTGAATGAAAAAGATGGTGAAAAGCTGACAAACCTCCAAGCTTTAATTGACAAATTAGAAGGAATTGTGCATAAGAAGATGGGATATCTCAAAAAAATTATAGAAATGTAAACAAAATTAAATCAAAGTTGTATTTTATTTGGAAGCTTTATGAAGAACAACGAATTACGATTTAAGAATAAAGTTTTTGTATTTTATTATGTAGCAATTTGTTACAGGATGATGCAATTTGCTAAACATTTTATTTTATGGTGTTTTTTGTATTTTATTTTTAAGAATAATGACTTATCTTCTTATAGATAGATAATGTATATTTAAACCATGAATATAACTTATATATATATATATATATATATATATATATATATATATATATATATATATATATATATATATATATGTATATATATATATATATATATCAAATGTATATGAACCAAAATAAGATAAAAGAATAACAGAAGTTACAGAGGAGAGAAAATGAGAACATGCAACCGAATGTGTAACCGTGCATTTTCAAAGATTTTTGAGAAGTCATGCAGTTTTTTTCAATTTCTACAAAGTCATGCAGTCTTTTTCAGTTTCTACACATCTACCCAATATGATCATGTACACGTAAAAACAGGACACAACCGAAACAATAGTAAGGAAACCTCTCACGTTCGTTTCCAAAATAAAACCGAATTGTACACGTAAAACCATACACATGCCCATTTATATTTAATTATTATAAAAAAATATATTCATATAAGTTACTAAATAATATATAATATTTAGTGTTTGTGTAATTGCAATTGGCATATTTTTATTTAACTTCCTAAATAATATCTAATATGTAGTGTTTGGGTATTTGCAATTGGTATATTTTTATTTTGTTTGTTTAAGTATAAAATTTGTTATCCCACTAACCATAAAGTTAATGGCTATATTCACAATATAGATCAAAGTGGTTATCAATATACAAATAAAAATGGTATGATTATGTATACTCAGGACTTGGTAAATTATGAAACATTCAATAACACAACCAAAAAAAAGGAACGGAAACAGTATTTGAACATTTGAACCAATTTCACAGTACTATATATATCAGATCTCACAATAATCAAACAGTACTACCCAAAAAATTTGTAACCATATAAATGAAAACAACAAATTTGTCGTCATTAGTAAAAATGTCTACAATCAAAGACATAGACAATGAAACGAAATCTGAAACGTTCCAAAAACAAATAGCATATGTTATCTTTAATGAAGCACAAGAAGAAGAAAAGATGTTGTCCAAGTTAACTATGCTAGGAATCAACATAACTGAAAAAGTGATATCTAGAGAAATCATGATCGAGGAACTACAAAAAGTAGAGTCGTCTACAATTCGTGATAAATGAATTACCTATCTAAAGATCCTGCAAGATACTGATATGAAGATAGTAGATGACATAACACGCACGGCGTATGAAACACCAAACAATATTCGCGAGAAATGTTCATACACAGAAACTATCAAGAAAATGTAACAATCAAAATGTTTGTTTTTTTGATTTAACTTAATGTTTATTCATATTTCTATTAATTCATGTTTGATTATTTTAATAAACATATAAAACTGTTTGAAATATAAATAAACTTTTATACGATACATCATCTTACATAGTGACATTTGCATAAGTTTAATTAGACCAGGCCTTTAGAATGGGCCCATAGCATACCATCATATTGTATAAAGTTTTAATTCCATTTATGGAATATGTGCATTTCCCAACCTCACAGGCCCATATCTGGCCCTGATTCACAAATTGCAAATTTAACATATTATAAATAATAAAGATACTAATAATTGCCTCAAATAAGAGGATAAGAAATACAAGACAACATATTTAACAAAAGCTAATATTAGATTATATCATTACAGTCAAAACAACGCATTATCATCTGATCAACTAACTTGATTTAGGAGTGGTATGATTCTACAACGTTTGTGAGGGCTCTCCTTGTTCCTCTTTTCAGCTTCTCAGACAACAAATTCACTAAACGTTTTAGCTACGTCAGTTGTATCAGGGCCTTTGTGCAATCTTACGAATATCGTTTGAACTAAATACAACATAACATTGCTCAAATTGCCAAGTTCTTGGATGCTGATGAAGTCTTTTCTATCTGGATTGTTGAAAATAATCATACCAACTGTGGGCTCATTCAGCATAGTTCCAGGTGGATGATCTTCATATGCAACCTGATCTTTGAAGCGTTTTGTTGACCTGAAATATTCTTCCATATCATCACCTACTCTCTTCCTCTTCCTAGCATTTCTATTCAGTTCATGAATAGGATCTTGATCCTGCAAAGGAAGTCCATCTTGAATATTCAGTTTGGCTTTCATTTCTACCACTTCATCCACACGTTTCCTCATTGAAACAAAAATCTCTTCCTAGCGAACAGCCTTCCTTTTCCCACAACAATCTAAAAACTCTTTCCACTCTTCCCAATGAAGATCTTTCACCTTGAACTCTTCTATGATTTCTTCATCTCCATCATCTCTGTAGATTTTCAATGTAGCTAGACCTTTATTCCTTGAAAGAATGTCCACATTGGTGATTTTGCCAGGAGCTCTCCTATTCAGAACAATATGATAGTACTTGTCATATAATGCTTTCTTCTTCCTGAAGAGGTCAATAAGATGTGGTTCAAGGCTCTTGATCATGTTAGCCTTCTTCCTTAACTTTTCATGTTTCAAGTTTTCTTGATACATTCTCTCAAGCTGATGCTGCTGTTCGGTAAGGGATTCACCAGCGATGTGAACATCTTAACCCTTAAAATTTTTAAACTTGATTTCCTTAACAGGGGAGGACTCAATCATCGGTGAGCCTTCATTAACAGTGCCATCAGGTTCATGAACCAAAGTTTTTTTCAAATGAGAGTCATTCATTGGCTTTTTACCAACATTTCCATCAATTGGTTGAACTTCTGTTTCTTCCAAATGATCTTCAATCAATGCATCTTTGCCAAAAATGCCATCATTTTCTTCAACTACATTTACTTTCTCATTAGATTCATTCATTGGCTTTTTACCAACAATGCCATCACCTTATTGAACTTCAGTTTCTACCAGATGATCTTCAATCAATGCACCTATGCCAACAATGCCATCATTTTCTTGAACTACAGTTACTTTCTCATTAGATTCATTCATTGACTTTTTCCCAACAGTGCCATCACCTTGTTGAACTTCAATTTCTACCACCTCATTTTCCATCAATGGCTCTTTGCGAACAAAGATATCATTTACCTGAACTTCACTTACTTTCTCACGAGATTCAATCAATGCCTTTTTAACTTTGTCAGTTTCCATTGATTTCCCCACCTTGTTTTTATCATGAGTATCAGCATTTGACGGATACATCATATCTTGCTTAGACTGAGCCACCTTCAGCCTTGCAGTATCTTGTTGCTTGAGGTTAATTTTAACAAAAAAATCAGAGACTTTAAGCTGTTTGCCAGATTCTTTTTTCATATTCTCCATAACAACATCAGTAGAAGCGCCTGGCATAGAGGTTGATGATTTGAGGCTGGCATTAAGAGCGTAGATAGCATTTTCCACTTTTTCAAGAGATAAAGGTATAGACTCCAAGGACTTGTGTTTAGAAACCTCATCAATAAAGTTACCAACTTTTAATGGGAGCCCCAAAAGAGATGCTGGAACCTCTAAATGCTTGGACTCAATAGAATCAACCTTCTTGTTAAGTTCAGATATGATGGTGCTTAGGCCGTTAATGATAGCAGGAACATCTATCATATCCTTTGGCAGCTCTAACTTTATCTTACTAACTGCTTGAGTTAGTTCCGCAACTTTGCAACTGATTTCTTTTTGTTGGCCTGATAAATTATTAAGGTCGGTTGAAAACTTACCGTTGAAATCTTCACGTGTAACTAATTTGCCAAGTTCAGGTTTAAGAGACTCCAAAAGCTTTGAAGAAATATCAGAAACAGATGGATAAGATAGTCGAGATTTTAACACAACTATTTCTTGATCAGCAAACTCCTTTTCTTTCTTCAGCATTTCAATCTTAAATTCAAGATTGAGAACTTGATTGGATAGATCACTTATACGCTGAGACTTTGGTGATGGGGGATGATCACAAGACAATTCAGGAGATGCTACAGAAACATGATCCTCATCATGGTTAACTCCATGTACCGAAGAATGGTTACTTTCATCATCATGCTTACCTCCATGTGCTTGAGACTTGTAACTTTCATCATCAAGGTTACCTCCATGTGCTGGAGACTTGCAACTTTCATCATCATGGTTACCTCCATGTGCTGGAGACTTGTAAATTTTATCAACATGCTTACCTCCATGTGCTGGAGACTTGTAACTATCATCGTCATAGTTACCTCCATGTGCTGGAGAGTGGTAACTTTCATCAACGTCATAATCGTCTAAAATCATCACAGGTTCATCTTCATTATCAAATTTACCAATACTGTTATGATCAGCTGTACTTGGAAGTAAAGATAATAATGCTTTGGATTCCATCTCATCAAAATCAGACATGCTTTCATCAGACATTTCCAAAGAACCATCACAAAATGAAACATAATCAAATCTGTGCAGATCGTCTTGATGTAGAAGCAGTGAATCAATGGAAGCACATTTGTTAATATTAGCTTTAGATGCAAATATAGGAACAGCTTTATCAACTGCTTCAGAGTCAGAGTTCTGATCTTGAGATGCTGTTGTAATATGCTGGGATGATGATAATGCACACACTTGACTAATAGGTTGTACCTTAAAATCCAACTTAGGTTCCTGATGAAAAGTTATCAAATAATTAGGAGCACATATACTGATATTATGTTCAGTTGCAACTATAGCTACAGCTTTATCAATAGCTTCAGATTCGGAGTGCATAATAACATATTCTGAAATATTATGCTGGGATGATGAAACAGGACAATAACTACTAATGACTTTGGCCTGAGAACAAAGTTCAGATTCTGAAGTACTATGCTGGGATGATGAAACTGGAAAAACACTACTAATGAGTATAGCTTGAGAACAAAGTTCAGATTCTAAATTAATATGCTGGGATGATGATAATGGACAAACACTACTAATAAGTTTGAGTTGAGAAAATAATTCAAATTCTCAATGAGAATTGGGGAGACTAACCTGGGACTTGTCCATAATAATTTGAATTGATTTTTGTTTCTTTCTCCCTTTAAAAGATACAGTGCCTTGTTTTATTTCATACTGACTGGAAATGTAACGTTTTTTTAACTTTGCTCTTTTGAAGACCCTTCTTAACTACAGGCACTATTAAAACTTCCTTTTGCACATCTTCAGATTCTGAGCTTGCGGGTGTACCGATATCGTCAGTGGAAATTTCTGGAGCACAAACAGACAGCATATGTGGGGTTAAAGGAGCTTCTACTGTTTCTTGGTGGGAAATTGAAAAGTAGTCATCGCTGAATGTGGGTGTTTCTATGATTTTAGAATTACTTGTACGGTATGAAGGGCCTATTTGGAATTCCATGACCAAGGATATGAACCTGGTATAGTTCATAACATCACCCCTGATCTTCTTCTTCAGCTTTTTTACCAAATCTTCATATATGATTCTCCCAAAGTCAATTGACACCCCATTAGCCAGACCATACATAACAATCTAATGCATTGAATTAATTTGATCATACCCATCAGTGTTACCTCCAATACACTGAATTATTAGGGTCATTAACAGTTTCCAATTTGGGGCAAATCCTCTCTTTCTAAAGGTTCCGGTTAACTTATCAGAGTAGCCAATATGGCCAAAGAAAAGTTTAGTAACCTTACCATCAGGATTTGCGTCATACTGTTGACGGCCTTTTAAGTAATTTGCTCCTATAGCCTCTCGAAAGGAAGACACGTCAAATTCAAGATTAGTAATACCATTTTCAACTGTGAATTTGATTGTGTTTAATTCGGTGACAGTGGCAGTGTACCAGAATTCCTTTAGGTAACTCTCATACTGGAAAGAAGTTTTTAGGGTGAATGTCTTTCGAAGACAACACTTTTCAACAAAAGTGAGTACATCTTTAAAGAATTCTTTGTTTTTGGTTGGGTTGAGGTTGGCAACAAAGTTATTAGGTTTAATCTTGATGTCATTTAGTGAATGAATTATTTGATCCGCCTTTGGCAGTTTTTGTGCATCCTCTGGCTGAATGACACTTAGGGCAAGAGGTTGGGTTACATGGGATGATGAATCCATTGCAATTTTACTGATGATGATTTTGTTAATGTTACAAAAAGGTTTGGTAAAATGTGAGTGTTGTTTAAGTTGAAGAAGATAATCTGAATGTGTAATGGATCAACCCGGTTTTAACAAAATACACCTTTGGAAAAAACCAAACCCGCCTGGTTTGCAACGCACGCGTTGACCGGGTCACGTTTCATTTAAAAGTACTCTATTTTATTATATTTTATTTATTATTATTATTATTATTATTATTATTATTATTATTATTATTATTATTATTATTATTATTATTATTATTATTATTATTATTATTAATTTGTAATGAAAAAAGTAACTTTAATATGTTAAATATAAACGTTTGCACAATGGGTTAGGTAAAATAAGCCAAATGAGTTGATATACAACGGAGAAAATATGAAGTTCGTACCAACTGCTTATAAACCGGGGTTCTAAACAACGTGAGGAATGGCGTAGTGGCATAAGAAAGCCTCACAAGTTAGGAAATATATAGAGAAATCATAGCATTTTCTAACCATCTTTTAAACCGTCACGAAAGATAAAACATTTTTAAACGGGGTTAAATTCAAAAAAAGCTATCAATGCATGTAAGCTTATTAATTTCTTAATAAAAAAATCTTTTTAATCGGATTTAATTCAAAAATGCCATTCACGACTCGAGGATTTTCACACCTCATCAGACGCCATTCTTTAAGCCAAGACATTGGGGTAATGCATAGCGTGGAGATAACACCTCATGTCATTGCAGCACCTTAGCACAGACATGGCAAGCCTTTTAGAAATGTGTGTTTAATTATGCCATATATCATTAATATATATATATATATATATATATATATATATATATATATATATATATATATATATATATATATATATATATATATATATATATATATATATATATATCCGAGTCCCATCTAAAAGTATGGATTTTTTAGCCATATCATTCATTATTTTAGTTTACATGCAAGGAACGACCTAGTATTTTTAAGAGGGTGTTGCACAAAATAAATGTTGGGCTAACTAAAGTTACATCATAAGAAATAAAGTAGAAAAAAAAATTGGGGATTGCACATACCACAAAAATGACATTTTTGGAAATCATTTAGCACTTCGTGACCAAAAATCAGGTGTAGATTGTGCCACACCCGACATACATGTGGATCCGTCCATGTTTACATGCTAACAGTATGCATAATTTGCTAATTACCTACTATAATATTATTAATCATAATATTAGAATTAAGATTTTAACATATTTCCTAAACAAAAATATAAGTGATAATTATTAAAGAAAAAAAAACAAAAAGAGTGGAAAAAAATTACGATAAAGCAATTACATGTAAAAATCAATATATTACATTTTAAAAAAAGTAGGGGTCAAGTAAACAAACAGGCAGCGTACACACTTCCCCTGAACATCACATCCATCAAATCCCTGAAACACCATTAAACCATAAAATCCTTCTTAGATACTCCATTATAAAAAAATAATCCATATGCTGAAGAAAACTTAAATAATCTCTCTACTGAAATAAAATAAGGACTAATCAAACTTCAGAAACTCTCTCTCTCTCTATTGAATCAGGTAATATTACCCAATCTCAAATAATGAATGTGTATATTTTATTGTTTCTGGGCATCATTAGGATCTTAATATTTATGATCAATCAACTTTTTAAACGGTTAAGTGTGAGACTAATGACCTTGGAATGGTGTACAATTGATTTGATGTTTACTTTATGCATGCATGCTTTGGTTATAATATATATCTAGTGATAGTAAATTTCTTATAGATAAAGATACTTGTTCAAGTAGATTATAAGTTAGATTAATTTCCATATAGTATAAGAATGTTGCGAATAATAGTTTATATGATGCTGAATGAGAAATTTAAACAGGTTTTTAGCTTAAAAAATACATGTAATTTCTTAATTTTCAAATGTTCCTTAGATCCACAAATGAGCATAAGTAAATGTATATTATTTTGTGTTATTCTATTTTTGATTTTGTTATTGAAAATAGAACACGCTGTTTATATAAAAACTGTTTGTTAGTTCATTTTTAAGATGATCATTGATGAATTTACTATACAGCGCACTCATTTGCATAGATTACTATATATCACACTGCCTTTCAAATTGATTGGTAACTCCTTACTTGATAACACTGTTGGGATAATGTTTCCGGTGGTAGTTAGATAGACATTCTGAAGTATTTGGAAAGTTGTAATACCATACATTTACTCAATTTGAGTTAAAACATGTTAAACCTAAAATGTTTTATATGTTAACAAAGATGGATGTTTAAACATAAACTAATATAAAATCAATGTGTGTAAACTTTCAGCAACTATGACAACACAATTGATGCGTAGGGATTGCACCAGGCTTTACCTCTCGAGGGATCTCGAGAAGCTTACAACCCCCACCAGGCAGTGTACCTGATCGTTGTAGTATAGTATAGTGACAAGTACCGGGGGATTGATCGTTCAGCTAGGAATAGTGTTGCTAGGATTAGAAAACCTAAATACTAGTTCTAAAGATAACGGATGATTATTTTTGTATTTTTATATTTTTTAGAAAGCAAGTAAAAATCTCGGATTTTAAGGATTTGGGCGGAATTAGTTGCTAGTCAACTAACCCAATACTAAAGATGCAATCAGAATAAAATACTAGAAATAAAAATAAACTATATTAAACTAAGGTTGTGAGCAATAAGTGGAGAAATTGTGTTTACTTAGATTTCACTACTCCCTAGATATCTTTTACACGTTAATTACTTGTTATAGTTGCGTGGATGACGGATTGTATTCCTTAATACCATTAATGGGGTGGCGCACTTAACTCCCCAATCCTATGAGTGCCTACTTCACTCCTATGTCGAGCCGGCTAAGAAGCTCCTAACATGGGATCATTAGAATTTACTCATGCATTAAATACAACCAATAAAACCTAGTGCACATCGGTTCATGTTTCCTAAGACGTTCAAGCATGTTACCATTTGGAGATCTGCCAGTTTTCTTAAGCCTAACATCGAAATCATTCATCCAATACAACCATAAACAAGTAATCAACATATAATCAACATCTAGGTTTCATTAGATCTAAGCAAACACAAGATAAATCTAGCCTAGCATAGTGGAATCAAGACAAGTACAAGATATAGACAACCAACACATAGACATATTGATTGAATTAGAAGAACACTTATCTCAATTACACATGTAAGGGTTCAAGGGCTGAAAACCCTTGAAAAACATGTAAAATTCGTAATAGGTTCGGCCTTAGGGTTTCTCCAAAACTTCTCTTTTTTTAATGAATGAAAATTAGAAAACTATATATAGAAAACTGAGGCTGACGGCGTCAAGACCAAATAGGTGACGCCGTCATCTCACCGCCAAAAGAATCCTCGGACTGCCTAGATCTACATCTGACGCCGTCACGTATTAGCTTCTTCCAGGCCGTCACGTGTTTAACTCTTGACTCTCGTCCATGTGACGCCTTCATGTTTGCACTGGGCTGTCATGCAATTTACTCTTGATGCCGTCAGGATGGTACTCTTGACGCCGTCACCTACTGTTCCCAGCAAGGAAAATTAAGACTTTGGCGTTTTCTTCACTTTTATGCTCTAAAAACGTCCGAATTGCTTCATTTTCCAGATTTCTCTCCCAAAGTACCTAAAATCACAAAAGGAACGATTTAGGGCAATATTTGATCAAATAAATTCAATTCCGGGCTTAAATGACCCCCAAAAGTGGTTCATTTTTCGCCTCATCATATACCCTTACACTTGAGATTTGCTTGTCCTCAAGCAAATGCGCTTTTATTCTACTCAAAATACAAGTTAGGGGTCATTTAACACTAATATAAAAGTAATTACAACAAATAATCGTTCCACTAAAGACCAAAGACAAGCACGGAGGTCATATCCTAGCACCTCACAAATAGTGTTTAGATACTCACATCTCTCGGGTGTAATAAAGTATAAATTACAATATGGAAACAGAAGATATCTCTCACTACCTGTCATAGCAAAATAGATTACCATAGGCTTGGGAAAGGATCAAACCTCCACCACACGGCGTAAGCACCTAGGATAAACTATCAAAGAGGTCTTTTAAAGGGTGGTAACGTTAGGTGTAGGGATATGAAATACACAGTTTTGTTGGATATAGGCAGTCTTTACTGGTGGCGAGTTAACAATCTTGGTTAATTACATGTACAATGTGGCGTTGCTAAGCCAAGACTAGACTCGACTTAAGCTAATAAATGAAAAATAACAAAAACATAAAATGAACATAGAATGGAAACGGGATGGTAGTCCGTATGTTTTTTTCTCTTTTCTTTTTCTATTTTTTTCTTTTCTTTTTCTTGATTTTTCTATTTTTTTTTTTTTTTTTGGCATACACTCTTACCCTACCATCCAAAATAATACATCATAGGGAATGAAAATTCCCCTTACACTTGAATTTTTACATACTTTACAATAAACTAATCTAATGATTCGAATTAAGAAAATCAAAACACTTGGAGTACTTTTAAGATTAACGTACATACGGGGGTAATATATGATGTTCTTCCCCATTACTCCATAAAATAAGTACTTTACCCATGAGTCCCAATCGTCCCAAAACAATATGTACAAAGATATGACTCGACTTAGCAACCATGTAATCAATTAGATAGTTAACTTAGGGTTTAACAATTATCAATAATGCACTAAAAATGAGCGCATACACGGAAGGCTAAGGCAATTTGGGTGTACATTTAAGTGGGGTGTAACAAATTCTTCCTTTAAGTAAGATGCTTAAAGTTAGAAACGAAAAGATAGACTCGGAGGGGTGTACTAGGGGTTTCGTGTACTAAAAATGAGTACAACGCTAAGGGTGTGGGAAAAATTAGTTGACTTAACTAGCCAAGTAATATGACTTAAATGGTCAAGTAATTATGATACGGGTTTAACACAAGGGTGATCCTAATGCCTCTTATCATGTAGTAAATCCTACCACACGAATGTAGTCTCACTAGCGGTCTCGGGATGCATCACTAACGCAAGTTCTAGAATCTAAATGCTACCGGTACACTCATAAGCACTAATAGTAAATGCTTTTTCTATCAAATCTAAAGGCGAACCTCACATATTTGAGTGGAAAATTTTTTTGAATATACGGTTTTGTGCTAGTCATACAATCTCCTATCCATGAGACGCTTGCTATGGCTAAAGTTTCACTCCTAAATGTTGTAAAAAATTTTAAATTTGGCGCTAAAATTGCACTAACAAGTATTTCTCATAGTTTTATTACACATCTACTATCAAACAAACAAACTCAAGCGAAAGTGTATCTGTAAGGTATCATCATTTTGCCCTCCCCTTACACTTAAGATGAACATTGTCCCCAATGTTTAAGTAAAGAATGTAAAAGTGAAATAAGTAAAAAGAATGAAATCAAATACTCCCCTGATTCGCTCGGTATGGATAATAAGGTGGCCAGGTTAGATCTTCCTCCAAGAAAATGAACAATCAAAGCTTCCCTTCCAGAATACAAATCATCTTCTTGTCATACATAACCTGTAAATCCTGAGAAAACAAACAAGACAACCTCGCATAAAATCGGCGGCAATCTATATAAGTTACTAAATCCTAGAAAACAAAATAAGATTTAATGCTTGTGGAATGAAGTTTGCAGATTCCTGGAGATTATAAAACTTAATAATTCAACAAAAACTTTAAGACTCCGTTAGAAAAACAAAACCGGTAAAATTTCCAGATTTTTACACGTGATGCCGTCAAGAGTAAACTCGTGACGCCGTCAGAAGTGACCTGCAGAAATTCTTATGTTAAGTTTCCGGAAAATTTCTGGAAAAACTTGGTCCTACTTCCTGGAAAATCCTGCAAAACTTCATTATGACTCAATACAAGCATTTGACTCTAACAAATACGAATATACATGTTCATTTAATATTGTGGAGAATCATGATCGGTTTGTTTCTTAAAAACATATTTGGGGTCTCCCCTTACACTTATCTTTTGCAAAAATACCTTTAGGTGGAGTTAGGACTCGGTCAAAACAACAAAGTAAAGTATTTCCACTTTTTAGTTTAGAAACATGATCTACCAACAATAAAAATAAAGCATGCATACGGAAGCAAATAACAAACAAACAAAATAAAATCACACAAAGCATGGGTTTCCTCCCAAGAAGCGCTTTTCTTTATTTACGAGTCTTGTAGCTAGACTCAAGGTCATGGGTTACTACGTGATACGGGTGAGTTCCTCATTGAGGACATCTTTGGGATCAAACTTAGGTTTCAACTTCCTATCGGTTTCCTTAGTATGGTATGACCTTTCAAACTTTTCGCCATCCGGATCATACAAAGTCATCCTCATGTGCCATGATCCGTCACCTTCTTTAGGTGGCTTGTCCCACCTCCATTTACACTTGTCTCCCTCTCTTTTCCACTTATTCATCTCTATATTAATAGGCATTACGCTCAAGAACTCAATCATCTTCATAAAGACTAAGGGGTCCTCAAAGGGATCTAGCTCTTCATCTCTAGCTATGAGTTGTTCCACCGAATGTGTCTTTTCAATGAAATCTTTTTCTAGATAGAATGGGCATTGAGGTCCTATAAAGTTCCTTTCTATCCAAGGTCCATATCTAGAGGGTCTCATATTCATCTCTACCCAATGTGGTGTCGGTTCATCATCACAATCATAACTATGCTTCTTAACATCGTACACTGACCAAGTATCGCCTTCACCTACCGCTATCTTAGACTCCTTACAATCTATCATGGCGCTAGCGGTTGCTAAAAATCCTCTTCCTACCAATAATGGGCATGTAGTGTCACTAACCATGTCTAGGACGTGAAATTCCGCTAATATAGTTAACTTTCCTACGTGAACAACTACATCCTTAATCATTCCAACCGGGTGGGCAATACTTCCATCCGCTAGACTTATCAATACTTCCGTTTCCTCTAACTTTCCTAGCTTAAGAGTTGTGAATAGGGATAAGGGAATCAAGTTGAGGCTTGACCCTAAATCGGCTAGTGTGTCGAAAGCTTCGGATCTTCCTATCTTACAAGGCAAGATAAATATACCCGGATCATCAAGCTTTTTAGGCAACTTGTTTTGAACGAAGGCGGTCCCATTTTTACCTAGTTTAAATTTCTCATATTTTTCTAGGAGGGCACTATAGTAGGGAGCACGAGCTAAGACATCAATGACGGGACGTTCAAGGTGAAGTTCCTTGAATTCATCGTCAAGGTCTTGTGTAGGAGGTGTTTCAACTATACTTTTGACCGGTTTTATATTGGGTGTTTTACTTGATTGGTCCTTTTGAAGAATTTGGTTTTGTTTGAAACACGTGCTCGTTGATTTAACCGAGTAGTATTGTGGACACGAAGTGGGTGACAAAACTGATGATATGGAATTAACGTTTAGTTTTGGATTCTTGACCATGTTGCTTGGGAGTGCTCCCATTTCCCGGTCATTGAGAACTTTCAACAATGCGTCAATTTTGGTGGTCATCTCGCTTTGCTTTTGTTTGAAATCGGCTTCAAACTTGGATATGCGATCTTCTTGAGATGCCATAAACTTAGACATTAATCCTTCAAGATTGTTGGTACTACCATAGTTGTTAGAAGGATTGTTGTTGAAAGTACGGTTGGAGGGTGGACAGTTTGGTTGGTAACGATTAGGCGGATTGGAAGAATTGGGTTGATTTTGTTTCCACCTAAGGTTTGGGTGATTTTTCCAAGAGGGGTTGTATGAATCACAGTAAGGGTTTGGCTTGGGTTTGAAACTGTACCACTTATCTCCCGCTTCGTCGGTACGCGTGGATGCGTAGTCCGCAAAAGCTGTTCCGGGGAGTTCCACACAATCACGAGTGTCATGGGGACCACTACATAATTCGCATGAAGAAGTGATTTTGTTCACTTGGCTTGAAGGCTTCGGAGCTTCGTAGGATTTCATGAAAAACTTGACTTGGTCCTCAAGTTCCATGATCCTACGGTCGGGAGTGCTAGAGTTGTTCGAAGGCAAAGATATTGCCTTGACCGTTTTGTTCAAATCACGAGGATCATTCCAACTTTCGTTGTCATAGAGAGCAAGATCTTCTATGAGTTCCCATAATTGTTCCGCACTTAGATCACGTAGCTTACCACCGGCTGATTGGTCAATGGCTCGCCTCGTGGAGAGATCGATATGGTCATAAAAGATTTGGACTTGGAGCCAAAGATCTATGCCATGATGTGGGACTTTTTGGAGTAAGTCCTTGAAACGAGTCCATGCTTCATAAAGAGATTCATTTTGACGTTGTTGGAACAGCAAGATGTCATTTCTAAGCTTAGTAGTTCTCCCCGGTTGGAAAAATTGAGCAAGGAAACCAGTGGTGAGATCATCCCATGTGGTGATGGATCCCGCGGGCAAACGCTCAAGCCATTGACTAGCTTGATCCCGTAGAGAGAATTGGAATAGGCGTAATCGGGTTGTCTCTCTAGTTGCAACATCTAGGTCAATGGAGTCTACGATTTTAAGGAAGTCCTTAAGATGTTGGTTTGGATCTTCGGAACGAAGTCCATGGAATGCACATCCGCTTTGCACCAACCGGATGGTGTCGGATCGTAAGGGGGTCACATTGGCTCCGGTGAGCTCAATGGTGTTTCGGTAGCCTTGGTGGCTAGGTCGGGAATACTCTCCTAAGGTTCGGGGCCTAAGGGGTTCTAGTGGTGGGTTTTGTTGTGGTGGGATGACGGGTTCAAAGATGTTCCCGTTGTTCATGATGTCGGGTGGTGAAAAGTTACGAACAAAAACACAAAGAATTAAGATAGACTAAAGAAAACCTAGAAATAAAAATAAAATCTTACTAGAAAGGAATCTAGCAAGTAGACCTAATAAAAAGAGATTCTAACCTAGACAATAACTATTCCCCGGGCTGCGGCGCCAAAAACTTGATGCGTAGGGATTGCACCAGGCTTTACCTCTCGAGGGATCTCGAGAAGCTTACAACCCCCACCAGGCAGTGTACCTGATCGTTGTAGTATAGTATAGTGACAAGTACCGGGGGATTGATCGTTCAGCTAGGAATAGTGTCGCTAGGATTAGAAAACCTAAATACTAGTTCTAAAGATGACGGATGATTATTTTTGTATTTTTATATTTTTTAGAAAGCAAGTAAAAATCTCGGGTTTTAAGGATTTGGGCGGAATTAGTTGCTAGTCAACTAACCCAATACTAAAGATGCAATCAAAATAAAATACTAGAAATAAAAATAAACTATATTAAACTAAGGTTGTGAGCAATAAGTGGAGAAATTGTGTTTACTTATATCTCACTACTCCCTAGATATCTTTTACACGTTAATTACTTGTTATAGTTGCGTGGATGACGGATTGTATTCCTTAATACCATTCATGGGGTGGCGCACTTAACTCCCCAATCCTATGAGTGCCTACTTCACTCCTATGTCGAGCCGGCTAAGAAGCTCCTAACATGGGATCATTAGAATTTACTCATGCATTAAATACAACCAATAAAACCTAGTGCACATCGGTTCATGTTTCCTAAGACGTTCAAGCATGTTACCATTTGGAGATCTGCCAGTTTTCTTAAGCCTAACATCGAAATCATTCATCTAATACAACCATAAACAAGTAATCAACACATAATCAACATCTAGGTTTCATTAGATCTAAGCAAACACAAGATAAATCTAGCCTAGCATAGTGGAATCAAGACAAGTACAAGATATAGACAACCAACACATAGACATATTGATTGAATTAGAAGAACACTTATCTCAATTACACATGTAAGGGTTCAAGGGCTGAAAACCCTTGAAAAACCTGTAAAATTCATAATAGGTTCGGCCTTAGGGTTTCTCCAAAACTTCTCTTTTTTTAATGAATGAAAATTAGAAAACTATATATAGAAAACTAAGGCTGACGGCGTCAAGACCAAATAGGTGACGCCGTCATCTCGCCGCCAAAAGAATCCTCGGACTGCCTAGATCTACATCTGACGCCGTCACGTATTAGCTTCTTCCAGGCCGTCACGTGTTTAACTCTTGACGCTCGTCCATGTGACGCCTTCATGTTTGCACTGGGCCATCATGCAATTTACTCTTGTCGCCGTCAGGATGGTACTCTTGACGCCGTCACCTACTGTTCCCAGCAAGGAAAATTAAGACTTTGGCGTTTTCTTCACTTTTATGCTCCAGAAACGTCCGAATTGCTTCATTTTCCAGATTTCTCTCCCAAAGTACCTAAAATCACAAAAGGAATGATTTAAGGCAATATTTGATCAAATAAATTCAATTTCGGGCTTAAATAACCCCCTAAAAGTGGTTCATTTTTCGCCTCATCAACAATTCATAATGGAATTGCTTTCAAACGAAGACATTCAAGCTTTGGTAAGTTGTATTGAATTTATAATGAAAAAGTATTGTTTCTGACTGTACTTTTTTACTAAATTTATATTGAATTCTGCATGCACTTTTCCGTAGGCTCTACCGGATTATTTCCATATGAATTACCACAACAATAAGAACCATCTATACCTAGTTAATAACATGAGGCTTAAAAGAAAGGTCAACATAAACTACCGAGCAGAGACACATGAATGGGAGTTGTCTGGTTTAGGATGGAGAAGTTTTATAGATGAAAGCGGATACGTGAATATTAGAACTCTGCATTTCATAAAAGAAGGAGCTGATACATTTTATGTGACTGTATATGAAGAAGACAGAGGGGAGAGTGGGGGTATGCAGCTGTACATACAAGGCATCGGATGGTTAGATGCACAGGTCTAATTGGAGAAGATGAGAACGTTTCTCCGGTAATAATTTTTAATACTCCGTATTTAACAAACACTATTGTTCATTCAAGCAACTTGCAGATAATAACTTAGCTTAAATTATTTAACAGTGGTTTCACGGAGAATTCATTCAGGGGAATCTACCCAATGAGTTCTTTTCGACATATGCTGCCTTTGAACTTCGTGTAAGGTTAAGATGAGCAATTATACCTGGGACTCATGATACTTATGGTTATCAGATTTACCTTCATTGGGATGATATGGTGGCAGTGGCAGGGTTACTTGTTGGCGAGCGTGTAGTCTTGACAAAAACGGGCGGGAATATGTTAAGATTGATGAGGTTTGGACATAATGGAATTCAAATGAACCATAGAGAACCATTTTCCGACACACCTAAGAATTTTTCAAGGACATGCTGAAGGTGAAACGAGTGAGTATTTGTTTTGATTTTATTCGTTTTTAAAAAGGTTAAATTGTATCTTATAAAAAACGTCAGCGTAGATAAGGAATAAAATATTTCTTTTGGTAATTGGGAAATAACAGATGAGAGGCTTCTCCATAGTTGCAGCTGGGGAAATCATGAAGGTCACATGGACGAAGATACTACTTTCTACACAAAATTGTTTCCTTGCGTTGTTGACAATGGGAAACTGGTAAGAACATTGACATCTATTTCCTGAATACAAATATAAACTCGATAGAATAAAATTTATATGAGGAGATGCTTTTTAGTAACAAAGTTAAGAGATATATTATATTTGTTGCAGACAATACCTCATCAGTTTGTTACTAATAATGAACTATTCACATATGATCATGCAATCCTAAGGAGAATGGGTGAAGAGAGGCGTGTTGTCACGTACCGGGAAATTCACAAAGAGAATCCCACAAGGACAAACCACATGAACATGCGAACCAACTAGAGGATACTGGCAGAAGATTGGTAGTTCAGGTTATACAAAATGATTTGATTCAAACTGGTTGGAACTACCATAGATCCTTTAGCCGAAGTGGAGCATGACAACGACGATATCCCCACCTTGGTTCCTATTTTTGATGTTTGTTAAAAGAAAGTGGTGTGATGGTTTCATAACCTGGTACTTTTCAACATTAGACACTTTAAATTTCAACTTTTGATAACTGTTTTTGTGATCATGTGTATCAGCATGATACAAACTTATTGTAATTAGGCATGATATGATAAGCCATGGAACTTATGTGAACTATTAGTTGAAGTATTTTATGTAGGAAATTCTGACAATAACAAATAGGATGATGTGCTATGTATCAGGCCCGGATTTGGGCCTGTGCAGGGTGGTCAACTGCACAGGTTTAGTTTCGTGCATTAGTTCAGTTGAGTGCCTTAGTTCAGTTGAGTGCCTTGGTTCAGTCCAGTGCAATGCTGAACGAACACATGCAGAACGATTTAATATCTATAACTATCATTTACATTGTTTGATTATTTTCTCGCTAATGTAAGACATGGATATGACAAGGGTGGGCAAAGTATGTATTTATCTAACGTAAATCAACAATGTTATAAGAAAATTGGATGAATAACAAAGCAAATAAAATAGAAAATGAAATATTAATTGAACCCAAATAGCCATTAACAAACACAATACCACAAATGATAACAATTCTAAAAATAAATTTGATCAAACACACATATAAAATACATGATTGATAGAAAAGCACATACAAAATATAACAATTACTAGATCATATGAGATTCATAATTCAACAACACCTATTAACTTCTGTTATGCAACTCAAAAGAAATTTAATCATAAACGCTTAAGAATCTCTTCAAATGCATAGGTTCTTTTCAAACTACGATTAACATCTTGCAACAATCTCGATATACTGCGATATGTGCTCAAGTCTTGATCACGAATTAGCGTTAGGTAAATTATACCCTTATCACAAACATTATAAAATGGATACTTACGTAATTCAGTAATCAGACTTTCCCTAGATTGAATTTTAGCATTGATTTGGCCCATGAATTTCGAAAGACAAACCGAAATATGGAACAAATTGTCAACTTCACTATGAATTGAATTCAAAATTTGATCTTTCAAATCTGGAATAGTTGAGCTTACAGATTCTTCCTCCATATTTTCCATGTTCAAAACTAGAGTGTGTGAAACTTTTTTTTTTTTTTTTTTTTTTTTTTTTTTAACTGCAAAGGATAAAGCCTCAACTACTTAAAGGAAAGAAACATACATAATTGTAACTGCCACAGTTAATGTCAGTTTTTATAATAGCTATAAAAAAAATAGTGTTTATAGTTTATATACTAACTACATAATACAAATTAAAGGACAATAAAATACTTCTAATTAACATATATTAATTACTCCGTATTACTATACATATTAAAGTATATCTTATATATATTAACGTAAAGGCAAATGCCTCATTTTGGCAAGGATGTGTGTTCCTCACGACATCCATGTGGTTGATTAGACTAAAAAATTATAAAATTTGTTGTTATGAAATACACTAATGCTTACTGATCGTAAATATATTTTATAATTTTGATAGTTATAATTTTATGGCCAAGTCTTATAAGATGACAATATTGATGAACTTGCTAATATTAACATTAAAATAAAACATTACATCTATGATGTTAAAAACATATTTAGAAGCATGACAATACAAATAACGGCATATTTATGATCATATATAATGTTGCATATCATAATACGTGCGTAAATAAATTGGTAAAAAATATAACAACATAAAATAATGACAAATTATTGTATTAAGGCTATAGAGTTAACACTTTCAGTTTAATGCACTATCGAATATAACATACCTAAGACATCATATGTTATAACTTAATTAATACCAAAATACATTTAAAATTAAATATTAAAATACATTAAAGACATATTAAAATATAAAAAAACATCAAAAAAAAGTTATGACAAAAAATTACAAAATAAACTACTAAACTTATAAATACATAATGCATAAAAGCTTTTATTAGTCTTCAACACAACTTGCGTCATCATCTTCATTTGCTACACCAACTACATGAATCTTGCTTCCAATGCTGCTCCTAATAAATATTATAGGAGGACCTGACATATGTTTGTGGAAAACAAAAGAAAATTAATAATATTTAATAAAAAACCATTGACAAATATAATAAAAAAATTATAGTTTATTATTATTATTAGTTTTTTTAATTTTCTTGTAAAAAATAAAGAACTTGTTTAACTACCTTCACCGTCATCATAAACTCTAGCGTTCTCAATATTGACATAAAAAGTTCCTTAACTTCCATTGACGTAATGAACTCATGCAACTTTTCAGCCATGTATGAAGTTACCATACACGCAACAATCCCTCTGAAAATTAAAACATTAAAACGATACTATTCATTTATAAAGCGCATTATAAACTACTAAAATAACAAAGAAATAATTATTTATACAACACAAATAAATACAGTTGAAAAACATACGTTTGATCCTTGAGTAAGATACCAATTGATTTCAGTTTGGTTCCATTGGAAGTCACATCTTCCGATATATCATCCTCCCAGTTAATAACTGCCACCTTCATATCTAAATCACATATCAAACGTCAATTATTTTAGAACGGTATTAATTGAATAAGGATGTACAAAAATAAAATGTTGTTAATGGTATAAAACTAACCAACAGGCAAATCTCTATCCAACCTCATGCATAAAATATCAGAAATGTTGGTCAATCCAAAACCGGTACTATTACTGTCTAGGTTAAATCTTTTTGAATGACGTGCCTTTGTTTCTGCATGAAACTTGACGTAGTATGCATGATTGGTGAATTTCAGATGATGGTCATTTGGAACAACATTGAAATCACTAATAACAGCAATCATTCCTTTTTGGAAATACTTGTTAATTGATTTTAAGCGAACATTGCTTATAATCACATGAATCTTGTCACCCTGTTAAATAACAAATTTGTCACAATTAACTAATTTCAAAAAAATTAAAATATTGTGACTACAAAAAAGTTTATAATGTAAACAAAAAATATTATGAAAAACAATTACACAACATATACCTTCTCATCTTGGACGATCATTTGGAAATATCTGTTACTATGGGATATATCTGGCTTCTTATAATACCACCTCCTTAGTATTTTGATATTCAATCTAAATGATGATTTTTCAGGTGTTAACTTATTTAAAAAGGTTTTCATTGCTTTATTTGAGACTGGAGGTGATCTATGTAATAAATACTCTTCTAATTTATAAATCTCTATTTGCAAAGTACATAAATTCAAAAAGAGTAGGAAAAGCAGTTAAAAAAACGTGTATATTCCTAAAAAATAGCAATAAACCGTTTCTACAAATAATGGTATTTTAAATTGGACCAAAAACATATATATAAGTATAACACAGCCCAATAGTAAAACATAATACAATAATGATAAATAATTGATACGAACATGCAAAATTCTTATTGGTCGACGCATAAACAAATAATGAAAATAATGAAAAATAATTGATACGAAAATTTACGTTGTTAATGATTTCATATGCACTTAAACATGATGGTGCACAAATTTATAAATATAGGTTCTCATATCTTTTAGACAACAAACGTCTTGATTGAAAAACATCTATTTAAATTTTTTCAAATTTTTTATCAACAACATAAAGTATTATCAAATTCTAAAATACTAATCTGACAGCATAGAACAATAAAGTTACTAATCTGAAATTAATAAACAATAGGAAGACATCATTAAAAAGATGAATACATTGAACAATAATATACTACTTTAATGTCCAAAATTATAGCCATGTTGAAGGCATATCATCAATATCGATTACATTTAGGACGTTTATTCATTGATTGGTACACATCATAAGCATCACTGGCTTCTTCAGATCCAACTTCACTCGAATAACTTGAAATTCCATGTGAATCAAGAACACCACTTATATTGACTGTTTTAATGTTCTGTATTTCATATACTTGAACAACATCATTAACATTATCAGATTTGGCTTCAGAAACTGGTGTTATATCAGCTTGTGATTTCAGATCTTCAACTACATTCATGCAGTTCACATCAACAGAAACTGGTGGTATATCAGCTTTAAAAACTTGAGCAGATTTGACTTCAGAACCAAATAACGAACCATCCTCCTTCAATTTAAAGTTCATAAGCTTTCGTTTTTCATTTTTGATAAATATATTAACCTGTATAAAGTGGCAAATTTATTTCAGATTCGAATGGTTTACATTAAAAAATAATCTACTTGGATAAATATACCTCCTTATCAAAAGTATCCATATCCATACATCCCCCAGGGTTCTGCAAGTAATGAGGTTAATAATATAGAAATATAACTCATAAAATACATACAGAAAAGTATAACCATAAATTAGATACAAACCTTCTTATAAAATGCACTAATCACTTCTTCAGCAGTAGGCATTGGACACAATGGCATAAAATATTCATCCTGAAATTATAAACATAAACTAAATAAATGTGCTTACGAATGAAAACTCCAAACAAACTATAAATATAAAATAAGAACAAACATTTTCTTCAACTGAACGCGAGACATCTTGCATGTAAGCATCACTTAAAGTTTCATTATACACCTTTGATGATTTAGTATCCATTTGAGAAACCTTAGAACAATCATCAACAAATAGTGTATTTTGAAAGTTTATGTCAGATCCAAAATTTGAAACATTCATTATTTGAAAAGAGTGATGAAAAATGATATAAAAATTAAAGTTTATATAAATGCGATTTTTAAATGACATACTAAATGAATTATACAGATGAAAATTGTAACCATTCCTGCACAAATTTGAATTTAAATATAATTTAGGTTTAAGCAATTAACTATACACTAAAGGATATTCTGAAAAACAATTTTAAAACTATTTGTAAGACAAAAAATAAAACAGTATCATTTAAACATAAAAAAAAAAACTATGAAATAATAATATTTCATAAACGTGAAAAAAAGTTAACAAAAACTTTAAAACAATTGATGTAAAGTGTATTGTAACTAATATTTTTTTGATGTGTAAGTTATTTAAAATAAATGCCATAACAATGAAAAAATAAAATGAACAACAACACATACAACAAACTAAACCATTAGGAAAGAAATAAATTTACAGTGAACAAAGAACACCAAATATATAAAATAAAACATCAGCATGCTTAAAAAAGCTTGCCTATTAAGCATTAGAAATACATATCCATGTTGGTATTATAAATACATAACATAAAATTATGGAAATGCATAACATACAAATCTGAAAATACACAGGAATTACAATGGCAATATATATATATATATATATATATATATATATATATATATATATATATATATATATATATATATCAACTACATCACCAATAATAGAATGTCTATATAACCATTCCAAATCGCTGTCTTCTTCAATGATGGAAATGCCACGAGAATCACTAATTGATCGACCTGGAAGCCTATACAAAACAGCTCCAACTTCACAACAATTCAGAATATCAAAAACCCATTCAAGTAACTGATTGTAGAAAAACTCATATGTGTTGACTCCACAAACCATAATAGAATCTCCTCCTACATAATAATAACCTTGACGACGTTTAACCATTATATCGCCATAATGAAGACATATCTCAATAGAAGATAGCATGACACAGTTAACACTGAAAAGATACAACACACAAACAATTATTTAAACCAAAATGACAATAATGATCAATTAATCAAATAATAATTTGGATATATATGTATATACTAACTTTGGTGCTATAACCCTTCGATTTCCCATATTACCAATAACTCTCTTAGGCATTCTTATAAAAGTTAACACCGTATAAAATATGCAAAAATGTTTAAGAATAGATGAAAAGAAACATATAACTGAAGAAAGAAAATAAGTCACATGCATATAAACCCTTACACATAACCGATCATTTTTGTTGAATAATATAAAGCTTAGTGCTAAACATGGGTAGTTTATTTTACAAACCTACAAAAAGTAACTGCTAATTAACTGGTATATACATAATTCAAAATTTAAAGACCAATTCATGCAAATGTTCAAACATATAATATAATAATAAACATAATACAATTCATAGGTTCATAACATAAAGATCCTTAGAAAAACAATAAGTTAATAACCAATTTAAGCAAATGATCAAAAGTGCATAATAACAACAGAAGTAGATAATAAAAAAGACAACAAAAGAAAATATATTATAGATTAAAAAAGTTTGTCTTCAGACAACTTCATCAGCATCAATTGAATCTGAATGAGTAGAAACACCTTCTTCAGGTTCACTTGCTTCAGCATTGACATCCATCTTTTCATCTAATAATGCAGCCTCAGATACTAAACCATCATAAACAACTTCATTCACTGTATCAATCGATTCAAATTCACCTTTAACTTGAGGAACACCTTCTTCAGATTCAGTTCCTACATCATGGACATCATTATTTTCCTCTATATCTGCAACCTCAGATACTGTACCATCAGAAACAACTTCAGACGCAACTTCATTCACTATATCATTCGTTTTAACTTCAACGGTAACCTGAGGAACTATATCAATGTTTTCAGCTTCATAGATGGAATTATCAACAAAACCATATACATTATCATTTTTTCTTTCACCAACACCAATATCGTTATTTAAACTTGAATTCTCAACAACACTGACAACTTTATCATCCATTCGTTGAGAAAGATCAGTTAAACTTCCTGCTGAATTATTGACATAATCCTTGAAAGGTATACGATCAGTTTCAACTTTATCAGTCAGAACATCCTCACTTGAATTATCAAATAAAATAATATATTTAACAGAATCATTCATAAAAGATTATCTTTAATTACATATAAGCATACCATTTTGAAGATTGTGTTGACCAAGCACATCAGCAACAATTGCTGTGGGCTCCAACGGTGTGCAATCACGTTCAAAATGTTCACAAACAACATGCGTAGATTTTGATTGTGACGCAACATGATTGATATCAGGAGCAATATTTTGATCAACAACTTTTCCTATTTGTGACACAGGCATGAAATTCCGTTCCATTAGACGACCAAGTGAATCAGTGTCATCTGGAACGATCGGAATAGGAAGTATATTATCATTAATAGGCTGACAACAGACATCAGAAAGATTTGTTATACGTGGAACTATTTTGGGTAATGGCGAAACATTTATGAAATCACGTTGCATATGTTGAAAAACAGCATCAGCAACATTAGGCAATATCGGATGAGGAAGTATATTATCTTGAATAGGTTAACAACCGAAATCAGAAACCTTAGCTATTGATGTAACAGGTGTGGCAGGATATTGCATATGACGACCAATCAACACCAGTACATACTGCCCCAACAGGTATTAGATCACATTCCATCTGATGACCTTGGAAAGCAGATATATTTGTTGATGCTGGAACAGGTACTATATCCAAATGAGAAACTTGGTGACCATTCCCACCAGCAACATTTGGTATTGGCGCAACATGAATCATATCACTTTTAAGAAGCCAATTAGGATGATCACCAAAATACTTCACAACAGTAAATCTACGACTACAATCCGGAGGTAGATTATACCTGTCAACTTTTATCTCAATGAAAACATGTTCACCAAATAAATTCATCGCAAAGTATTCCTCAATCCATAAAGGATTACCAGCACCCTATAACAAAAAAATAAAATAAAATAAAAGGTGTATGAAAAAAAAAAAAAAAAAAAAAACTTCTTTTTTTTAATATAAATTTACCTTTGTCATTTGCTCATGCACCAACTCATCTACACTCAAACGCAACAACTTATTGGCATACGTGTTGAGAAAAACACAATCCATGACATCATTGCCGCTACCAACTTTTAAGACCAACTTGTACCTAAAGTTTAAACATTATTATAATTTTTTAAACGAAACGTAACATCAAAATAAATAATGGTAAAATGACTTACGTTTGTCGAGGATTTTTTACATGTTTTTTACAAACTTTGTCAAAAAAAAAAGATCTCCATTCCAAATAGACTTTCCGAAACATCCAATGCACTGAACAAACTTAAAGTCATTCACTAAATCAACGCCAACAACATTTGCATCTATAATAAAACTCGAACCCTGAAAAAAGAAAAAGAATAAAAAAAAGTATCTGTTAAAAAATCATAAATAAAAAATCTTAAATAAAAATCATATATAATAGTTGTTCAAACATAATATTATAAGAGAAAATCACCTCTCTAACACCAGCCATCAACTTCTGAAACATCTCAGAAATAGGAGTCACTACCGGTGGATTTTCATTCATTACAGTGAAGACCACAGGAACCACATGGCTATTAAGAAAATTAAAACAAATAAAAAATAAATATATATATTCAAATGGACCAATATTATACATATACCATATAATAACATTACCTTATTCTGTAGGGATCATTGTCACTCAGTTCTAAATCCAGCAGAAAGTGACTTGAGCTCGTCGTAGTGAGAAGAGGATTAACTACAACAATACCCAAAGAATAACAGACAAACGTAAACAATTGTAAAAAAAAGACAATCATATTACTAATCAAAAATAAAAATATTATTGACTGTTAGATATAGTACACTTATATTCCTTTGCTCTGCAACATGTGAATACCACAACAATATTGTGATCACCCTTTGATCTGATGGTATCATCATCAAACTTTTAAGCCAATTCTCCCCATATAGTCACATGCACTCGGTTATTTCTGTATTATATATACATATAAACATTTAATAGACATGCATACAAAATGAACAATAAAAAACTGAACTTCCAATATGAAATACCTAATATCACGAATAACAATGTTGCGAACAGTCGAGTTAACATTTGCAGTATGACCAGTCTTTTCATTAAAGGACCCCATTCAGTAAGTATACCAATGACATCTACATAGTATTAAAGTGGTCATTATCATTGAAAAATAAATATTTATACAAATCAAAATATATAATATAATAAATATAACTTGCCTGTAAGGTACTTGTCACTGTTATAGCGATCCTTAAGGTTGTGGAAATCAACAAACTCAAACAAATACCGAGGAAAAGAACTTAATGGAATATAAGAAGCCAAAACTCTTGTGTATGAAGAGAACAACACAAACACTTCACGTTCAAGAGGCCTAAACAACATTTTGCCATACGAAATAACTCTGAACTTGGTAATCTGATACACACATCCCTCCTGAAGAAGCTTTTCAAATTTTGGCATTATACTTACAGGGATCTTCGCATGAATCAAACCTCGTTGAATTTAAAATGGAATAAAGAACATATGTTAATGTAAATCTAACAAAAACTAACTAAAGTAGTATAAGGAAAAATACTTACACGCTCATCCACAAACACACGGTCTAGAGAAAGTAACTGGTTTGTTTTAGGGTTAAATGGTCTAAATATCCGAGTAACCATAACGTTGATCCTCCACATGTCAGTAAATGATGCCTTCAGATCAGAGATATGGTGATAAAATCCAGTCATTATGAACCGCGAACAACTGAAAAATAAAATTTGTCAGATTTATTAACAAACATTAAATTATAAATACGTATAAACACTTATAAATGCAAATGTCTAACAAATATATAATAACCAATTCCTAAGTTAACTATCAAATTTCAAACAAAACTCATATTTCAAATAACATAATAATTACCTCTATGCAAACCATAGAACACTTCTTTATAAACCACATTTTTGGTAAGGTTATTATCACAAAGACCTTCATTGTCAATATAAAAACGGAGACCAGATCGAGATGTAACTCGAGAAGCAGCCACATATAGTTGACCATGAGTAAAGACTGGTTTGGAAAGAAAAGCACATACATTATTGAATGTTTGACATTGGCTTTTGTTAATAGTCATAGCAAAACAAACTTTGACAGGAAATTGACGACGTCTAAACTGAAAAGGCCATGACAAATCAGTTGGAGTCATATCAATCGAGATGTAACTCGGGAAGCAGCCACATATAGTTGACCATGAGTAAAGACTGGTTTGGAAAGAAAAGCACATACATTATTGAATGTTTGACATTGGCTTTTGTTAATAGTCATAGCAAAACAAACTTTGACAGGAAATTGACGACGTCTAAACTGAAAAGGCCATGACGAATCAGTTGGAGTCATATCAATCCTGTGTATTAGTACTTTATCACCTACATGACTACCAGTTATAATTTTTGCTTCAATAAGCACACGCTCAATCTTAGTTACAATCAACCGCGTCCCATTACACATACCACGTTGCATATTAAGATTACGCAACAAAATAATGGGAACACCAACTTTAAGCTCAAGCTTATGATTAGGAATGCCAGAAAAGCGCAACGTATTCAAAAACTCTATAGGATACATTATCTGCATTTCTTCCAAATTGTTGGTGGTTGGACATATATTGTCAGCACTGTATAACTCATGAAGGTCTCCAGGTATTTTTTCAAGAACATGCGAATTGATGCCATCTACAACATCATTGGTTGAACAAAGAATGCAACGTTCTTTCAAGTAATTTATATCGTCTAATTTATTAATCAAATCTGGAAACGTGTGACCAACAATAGAATTTATAAGATCAGCAAATACATGAATCAAAAGATCATCAGGAATGGTTATCCAGGTAGCTTCATCCTCAACATCAAGTGCAATAGCAGGAAGCCTACCATCACCCATAGCCAACAACCAATTAGTAAACAACCTCAACTGTTCAACATCTGCATCAGCAAGTGTTGGATCATGCAACCGCATATTTATGGATAACTCATACACCGTACAATGTCTCCATATACAATCTAATTTGTTAGCAGCTACCGTTACAACATCACATCTACTACCATTAGTAATAACAGGAAGAATCTGCCTAAAATCACCACCTAGAACCACAACCTTGCCACCAAATACTCTCTTATCAGCACCCGGAACATGGTCTTTGCAAATGTCCCAAAATGTTCGATCAACAGCTTCAAAAGCATGTCGATGTTGTAAAGGTACTTTATCCTAAATGATTCGATCAGCTACCCTTATTAATTCAGCAAGATCAGATGTTATATCAATTGCACAACATGAATCCTTGTCAAGAGCAAGCGGAACACGAAACCTAGAATGGGAAGTTGGCCACCAGGCAATAGCAATGAAGGTATTCCAGACGAAGCAACTGACAATACTACCTTTCCAGCAGAACGAATCTTGTCTATAATTGCCCTCCACAAAAATGTTTTACCAGTACCACCACATCCATAAACAAAAAATACGTCACCATTCCGTGCAGATACAGATTGCATGATACTATCGTAAACATACTTTTGTTGATGATTCAATCCAGGATACAACTGTTTAGATAGATTAATTTCCTCATAAATGTTATACATTCTCTCAGCTGCAATCAATCTATTACCAGCTATATTAAGAATTAAAGGATCTATCTAGGGAAGTTCCGTAAAGTCAGACAAAGATTTATTTTTGGAATTCAACACTTC
Source organism: Artemisia argyi (assembly GCA_030686995.1). Lineage (NCBI taxonomy): Eukaryota > Viridiplantae > Streptophyta > Magnoliopsida > Asterales > Asteraceae > Artemisia > Artemisia argyi. The sequence goes on from CM060709.1 coordinate 51,094,582, forward strand.
ATCAATTTCAAGCAGTGTGTAGTTTACAATTTCCTCGTCAGTTGTAACACCCCCAAAATACCGCAGCGGAAGACTGTGTCATAGGGATGCTACTTCAGGGCACAAAGTACAAGATATAGAAAACGAACTCTAAATGAGACGTTTTTTTAAAAAGTTACCATTCGAATAGATAAAAGTCACAGTTTACAAACCAAAAGATCCCAAATTAGAATAGTACATAAGTTTTTAAAAAGTATCGAATGGTAAAGGATAAAAGCGAAAGTCTTCAAAATGCATGCCCTAAGACTCTCCGCTCCACATACCTGCTATCGCCCTTCTAACCTGAGATAAACATGCTTAAAAGTGTCAACACAAAGGTTGGTGAGTTCATAGAGTTGTTTAACAAATAAAGTCTATAGAAAATGATCACACAGCAAAGGCATCGTAAATCCACTCAGTTATAAGTCCCGCCATAAGAGACTTGTAACCTGTGTGTTCACAACCCACTGCTAATATATATAGTATGATTAAGACATATGAGTATACGATATGGATACATGCCACTGATCAAAGATTAAAGACTACTGGGTGCCATTTCCCAAAGTTATGAGGTTACTGGGTGCCATTCCCCAAAGTATAAATGATTACTGGGTGTCATTTCCCAAAGTATAAATGATTACTGGGTGTCATTTCCCAAAGTATAAACGATTACTGGGTGTCATTTCCCAAAGTATAAATGATTACTGGGTGTCATTTCCCAAAGTATAAACGATTACTGGGTGTCATTTCCCAAAGTATATGGGCTCAAGAATACACAATCAAAGTTTACACATTAAGGCACATATAGTAGTTCTGCTAAAAGTAATAACAACTTAGCGTAGTATAAGAGTATAAGTTTTTAAGTATCAAGCAAGTGTAAATGTTATCAAATATAAATGTTTTGAGTATTTATACTAGTAAGCACGTAGTTGAGCATGTATCTCCCCCAAAGAAAGTTAAAACAAGTATAAAGAGTAAAAGTGGGGCTATGACTCACCTGGAGTGAAGATACAAATATGCGTAATGCTAAGGACAACAGGGAGCGAACACTATCCGCAACCTAAATGAACGATAGTGATCTAATTAAGATCAAGTCGTAATGAAATGTATGCACATGCACATGATACTCATACCACTCGTAATTTGGAAATACTAGTTTATCGACATAGTAAAATAGTTTCCATACTTAGGAAAAGTATGTCCATATATAGGAGTATATAACTTGTCGTGTTATCTTGTAAGAAAATGTTAGCGTTAAATTCCTTGTATTGAAAACCTTGAAATACGTCGTTAAGTCGTATAAGTATTCTCTTGGGTCATACGTATTCATTTGATAAGAAAATAGTCCTTAGTAATATTTTCTAGAAAATATACCGTTTAGTACGTAAGTTATTATTTTTATTTGTGTCCATATATATATATATAGTTTTTGACGACGTTAAAATGGGTATAACTTGGTTGTTTTAGGCTCGTTTTCCTTGTTCTTTATGTCCACGGATTCGTCTTTGAGTATACTAGTATATTTTTGATAACTCGGCTCCTCTAGGTTACGTTGAATACCTCAAATTACCCGTCGTATTCTGCCAAACAGCAAGCAGTTTTTGGAAAAGTAGTTTTCGTCGTTAAATTTGCAAAAAATCATATCTCCTTCGTTATAAACTTGTTTTAATCCGTTCTTTCGCCTAAAGTTTCGTTTTTGAATGTATTTTCTAAATCTTTGGTCAAAACTTGGCCACCATCTACTGATTTTCCCACGAAATTAAAATAGGGACAGTAGGTATTTCAAAAGTTCCAAAAATCATTTCCAAGTCTCTAAACTAGTTCCACCATCCATCAATCCACTTTCAAACACCACAAGACTAATCTAATCCTACCATACACCTTCTTAGGGTGTCATGGGTCCTAAAATATCATCAAACCACTAGGTCTAACAAGAGTTTCATATGTTTCCATTTCTAGGGCTTCAAAGTTAATATATACAAAATGAAGTGGTACAAGTTGATACATGTGTAAGATCTTATAAGAAAATTATATGAACATAATAATAACTTGTAAAAATCATAAAAATGAGTTTGTATACTTACTTGGTGGTTTAGAGAGTTTAGATGATAAAAAGCTTACTAATCCTTGAGTTTTTATTTCAAAACTCTAACAAGGATGATTATACTAACTAGTTTATGAAATGATCTTGTAAAATTTTCCTTCCTTGCTCCTTGTTTAACCCAAATCGAACCAAGCTCAAAGAAAATGAGAGAAAAAGTCTTGCTAGTTTGTAAGAAAAGTGATTTTGTGATAACAAATGAGAAAAAAGTTTAATATATACAAGGGAACAAAAGTTTGGTGTACAATAAATAGGTTTGGTGAGGTAATTAAAGTTTGATGACCAAGGGGGGGGTTTGGCCGGTTTTGGTGAGGGAAAAGGGGAGGGTGTTGGGTAGTTAGTTGGTAAAAATTAGTGTTAGTAATTAAGTATAGTTAGGTTAGGTTTAGGTTTAAGGTTTAATCGGGTACCGGGTTTGTTAAAAATAAGTTTTGTTGAAGTTATTCGGGACGTAATAAAGTTATAAAAGTTGTAAAAATAAGTCGGGTACAAGTACGGAGAGTTAGGGTGATTATCGTTCAATTTTGGTGAAAACCGGCGTTATTAAGTTAAACGTACGATACGTAATAGTTAAATTTCCAAAATACCGGGTAAATTAATATTATAGTTTTTATATTATAAAAATGAATATAAAAACGTATTAGGGTCATAGTCGGGAGTGTCGGACACGTTAGACACATTTATAGTTCGCGTATTAGCGTTTATTTGAAATAAACGTACGTAAATCGTTAATCGTACCAAAAGTATTAATTTAGTTATCCTACGAGTGGCATAGTATGCAAGTGCCCTAATGATGATGTGCAGTCTGTTTCTAGTCCGTATGAAATGTCCCTGATAAAAATGCATGAATTCGCTCCTGAACCAATACGGTTACGCGAATTTGACCACTCGCAAACTAAATTTACGACGACATGAGTAATGCACGTGAATAGTGGTTTTCTCTCGGAAATGAATAGTGTCAAGTGAATAGTAAAATTCCTGAATGTGTCTCGGAATGTCAAATTGACCTCAAAAATGGTGAATAGTAAAACGATGAATAGTGGTCGATGAATAGTAAATGATGAATAGTAACTTGTCGAGGTTTGGAAAAATGACCTAAAATTACGGGTTGTGACAGTCTCTACCCCTTAAGGGAACTTCGTCCCGAAGTTCAGCTCATTCATTCCACATATGTTCCTAGTGTTCAGTCCATTCCTTCCCAAACTCGTTAGAGTTGCTTACACCAATCAAATCATCTACTATCAATATAACTAGGTTAATGATGCTAGGTCTCAGATTAGTCGGGGTTGTGTATAAGTTCTATACCAAGACTTAAGTGCTACGAAAATAATATAGTTGTTCAAGAGAATGTACCCGTTATGCTATCGTGGACATGTTGGGTGATAGGGTTTCCTAGGAAGTAAGCTCTGCCACGCGCGGGTGGAATCTCAACGGTCTCATCTTTTGGCCCTTCAATTGCCGCTGCTAAGTTTGGACGATTGCCTCCTTGGTTAAGATTCCTTTTTAACTTAGGACAGGTGTTCCGAAAGTGATCTGGGCTGTTACACTCATAGCATGTCTTTTGGTTGTTCGCCATATTGCACTGGTTTGTAAAATGACTAGACTGTCTGCAATTTGCACACACACGGCAGGGCGCAATCTTTTGGTGATGAAAATTACATTTCGTACATTTAGGATGCGGGCCTAAATACTCTTTCTGACCAGAACTAGTCGCCGCAAAGGTCCTTGCCCTTTTGTTGTCAGCTATTGCACCCATGTGCTTGTTTGACTCGCTTGTTCCCTTCCTTTTATCACTGTTCCTCAAGCTTCCATTTCTAACCATCTCATCTGTCAAAGTCCCTGCTCTCAATATTGCACTCTGAATTGTCGAAGGCTCAGTTGCTTTCACAGTCCCACGAATTTCTGGGACAAGACCATATATGTACCTTTCGATCCTCTTGGACTCAGGGGTAACTAGGTGTGGAACTAGTCTGGCTAATTCATGGAATCGATCTGTATAGGCTGCATGTCCAGCCCCTATCATAGAGTGATGATAAAGTTCATCCTCCAGCTTCTGCATTTCATTGTCCGGGCAGTATTCCTCCTTTAGTAATGCCTTAAAATCATCCCATGTCATACCTACAGCTGCCTCTCTACCCCTAGCTTGAACCTGCGTATTCCACCATGTCAATGCCTTTCCTGATAGCAAGCATACGGAGTACTTCACCATTTGATGTGCTGCACAGTTACTAATGTCGATCACCGACTCCATCTTTTCAACCCATCGAGTATACCCTAACGCGCCTCCTACACCATCGAAATCAATTGGCTTACATGATGTAAATTCCTTATACGTACATCCAGTCCTAATGTTGTTGTTGCCATTACCATTCTGGCCTATACCATTGGTGTTGTTAATCCCGCTTTCGTGGTTTGCCAAGTTATTCATATGATCGCCAACTTGAGTGACAATAGTGGGGAGAAAGTTTTCAAGTTGTCGAGCGATGATGGCTTCAAAATCAGTATTTCCACCGTCGTTGTTATCATTGTTTTCAATGCCGTGACCACCTCCTCTACCTCCACGTCTACCAGTTCTTCCACCATCGTTACTTGGGTTACTAGTGTCATGAGCAGCTCCTCTACCTCCTCTACCTCCACGTCCACTAGTCCTTCCACCCCTTGGTGTTGCGCCTCCTCTACCAGAGCTACGAGTCACTCTCCTAGGTGCCATGATTTCCTGAGAGGAAGGACATTTAGTGAACGTCAGAGTTGAGGGAAAACCGTTGATTAACCAAAGTCTATACTTAACATCCTCATATATAATACCGTGCCACCAATTGTCTCCTAAGTCGTGCCAACACCGATCTACACATGCATAGTCATATGTCCACGTGTGTCGTGAAGCACTTATAATTATGTTGGCCACCACAATTATAAATGTTTCCTTTCACAGGTGTACATATCACCAGGCACACGTATCTCAGTGGTAGACGTTGCTTAAATGGGTATCTAGGGAATGTCACGCTCGATACGAAGGAACAAAGGATTCTCCCCTAAGTGCTAAAGTCACTGGGTAGTCTAGTTTCTAACGGCTTCTAAAGAGTAACCTCAAGAGAACTCCCATCCTCGGGCAAATCATCAAATCTCTACAGCTAAGTAATAACCTTCATTTAACTTAGTCTCATGTCTCATCAAACAAGAACTGTCACAAGATTAAGTTAAATGATCAGTTATTACCGAGCTCCATATTTCTGATAACTTGCCTAGATTTTGGGACTTCCCCATCGGTACCACAAAATATCTAATAGTGTAGGTCTAAGAAAATATCGGCAAGCGTACGTGTATGAAAAAATGCAAGGCGATAGGGAGGAGAGTCTAAATGTATGTAGTTATAGTCTAGACTCTAAAAACAACCTAGTTCTCTATAACCAAGGCTCTGGTACCAATCTGTAACACCCCCAAAATACCGCAGCGGAAGACTGTGTCATAGGGATGCTACTTCAGGGCACAAAGTACAAGATATAGAAAACGAACTCTAAATGAGACGTTTTTTTAAAAAGTTACCATTCGAATAGATAAAAGTCACAGTTTACAAACCAAAAGATCCCAAATTAGAATAGTACATAAGTTTTTAAAAAGTATCGAATGGTAAAGGATAAAAGCGAAAGTCTTCAAAATGCATGCCCTAAGACTCTCCGCTCCACATACCTGCTATCGCCCTTCTAACCTGAGATAAACATGCTTAAAAGTGTCAACACAAAGGTTGGTGAGTTCATAGAGTTGTTTAACAAATAAAGTCTATAGAAAATGATCACACAGCAAAGGCATCGTAAATCCACTCAGTTATAAGTCCCGCCATAAGAGACTTGTAACCTGTGTGTTCACAACCCACTGCTAATATATATAGTATGATTAAGACATATGAGTATACGATATGGATACATGCCACTGATCAAAGATTAAAGACTACTGGGTGCCATTTCCCAAAGTTATGAGGTTACTGGGTGCCATTCCCCAAAGTATAAATGATTACTGGGTGTCATTTCCCAAAGTATAAATGATTACTGGGTGTCATTTCCCAAAGTATAAACGATTACTGGGTGTCATTTCCCAAAGTATAAATGATTACTGGGTGTCATTTCCCAAAGTATAAACGATTACTGGGTGTCATTTCCCAAAGTATATGGGCTCAAGAATACACAATCAAAGTTTACACATTAAGGCACATATAGTAGTTCTGCTAAAAGTAATAACAACTTAGCGTAGTATAAGAGTATAAGTTTTTAAGTATCAAGCAAGTGTAAATGTTATCAAATATAAATGTTTTGAGTATTTATACTAGTAAGCACGTAGTTGAGCATGTATCTCCCCCAAAGAAAGTTAAAACAAGTATAAAGAGTAAAAGTGGGGCTATGACTCACCTGGAGTGAAGATACAAATATGCGTAATGCTAAGGACAACAGGGAGCGAACACTATCCGCAACCTAAATGAACGATAGTGATCTAATTAAGATCAAGTCGTAATGAAATGTATGCACATGCACATGATACTCATACCACTCGTAATTTGGAAATACTAGTTTATCGACATAGTAAAATAGTTTCCATACTTAGGAAAAGTATGTCCATATATAGGAGTATATAACTTGTCGTGTTATCTTGTAAGAAAATGTTAGCGTTAAATTCCTTGTATTGAAAACCTTGAAATACGTCGTTAAGTCGTATAAGTATTCTCTTGGGTCATACGTATTCATTTGATAAGAAAATAGTCCTTAGTAATATTTTCTAGAAAATATACCGTTTAGTACGTAAGTTATTATTTTTATTTGTGTCCATATATATATATATAGTTTTTGACGACGTTAAAATGGGTATAACTTGGTTGTTTTAGGCTCGTTTTCCTTGTTCTTTATGTCCACGGATTCGTCTTTGAGTATACTAGTATATTTTTGATAACTCGGCTCCTCTAGGTTACGTTGAATACCTCAAATTACCCGTCGTATTCTGCCAAACAGCAAGCAGTTTTTGGAAAAGTAGTTTTCGTCGTTAAATTTGCAAAAAATCATATCTCCTTCGTTATAAACTTGTTTTAATCCGTTCTTTCGCCTAAAGTTTCGTTTTTGAATGTATTTTCTAAATCTTTGGTCAAAACTTGGCCACCATCTACTGATTTTCCCACGAAATTAAAATAGGGACAGTAGGTATTTCAAAAGTTCCAAAAATCATTTCCAAGTCTCTAAACTAGTTCCACCATCCATCAATCCACTTTCAAACACCACAAGACTAATCTAATCCTACCATACACCTTCTTAGGGTGTCATGGGTCCTAAAATATCATCAAACCACTAGGTCTAACAAGAGTTTCATATGTTTCCATTTCTAGGGCTTCAAAGTTAATATATACAAAATGAAGTGGTACAAGTTGATACATGTGTAAGATCTTATAAGAAAATTATATGAACATAATAATAACTTGTAAAAATCATAAAAATGAGTTTGTATACTTACTTGGTGGTTTAGAGAGTTTAGATGATAAAAAGCTTACTAATCCTTGAGTTTTTATTTCAAAACTCTAACAAGGATGATTATACTAACTAGTTTATGAAATGATCTTGTAAAATTTTCCTTCCTTGCTCCTTGTTTAACCCAAATCGAACCAAGCTCAAAGAAAATGAGAGAAAAAGTCTTGCTAGTTTGTAAGAAAAGTGATTTTGTGATAACAAATGAGAAAAAAGTTTAATATATACAAGGGAACAAAAGTTTGGTGTACAATAAATAGGTTTGGTGAGGTAATTAAAGTTTGATGACCAAGGGGGGGGTTTGGCCGGTTTTGGTGAGGGAAAAGGGGAGGGTGTTGGGTAGTTAGTTGGTAAAAATTAGTGTTAGTAATTAAGTATAGTTAGGTTAGGTTTAGGTTTAAGGTTTAATCGGGTACCGGGTTTGTTAAAAATAAGTTTTGTTGAAGTTATTCGGGACGTAATAAAGTTATAAAAGTTGTAAAAATAAGTCGGGTACAAGTACGGAGAGTTAGGGTGATTATCGTTCAATTTTGGTGAAAACCGGCGTTATTAAGTTAAACGTACGATACGTAATAGTTAAATTTCCAAAATACCGGGTAAATTAATATTATAGTTTTTATATTATAAAAATGAATATAAAAACGTATTAGGGTCATAGTCGGGAGTGTCGGACACGTTAGACACATTTATAGTTCGCGTATTAGCGTTTATTTGAAATAAACGTACGTAAATCGTTAATCGTACCAAAAGTATTAATTTAGTTATCCTACGAGTGGCATAGTATGCAAGTGCCCTAATGATGATGTGCAGTCTGTTTCTAGTCCGTATGAAATGTCCCTGATAAAAATGCATGAATTCGCTCCTGAACCAATACGGTTACGCGAATTTGACCACTCGCAAACTAAATTTACGACGACATGAGTAATGCACGTGAATAGTGGTTTTCTCTCGGAAATGAATAGTGTCAAGTGAATAGTAAAATTCCTGAATGTGTCTCGGAATGTCAAATTGACCTCAAAAATGGTGAATAGTAAAACGATGAATAGTGGTCGATGAATAGTAAATGATGAATAGTAACTTGTCGAGGTTTGGAAAAATGACCTAAAATTACGGGTTGTGACATCAGTGAAACAAATATTCGGATTTTGAAGGCGACAACGTTGACTGTGCACAACATCAGGAGCTAAATATGGCAACGAAGATCTAAAAAACTGACCAACATCAGAAACATCATAGAACAGCAATATAGACACAAACAAATCAATCAACTGACGGCCTCGCTACCATTGCGATCCACCACGTATAGTATCAACCCATTCAGTATCATCACCTAGCAAATGATATGCATTACATGCAGCCATGTAATTTGGTTATAATACATCATCAATAGTATGAATTTCCTTGAACTGTCGCACACCACGCACAATATTTAGCAACATGCGTAATTAAAACTTTAGACCCATAGTCGGACTTACATAGTAAATGCGACCTATACATTTACCATTCTTTCGCGGCTTCCATGCTTTTATATCATCATGCCATGTAAACATGCTAGGGTACTCAACATACGTAAGATGACGACCTTCAGGGTATAGCTGATTAGCAAGCATCCATTCGGTGAACTTTGTCTTAGACAAAGAACTCCTTTCTGCAACAACTTCAGCATCATCATCGTCTCTAAAGTAAACTTTATTACAATTTTCCTCATGAAAAGGAAGCCTCTCAACCGCAACAGACCGATAATGCAAGTCAAAATTCATACTTTTATAGCATTCTTCACAGGCAGAAATATAACGGCAATTGAGATATTCCTTAATCTCATTATCATTGTTTAATAAGGACTGATAACTTGTTCGGCGACTAACGGTATAGGATTCTATAGCAACTGTTGACTGGTCCGAACCCTTGGTTATGTAACTAAAAAGATACTTCACAAGTGATCCTTGATTACACCATTCAACATTAATGTGACAGTTGTATTTAACCAAAAGATTCCTGAGGCGAAATAAACGTTGACTCACAATAACTTCTAGGAAATCCTTTGGTACATACACCTTCCATACATGAACTATCACTTGCCTATGCTCCACAAGGCCCATGCATCATGTGAGAACGAACAGCATCATACCCAATACGATCATCATCCTTGGAAGGAAGATCAGCACATATGAATTTATCAATTTTATCAGGAGACGATAACTTATCTTCATCATGTAAAAAGATGATGATATGACAATGAGGCAAGCCACATTTTTGGAATTCAACCGTATAAATTACTGAAAACAGCAAACAGAAAATGAAAAAACGTATAAGCAAATAACGATAAAACAATAATTGAATATAATATACAGAAATTAGAATAATATATATATATATATATATATATATATATATATATATATATATATATATATATATATATATACACTAGATTTCGAAGCCCGCCCGATGGGCGGGCATGACTTGTAATTTTTTTTTTTTAATATTAGTTGGTTGTTAATTAATTGTATTATTTGATTTGTTAGATGTGTGAATTATATATATATTTTTTTATATGGATGTATCTTTTCTATTTTTTTTTAATATAGATGTGAGTTATGAGTGGTAAGCATTGAGTATTAGTTGTGAGTAGTAGCCAAAGAGTTCATGTCATTGCATATTGTAATGTACGGTATGATCTTGTAGACCGTGTAATGTTAGTTTTGTTATTTTTATGAACGTAAACATGTTTTTATAAGTTTTTGATTTGTGATATTATTTAAATATGACATATTAAGTATTGATATAAAGTAGTTGTTATTGTATAGGTTAAGTTTACATTTTTTTTAAAGAAAACAATCATATTGTTTTTTGGAAACTTTTATTTAAAAAGGTTTTGAGCACAATAAGTATAATTCATGATAATTAAAAAAACATATATTTTTTTATAGGTGTTATGTAAAATTTGACGCAAAATATGTGACATATCAATACAAATGTTGTATTTGTGTTCTTTGAGTGTATTATTTTTCGAATAGCAAGATATATGTATACTTAGGTATTAGTTATTGGTAATAAGATATAAAAGTGGAACACATAAATAATCATATCACCAGTTACATATCATAAAACCTCTACCACTTGAAGCTTGGTAAATATGTTAGTTTTATAACTGGGAATAGGTTGTAAAATATAGTACCATATACAGTTAATGATATCATCGTAAAAACATACTTCATTCACTGTATCAAGTACAAAGGAATAACGAAACCTATTGAAAAGTATAAAGTACAAAGAAATAACGAAAGCCATTGAAAAGGTAAAAAGTACAAAGAAAACGCATATTTCATTCATAGTATTAGGTGTTACAACTTGTAGTTGAAAGGTATAAAGTACAAAGGATTAACGAAAGTCATTTGAAAGAAAAACCCCATAGCTACTTTCGGGTAACGGATGGGCGAGTATTGTCAGCCAAAACACGCGAATCGGCTGAGATACTGTTGCGTCAAACATCAATAATAGATATATACAGCTGAAAAGAAAATGGCTAAATATATAGAGTAAGTAATTAACGAACCTTGTGGAAAAGCACGTGTCCTACCATTCGTATCTAAACATGATACACCTGACGGTGCCGCTTCTTTTACATCTACAATATTGAAAATCATCAATGATATGCGTTAAATACTTCAAAAACTAATGTACATCTAAAGCAAATGAATAAAAATGGTCTTGCAAACACTATATTTAGACGTTAAGATGTCATACGTCACCCTGCCTGCAAGGGACGACTCTGTTTGACCGTTATCGGCACCTGGAACGTTACATACTCTATTCATTCATATGCAATATGCTTGATGTTCAATATTGACCAAGCTTATTCGTTTGAAACTTTAAATAGCACGAAGAATAAAAGTCCATTTTGGTTCATGCATATATCCAGTACATCTAAAAAGAATGGACAGTATATGAACATCAGATAATTTTTTGTTCTTACAACTAATGGTCAGGTTCAATTTATCGGTAGATTCATAAAGCAGAACTATAGTAGAGTAACTTTAAAGAAGTGAGTATCTGTTTGGTATCTATTCGTTATTTGCGTTAAAGTTAGAAACTTTAACACAAATAACATATAAAAAAGCAACAAATATAACACCTTTAACTTGTAATAACAGCAGTTATTAGTGTATTAGTATAAGCTAACTTGTAACTCATATGTCGGCTAAAAAAAAACAATGTTTATAATCTTGCCGTATAATTAAGTGGGTAACTACCAAAAGAGTAGGAGAAACGACGGTAGATGCTATATTTTTTTTAAATATGGTATGTTTCCTGACCTCGCTGCAGTTGGATATCGTTGATCACATTTTTTCTTCGTTCCTACAGGATTCTTTTCCGCTTCGGTTGGTTCTACGTAAAAAACATATAGGGAAAAAATAAATACAGCAAGATAGTCTAAAAGACTATGTTTTCTGAATGAATTCTATCAAACTTACTTATAGTGTCACGTTTTGAGTTCTTAGTTTTGGAATATCTTGCTTTCTTGAGCGTCTTTAGTCACTGAATCTACTTGGAAATGTTGCTCTACCAGCTCTATACTCTCGTCATTCCTCTGGCTTTTCAGCATTGTTGTTCAACGATATCAGTCACACATTCTGAAAATAAATTTAAAAAATAAATCCTACAGAAGCAAAAGGTCTACAAACATCCACCATTTACAACCCGAGATATCAAAGTATGGAAACTGCAAAAACTTGATGGACAAAGGGGCAATAGAGATATAATAATTCACCTTCACCAGGGCGGGTATGAGGATTGGGATGTCACCGTTCACATTTAGCTTTAATGGAATTCCATTCAGAACCATTGGTTTACTTCTAATATCTCCATGTAGCGGGGTTAAGTGGTACTCTTCTCGTGATAACTTTTCATATGTTGATTTGGTTCCAACCCATGAAACTGTTGTCTTGAGACCATGGACGAATGATGTTTTCTTTTTTGAAGTTACGTGTTGAGTTGTATGCAGATTTCTTGTGTTCAGGATGTTGCGAACATTGAGTCTCAAATGAGTCTGGTTGCTTAGGTTGATCAAAAGCAAAGATATACCTATCTGCCACAACAAATTAAAAATATAGGAGAAATTTTTTTCCGAACTAATTATGATTTTAACTTTTTTATTTTTATGTCAAAATGGCCACAAACTTACATTCCCTTTTGAATATTGGGCATAAGTGCGCAAATGTGGTGCAATGTTTCTTCTATCAACAGCAAGAACTCCTGTTCCCATAAGCTGATTCCAAAGAAGTGCACTGCATTGATGCATTCATTCAATTAAATAAGATGATCATGTTTAGCAAAGATTAAGACAAAAAGCATAGTAAATATAAAAAAAATTCTTGATCCTCACCTGTAGTAATCAGGGTTAGGCATGCATGTTGTTTTGTTGAGGAGACCATAATTTCCGCAAATTAATGTTTGTCGACAATATACTTTCCTGTGATATTTGGCTGCCATTCCAAGCTGATCTAAGTACCTATACATACAATGTGTAAATGTGCATAGTAGTAGAAAATCATTTGACTTTCGGGGTCAAAAGAACTAAATCACGGGTATGATAGATTATTGAAGTAAAAAACTGAAGTTATATAAATGTTAGTGTGGAACCATAAAACTTGAGGCTAAAAAGGTCATTCTCCTAGGTCAACTATGAATGTCACAGTTAATCTTGTGTTTATGCACTTTCGGGTTTCTTGAAAGTGTGTAAAAAGATGATTACCAGAAGTTGTCTGCGAAAGAGTCTGAACATGAAGACCACCACTGTTGTAGACCCCACCAGATTCCCCGATCGAAGCAGATGTCCATGGGCTATTAGTTTGAATGGTTTTCCGAAGATCATTACATGTAACAGACGCCCAATCAAGAAACGGGGATCTAAAATCTTTTTTTACCAAATTTGGGTCAACGCCTACATAAAGAAAAGGTAGTCATGACTCATGATTCCACAAGTGGACTTATTGTACTATTACCCAAATAATGAATTCATAGTTGATCTGTAAGAATCAATTCCAGCATAATATTTATTGCCATAATCCTGGTAAAATAAATTTATAGTCATGTATACACTCATGCCCACCCATTATGGTTTAATTATCAATCCAAACCGGCCACAGTACAGCTAATAAGCCATTAATTTCAGCTGGTGGGCTTATTAACATGAGGTTATGAATTTCTAACCCGTTCCTTTGAATCGTTACACTACCTGCACAACCTACCCATTTTTCCACTTCTACATAATATAATATAACATACCTTTAGTTAACTATAGGATATGCATAGAAAATATTTCGGCTGCAAGTCTCACAATAGTGCTCTCGTCTTTCAACATTTGCTTTACGCAAGCCTGTCTGCTATAACATGGGTCATAAAATAGTAAGGATTTAATTACCTGCACTTAGAAGAAGCTCCTTGAATACCAGTTTCAGCATTCGATCATCAAGAATTGCAACTCCAATTTTATCAGAACAACTCTTTTTGATATTGGTTTGCCATATCCTTCAACTCACAGCCCACAACTCGACCCTAATAAAAAAGTGCGTTTTTGCATTTTTAGAATAAAAAAGAGAAAAGAATGGTTTTTTTATTAAAAGAAGGGGGAAAGGCTTCATTTTTTTATATTTAAGCAAATACCACACACTAAGATTTAAGCAAATACCATACAATATTTAATCTAATGATATCATTAACTATATATGGCTGACCTTGGTGGCCAGCTGATGATGTTGTTGTTCATTCACCAGCAGCTATTTCAGGCGTTGAAGTCGAATCATGTGTACCTAAAACAACAATACAATCAGATATATAGTAAGGGTGCCACTAAAAACATATTATAGTCGTTAAGCAAATGCGTGTTAAAATTACCTACCAGGTACGTACGCTTGATGAATTCTCCTTTTGCAAAAAGTGGATACGGTATGGAGACCTACTGTTATTAAAAGAAGTAACTATACAGGCAAGTGAATCAGAAGTCATAACAGCGTGTGACGACATAAGTAGGCGTACCTGAAGCCGAAGTGGAAGATGTCCACATATTTATTGGAAGGGTAGAAGGGGCAATCTATAATGGTGTATCTGTAATCAGAAGGCACGTACATTAGTGTACACGTCGCCCATTGACACATCTAATGAATTCACGCAGAAAACCATCATAATGTTACGCTAATCGGCAACATCGTATTAACTTACATTTGTTGTTTCCCTTTGTCTGATGGTGTTTGGTACACATGGTCAGAGCAGCCTAGAAGGTTATCAAATCCGAGGGCATTTTGTACTGAATCATGGCTTTTCAGTTGCCTAAGTGATTGAGTGGGTACATCCATAGTTTATTGTCGAATGGTCCCCGAGACAAAGTCCAACGTCACCACCCCACATCGTGGCATTGTACACATCGTTATAGAAAGGCTGTGTAAGTTATCAGATAATTATGGCCACACGAAAGTGTTTGGAAAAAAGAACATACTTACCTCGGGATAGCTGACTTATATTGGTTCTACATTGTGGAGGGTGTTTGCCCAAAACGTTTTCAACCATGACATCAGGCTGGCACGCATTATGGTTAGGCCCTACATTCCACATAAGCCACACATAAAGACCAACATTCAACAAAAGTTTAAGTACAAAGAAATGCGAATAAATAGGTTAAAGCTTACCAGAACATCCTCCCGGCACCTGTTGGCACTACTTTAACCTTTTTTCATAATTTAACCATGATGAATAAGAATGAACACAAAGGTTTTGTGTATCAGAAAATACCAACTTCATATAAAAAACCACAAAAAGTCCAAAGCTTTTTATGCTTGTTGACTAAAACATTCAAATAAGATATGTCTATTGCGTGAAAGCTAGAGTATTAATAAACAATTTTAATCATTTTAATAGCAAACAAATCATGTGAATAAAACCTTTAAAGAAAGCCAATTAGAATCATAAGAAAACTAATCAACATATTTTATGGGTTTCATTACTTGCTGATAAGCACTTAAATAAGCTATCCTAAGCACCATCGAGCACATAAAAACTTGTCAAATAAGTGAGCTACTAATGGACTCTGAAGCATGACACATCTGGTTTTAAAAACATAACTGTTATAGTCATCCCTACTGAAAAAGTGTTTTTTAACATCATACCTTGCAATTGTTTACCGTTTCTTTCCTGACACCATGGTTGGTTGTTGTTGCTAAGAGGATCAGGGGTTAGTGAAGTAGGGTTTGTTGAGGTGCGGCTGGTAATGACGGTTTTGTGGTATTACAGAATGAAGAGAGATCGAGTTGAGGGTTTTGCTATACACAATCTTTTCCTATTTTGTATGTTTTTTAAAAATTCGGTTTAAATATTTTGCTGAACATAGCTTTGGCTTTGCCGGATATAAATCAAAAAATAATCTGCTCCGGTGGTAAAAAATAGTTACTAATGTATCAAAAGATCCAAGGCTCGAATCCTGTGTAAATCATTTTTACACTAATCTAATCCGAATTTTAAAACTTTTCAAAATTATTTAAAAAATTGCAAAACAAATAAATTTAATAAAAAATTGCTGACATGTCCTGAATATGATGACATGGCTGATGACATGGCAGAAAATGAATTACATGGCAATGACTGGGCAATGAGGTGGCAATACGCGTGTAACGCCTCCTGTTATATATATATATATATATATATATATATATATATATATATATATATATATATATATATATATATATATATATATATATATATATAGGGTGAGGATCAGGTACATTTTTGTCTTTTAGTGCGGATGGTACGGACGAATCTCAGCCCTCCATCTAGTCAACCATCTGAAAAAGGCGGAGTGGCAATATCGTAAATATCCCATCTTTTTTTAAGATCCTTACTATCGTATTAGCTTTTTTTCTGAAAAAAATTCAAAAAAATCTGAAAAAATCAAAAAAATAAAGAGGACAACAAATAATTAAGAATCGCTGAAAAAAATTTCAAAAAAAAAATCATTTTCATCGTTAAAGGTATTGTGATATCAGAATCTGATTTTGACTTTTTTACAAAAGTCAAAATCAGATTCTGAAAAAAAAATTTAATAAAAAATTTAATTTCATAATAACTTTTTTAATATCGTAAAAACTTTTTCTTAATAAAAATTGTTAATATCGCCGTAACTATCATGCTTTCTTAATATCAAAGTTAATTTTTTTTAATATCACTTTAACTTTTTCTTAATATCGTAATATCACGGTTCATTTTTACATGTAAAAAAGCTTAATATCACGTTGGTTTTATAATATCACAGTAACTATCATGGGTTTTTAATATCACGGTTCATTTTTACATGTAAAAAAAGCTTAATATCACGGTAGCACTCATAATATCGTTAATATCACATTAGCACTCATAATCAAAAAAGAAAAAAGTGGGCAGAAAAATCTGAAAAAATAAAAAAATAAAAGAACACAACTAGAGTAAGGATCGCTGAGAAGGAAAAAAATCAAAAAAATCGTTTTCATGATCAATTGGTACCGTGATATTAGCGTCAGATCTTGACTTTTTAACAAAAAGTCAAGATCAGATTCTGGAATGGGCGGTCCAGATCCATCCGCACATCCGTACTAAAAAAAACCATCCGCACGTGATCCTTTGCCTATATATATATATATATATATATATATATATATATATATATATATATATATATATATATATATATATATATATATATATATATATATAAGATGTTAAAAGAGTCACAACCTTTAACACGACCGAAAAAGTGCTTCTTTTTAATGTCTTTAATAAGTTCATCCAACTTAATCTTAAACACCTTTGTAATAACATCTGGTCTGTCATTAGGATGCTGGCCAGGAATATGAGATTCAACATGACGCTCAATCTCAATCCAACGCGGGTTGCATGTCATTGTTACAAACAAATCAGGTGGTCCAACCCAACGACAAATTGCCATTGCATCGTGATACTGTTGAATCATATGACGAGGACTGCCTGTAAAAGATGAAGGTAAAACAACTCGCTGACCTACATGCTCTAAATTTGTCTCACCATTTGTAATCCGATCTTGCAATCCATTATATAGTTCTGAATGAATAATGGACTGGTTTTTCTTATACCACTCTAAATCATGATCCAGAATAGCTGTGTAAGCATCAACTATATACGTGTGAAACAAACGACCACCCTTATGTAATATCGGATTTTCAATATCTCGCTGATGCAACCGAAAACAATAATATTCTCACAAGCTAACATTTTTTCTCGAACTCTTCCATGATGGAGGAACATGAAGTGGTATATCCAAGTGGAATCCATCTTCACCATATGGAAAAATCAACGGATATTGCAAAGCCATAAAACTTGGATGTAACTCAGAAATACGCTTGACATCATTGGTAAGTCTATCTTCTACAAGAACATCCCGACAATCAGTTGGATTACCATCACCATGTATAAGAGTTCAGAAATAGTTGGCAAATTGTACTGTCGTTGTTCTCGCCTTCTAGTACCTATCAAACGGAGAGTCACAGGATGTCGAGATGATTCTGAAAAATGTTCTCTTGCCATACGAAAAGCCTTGACTAAAGGATTGTGACAATCAAGCATAGATGTCAACTCCTGAACTAACGAACGAAGAATTACATCTTCAGAACTATTAGAAAGGCGATGGTTCAATGCAAAAAAAACGATTCTCTATTTCATTAACAATATCGTATATACAAAGCTGAGCAAATCTTGGACGACTATCCGCATGAATAGGCAGCAAACTTCCAATTTGATGATGATTATGACCATTAAGATGAAATGTGTAAGATCCATGACCATCATTAATGTCTCTATTAATACGACCACCAGTTGATGTAAATGCAAACATTGAATTTATAAGCTTTATATGTTTCCTGAATATTTTTGCTCGTCTTCCACCATTGTAGGTATACAATTCGTTCAAAATACCAGGTGGATCTTTAATATAATCAAGCCTTACTTTCCCATCACCACAACATACTGAAAATTTGGGATTTACAGGATTGTAAGATTTTATGGTCCGTTCTTCGTACCACAAAACTGCTTGACAATGTTCACATCTACGGTCTGCAACACCACAATCCCAATAGCTCGAAAACGAAGCTGGAAAGACGTATGGAGAAAAAAAATATATGTAAACACAAACATTATTGTGTTATAAAAAAATAATAAACACAAAAAATGATTGATGCTTACAATCAAGAGAGACACTGCTATCAGTATCAACAAATGAACCATTAGAATTTGTCATCCGTGTAGATGGCGTAGACCTTCGTGATACACGTCTGGGTCGTCTTATATTCGTTTGAGTTATTGAAGAAACATTTGACAAATTAACATCAGGACTGTTGATCCCAGTTGAGCTTAAACGATCTTGTATAGAAGTTAACTTGATTGAATACTTAAGCTAATATGCGGAATGTAAAAGCTTAACTTAAGAAGAATAATGATTCACTTTCAACACTTCAATATTATTAATACGAGCACTCAACAATGCTAGGGTTTTACAACCTTGAAGTGAATAATAATACGTACATAAACTAACCCTAGGATCCTCCTTTTATAGACTAAGGAGTCCTACTAGGTTTACAATACCTTTCTCTACAAGATAAGTATATTCTAGAGAAATATAATATTTACACAATCTATTCTATATTTATCTAAACCGTATACATCTTTATCCCATCAGCAGTAGATTCTGTCAGCAGCATTTAACCTTAGCAGCACTTTGACATTAGCAGCAGAATCATTACCACTAGCAGCAGTTTCACTTATAGCAGCAGTTTCAGACCCAACAATCCTCCCCTAAACTTATTATTTATTTCTAAATAAGTAAGTTTCTTCTAAGCACAATTAATCACTTGGAGGATGCTTCCAAACACTTCAAACCTTGAGAATCCAATTGATCAAATATCTTCTTATACTTTGACAGCAAATTGAATGCTTGATCATCAGAATCATAGTCTTTCTGCAACTTAAGTGATTTATCACCATTAACCATCTGATTGACAATATTCCAACATCTTACCACTGGGTAATCCATTTCAGCTAGCATATACAAAGTAATTGGTCCAATATCTAACACATGAACTCCAGAATCTTGAAAGAGTCTCCATTTTCTTACTTTGTAATCTACTATCTTTGTCCATTCAGAATCATCCATTGAAGGTTCAAACATAAGTTTAAGAGCTCTCCACATAACATTATCAGAAGAAGTTATGATGTGATCAATTTTATCTATCTCATACTTTTCACCATCAAACTTCTTGGCTCCAAACTTTGCCTTGTATAACTTCCACAAGTCTTCAACATCCTCTCTATCAAAGTAATGTAGCATCTGTTGAAATCTAAGAAACCTGTGAGTCTTACCATCAGATCTCTGGACATCATGAAATGCTCCAATATTAGTATCATATCCTGTAGTTACTTTGATAATAGGATATTTGACACCAATTGGTTTAGCATCAACCACTTCAGGATCTTCCATCTTGCCAACCATAGTATAAACCTTCAATTGTTCTTTAAGATGCTCAGAAGGAATGTGATCAAGATCATTTTTAAACATATCTCCTTCAGGCATAGAACTGCTTCCTTCCCCAATCTTTCTCTTCTTCTTTGCAACTGACTTATGAATAACACCTTTTCTTTTATCACCTTGCACAGAAGAAATAGTCTTTGCTGCATCAATATCAAGCTGTTTAACAACATCAGCTTCTTGAATATGCTCTGCTTCAGCTACCTTTTCAGGTACCAACTTCTTGTTCATCTGAGCAATTTGTTCCAAATCCTCAGCACATCCCATAGCATAAAAAGTATTTGTTCTCTTTTTAGTTTGTTGATACAAGTCAAAAACTTCTTTATCAGAATAAGGTTTCAACTGTACCAATGTCCATCCACCCATATTCTTTAGATACCTTTTATATTCTTTCCTTTGTTGTTTAACAGTTGGACCTTTAAATATCTTTATCTTTCTTCTAGCAGTAGCATTTTCATTTCTCTTCTTAGTAGTAAAGTCCCTGTACCAAGATTGCACATCAAAAGTTGGAACTTCATTTTCTTCAATCTTGATCAGCTTATTGAGTTCAATATCAGCAGCTATTCTGATCTTCTCATTTACCCATTCATCATACCTCTTTAAGCCCTCAGCCTCTTTCTCAGCTAACTGTTGTTCTTCTATATTAATCAACTCTTGTTCTCTAAGTGCAGCAGCTGTATCATGTTCAACTTGCAATGGCTTAGGCCAAGAATCAAAAGGTACATCAGTGAAATCAATCCCCTTATACATAATCCTTGGTTTTTCAACTTGCTTGCCCTTGCCTTTATCAGTAGAAGATGAAGACATAACCTTTCTTTGTTGAGCAGCAGGTTCTTTAATAACAATCCCTTTTTCAGGTTTTCTAGGTGCTGATGATTTGATTGTTGTTGTGGTAGTGAAGGAGTTGATACTGGTGTAGTTTTCTTGCTCAATAATACCATGGCTTCAGCAGCAGAGTCTTGTGCATCAGCAGATCCACTAGCAGCAGAGTTAGCAATTTCCTTAGCAGTAGATTCTTGAGCAGCAGAGTCAAGACTTTTGTTTTTCTCCAAATCTCCCAACTTCATCAATGTTTCACCCATCAACCCTGTTGCCTTTACTAATTGCTCAGGCTCCAAAGTTGTAAGTTGTTCTACCACCTTGTCTTGTGTAGCAATCACCTCTTCTATAACAACCTCATTCCCTGATTTATCAGCAACCACAAAGTCTCCAGCATCCTGAGGGCTTTCAACATCCATATCACCAATCACTGGAGCCTCCCCTGAAACCATTCTATCATTCAAACCCAGAGCACTATCAGCCTTTTCCAAATTTGCCTCCCCTGAACCCATTGCCTCTTCATTCCTCCCCTGTTTGGAAGCATCATCTTCTAAGTGAGTAGAGACATCAGGAGAACTAACAACCTGAGAAGTGACCACTTTCTTCAATCGTTTCAAAGAGGTTGAAGATCTTGATTTCTGTAAGTTCTTAATCTGTTTTTGCAGATTGAGGATAGTCTTGTCCTTATCAGCAACAACAGATGAAAGAGTAAGAACTTTGTCCTCCAATGTAGTACATTTCAACTCCAAGTTGGTACAAGTAACCGTCAATTCCTGAATAAGTTTCATAATAGTCTCATCACTTCGACCTGTATTACCTGGTCCGATAGGTGAATCATGGACATTGTCATCATGTACAAGGTTTTCCATCAATTCATTGGTCACTGGTCTGTCCTCATCACTTCGACCTGTGTAACCTGGTCCGAGAGGTGAATCTTGGGACATAAACTCAGTATCAAACCTAGTTTGATCATCTGAGCCCCCTGTATTTGCCATTTGGCTAGGGTTACCATCCTGAGGATTTGATTAAGAAGAATCATCATCTCTAGATGTTGCCTTTGTTTGGGTCTTAATGATGTTATCACTATCCTGCTCTGCTGCTAAGCTAGAAGCAGTAGTGACAACCCTTGCCAACATGTCCTCTTCATCACCTAGGACAGCCTCATCTGGTACAGCCATACTAACACTATCCTGAGGAAGATCAGTGTTCTTTTTGGTGTTCCTACGGGTATAGAGTATTTTAGGTTATGAAACAGAGGCACTAAAATTGGGTGTGTGATGGGAGTCAGTGGGATTTCCTGATCCTTCACCCTGATTGTTTTGCACAAGTTGCACCATTTGAGGTGTAAGATTTGTATTTGTGCCTGAAAAACCTTTTCCATGTTTAACCAAGAAAGTAAAAGTTTTAGAAACCAATTTTGGAGCATCATAGGTAGAAATATGGCCTCTAAACTTTGTAAGTTGTTTTTGAACAAAGAGTTGTATAAACCTTGGATAAAGCAAATATGAACCAGACTCTTTGATAGTTTGAAACATCCCTTCCAAAATCATTCTTGAAAAATTGAATGGCTGACCTGTGCTTAAGCATACCATTGCAGAAGCAATAGTAGTACTAAACTCATGCCATCCAGAAGTTTTAGGACTCAAACAATGAAGAAGAAGATGTATCAAAAACTTGTATTGAGGACAGAGGAGAGATTTTTGAAATTTTAAATTTGTATGATTCCCCTCATATCCCAAATCTTTTAACCCAGCAAAAATAGCAGAATTGGCAAGACAAGTGGTCTCTGTTTCATCATTTAAGAGAAGAGTTTCTCTTATGAATGATTCAGTTACACGAACCTTTTGCCCATCTACTAAGGCACTAACATATTTTTCCCCATTATTAGTTTTGATTTTAGCAGTAAGCCAAAACTGTTTGATGTGGGAAGCAAATATAGTAGGATTCACAGTGAGTGCATACTTAAGAGAAGTAGCATTTAGAAATTTTACCATGTCTGTGAGTTCTTCATTAATGGATTCTGCATCAAGAACGACCACACTGTTGTGTTGCTTTGCCCAGGTACGAACGCACTCCATGAGTTAAGGTTTAGGGAAATTGGGAATTATTGACTTTGAGAGAGATGGAGTGTTAGGGTTTGTGATAACTTCAATTTGAAACATGAGAAAACCAATTAGAAAGATCAATTAGGTTTTAAACGGATTGAAGAAGTTACACATCCCACCCTCACACTTTCAACCGTAGCAGCACAATAACACTAGCAGCAGAGTTGTATAACTAGCAGCAGAGTGAAATATTCCAGCAGCAGAGTTGACGAAACAAGCTTGGTCAAAAAGTCAAGTATCCTCAGCAATTAATGTGATGATATGCCGTAATCCCTATAAAAACGGACTAAATCTTTCCCCTAATTTATCACAATCAAACCCTAATCGCAATTAAAACGCCAATCAACCAAATCAAAACTTCAATTAACCCAAATCAAATAAAATAATCATGAAATCAACACCCGAAATCATCAATATCTCTTCTGATTCATCATCTGAAGATGAAACCCCCTTTGAAACATATGTGCCGCCCTTCCGTCCTCCTCATGATGGTTGTAGAACCAAGGAGCAAGCGAAGAAGAGAAAGCATGATCTCCCTGTGTTCAAAGATCTCCTCAGTTTGAATCAAACCCCAAGCACTTCCAGGGGTAAAGCTGTGATGTCCCCAAAATCTCCATCGTCTTCAGAATCATCAGAAGACACAGCTTGGATCCCTGTCAGGCAACCATCCCCAAGGGAGCTTGTTTCCCCATTCATCTATACTTCATCAGATGAGGATGAGCCTCCAAATGAACCACCTTCCACTCCTGAGAGGCCTCAGTCATCAAGGCCACGACCAAAGAAATCCACCAAGGCAAAGAAGACAAGGAAGACAAACTCTCCTCTTCCAAAAGAAAGAAAGATTGTTCTTGGACTTCCATGCCCTAGAAAGTAGTGCTTGTAGTCATCTTAGATTTTTTTTTTCTTTTTCTTTTTTTTTTTTTTTTTTTGCACTCCTTTATGGTTTCAGAAGTAGTTTTTGTAATTTCTCTTGTGATGTATGAACTTCTGAATCTGATGAATGATAAATGTGCTTCTTTTGTTGTCTGAATATTGTTATTGCAAATCATCATCTCGACTTATTCCTGCACAATATTAGACCAAACACCACAAAGCAAACAAACATATGTACTAGCAGTAGAGTTAGAAATAGCAGCATAGTACATTTCATCACAAATATATGCTTTAAGATAAGCAGCAGAGTAACAAGCAGCACAATTCCTTTACACACTTATACAAAAACAAAGAGATAAGTTTTTCAAAGATTTATCATACCAATGTTTGCAATTAAAAATTGAAACCTCCCCACATCAAAATGTTTTGTGAGAAGATCAGCAACATTGTTATCAGTATGAACTTTAACAATTTGGATCAACTTCTTTTCATAGCAATCCCTGATAAAGTGATGTCTTATCTCAATATGTTTTGTTTTAGAATGAAAAACTGGATTTTTAATTATGCAAAGTGTGCTGTTGTTATCAATATGAATTTTGGTATTCATGAAATTGTACCCATAATCCAATAATTGATTCTGCATCCATAGAACTTGTCCACAACAACTTGAAGCAGCCACATACTCAGCTTCAGTTGTAGAATTTGCTACCACTGTTTGCTTCTTGCATTGCCATGACACCAATCTGCTTCCTAGAAATTGACAACCCCCTGTTGTAGACTTTCTATCCAAAGAAGCTCCAGCATAGTCACTATCTGAATAGGAGACCAAATCAAATGGTGAATCCTTAGGATACCAAAGGCCCAATTTAGGTTGATGCCTCAGATATCTAAAAATTCTCTTTACTGCATTGAGATGTGATTCCTTGGGACACACTTGAAATCTTGCACAGGCACACACAGCAAACATGATATCAGGCCTTGATGCTGTAAGATACATCAATGAGCCAATCATAGACCTGTACAAGTGTATATCCACTTCCTTTCCATATTCATCCTTCAGCAATGGTTTATTGGTTTCCATGGTAGTCTTGGCAGGTTTAGCATCTTCAAATCCAAACTTCTTCAAAATATCATTGACATACTTATCCTGACTGATAAATATACCATTTTCTTTCTGTGTAACTTACGGACCTAAGAAGAAGGTGAGTTCTCCCATTGAACTCATAGCAAACTTGTCCTTCATAAGCTTCTCAAAACTGACACACATAGCTTTGTTTGTAGACCCAAAGATGATGTCATCTACATAAATTTGAACTAGCAAAATATCATCCTTTAGTCTTCTGAGAAACAGAGTTTTATCAATCTTTCCTCTACTAAACCCAGATTCTAGCAAGTATGTTGACAAAGTGTCATACCAAGCTCTAGGAGCTTGATGTAAGCCATACATTGCTCTATTTACCTTGTAAACTTTGTCAGGATGATCAGGGTCTTCAAAGCCTGGTGGTTGAGACACATAAACCTCTTCTATAATGGTCCCATACAGAAAGGCACTCTTTACATCCATTTGATACACTACAAAATCTTTGTATGAAGCATAAGCCAAGAATAATCTAATTGCTTCTATTCTTGCCACTGGAGCAAATACTTCATCATAATCAAGACCTTCTTGTTGTGTATATCCCTGTGCTACTAACCTTGCTTTATTTCTTATGACAATTCCTCTCTCATCTCTTTTGCATCTGAAAACCCATTTAGTGCCAATCACTCTTTTTCCATTTGGCAGATCAACCAAGGTCCAAACTTCTTGCAGCTTAAATTGTAGAAGCTCATCTTGCATTGCTTCCACCCAACTTGCTTCTTGTAAGGCTTTGTAAGTGTTTTTGGGTTCAATTTGAGAAAGAAAACATGCAAACAGGCAATTTTGAAGATCTTTATGACTATTTCTTTGATGCAGAGATCTGGCAAAGAAACTTTGATGTTGAAGATCTTTCAAGGCTTTAGTCATCTGCCTAGTTTGAATAGATGATTGTGGATCACTTAAAATTTGATCTTTGGGATGATCCTTGTGTACTCTTGTGGTAGTTGTGGGACTAACAGGAATATTGAGTTCCAAATTAGTAAAGTCTGCAGCAGCTCCAAATAACTGACCATCAAGTGCATCATCATCTGTGTCATAATAAATATTCTCAAGAGGAGGCATATTTGGATCATCAGGATAGATAGAATCATCAATAGGTCTACCCTGAGAGTCCAAATTAGGAAACATTGAAGTAGCAGTAGAGTTAGTAGGCTTGGAAGCAGAATGTGGTGGAGCAGTAGTTGTATCTTTTGGCCTAGCAGTAGAGTCTTCTGAGTCAGCAGTAGAGTCTTCTGTCTTTGTAGGAGAGACATCAACAACTACTTTGGGAGCCCCATTAGTGTATTTTTCTGCTTCAATAGGTATTTCAATATCTTCAGTTTCCTTAGGTTTCTCTTGAGTAACCACATCTTCTTTAGAACTTGGATCTGACTGAAAGGGTAGTAAGGTAGGACCAACCTTTAATTTCTCAACCAAAACAAATTCTTCTTGTGGTTTGTCAACACTGGCAATAACTGGTACATAGTTCATTGTTTTGGTAAGCATATCAACATTAAACAGCCATTCTGGTCCTTTTCCCTCAGGATTAGATGTGTTCTCAGAAAACTTGATATGCAAATTCTCCTCTACATGTTTGGTTCTCTTATTGTATACCCTGAAAGCTTTACTAATCACAGAGTAACCAACCAAATTCCCTTCATCAGCTTTTTCATCAAATTTGCCTAGCTGATCCTTAGTGTTTAAAATTGTAACAGGACATCCAAATGGTTTGAGAAAATCAATCAGTGGCTTCTTTCCATGAAATAACTCATATGGAGTCTTATTGTGAGGCTTGACTACCTTACTTCTGTTCTACACAAAGCATGCAGTGTTCACAGCTTCAGCCCAAAAAAGGAATAGGTGGTTTTGAATCAGATAACATTGTTCTTGCAGCCTCAATAAGTGTCCTGTTTCTTCTTTCTGCAACACCATTCTGTTGTGGAGTTCTTGCTACACTATACTGTCTAAGAATTCCTTTTCCCACACAGAATTGATTCATAACACTGTTCTTGAACTCAGTACCATTGTCACATCTGATTATCTTCACTTTGTGATTGTACAGGTTTTCAACTCTTGTAATAAATGCCTTGAGTATTTCTGGAGTTTCATCTTTAGTAGTAAGAAAGAATACCCAAGTAAACCTGCTAAAGTCATCAGTGACAACAAGACAATATGACTTCTTGTTCAAGCTTTTGACAAATACAGGTCCAAATAAGCCCATGTGCAGTAGATGTAATGGCTCAGTATTTGTGTTCACAGTTTTGGACTTGAATGAAACTCTGTGTTGTTTACCCTTTTGACAGGCAACACAAGTTTCACAATTCTCAAAAGTCTTTGTAGGCATTCCTCTAACTAGATTTCCTTTTACCAATTTGTTCATGGTTTTGTAGTTCAGATGTCCCAATATCCTATGCCATAATTTGGACTCATCAACAGTGGCCTTTGCAATTAGACAAGTCAAAGCCCTCTTAGGAACAATGTTCTTAATATGGTCACTGTATATATTCTCATTTCTAGGGACCTTCAAAGTACAGATTTGTCATCTGGCAATTGATAGTCAGGAGAAAGGATCATACACTCAGTGTCTGTAAAAAGAACAAAGTTCTTTTTGTCACACATTTGTGAGACACTAAAAAGGTAAAACTTAAGTCCTTTCACAAGAAACACCTTCTCAAAGTCCAAATTTCCAGTTTTAAGAGTTCCTCTTCCAACAATCTTTCCACCTTTTGGATCATTCCCAAAAGCAACATAACCACCATCAAAAGCCTCAAAGTCTTCAAGTTGAGACTCATCTCCTGTCATGTGTCCAGAACATCCACTGTCAACAATAACCATATCCTTAAGCTCATCCAGTAGATTGACCTGCACATGAAAAGTAGAGACATTAGTTCCTCTTGACGACCCAAGCCATTACTGACTTGGATCTGCCCTGTGCATCAACATAATCAAATTTCTTTAAATCACTTGATGCACTGCTATCCTTGGAAACAGAATTTGAAACATTAGTTTTTGGTTTCCAAGTCCAGCAAGCTGAGGCCTTAACAGCATAAAAGTGATTACCAACAACTGTATTTGTTAAAACTTTTGGCCCAGAAGTAGAAAGTTTTGTACTAGCAGCAGGTTGCTTGCTAGCAGCAGAGTGCATACTAGCAGCAGAATGCTTACTAGCAGTAGAGCCAGTAGAAGAACTAGTTGTGGATTTGAAAACACCATTTGATTTAGCAGCATAAATAGATCTAGTAGCACCAGATCTCAACAAAACAGCTCTTGGAACCATATTTCTATTAGGATGTGGGTGAGTTTGTTTAGTTACATATTTGTGATTCACCCTAGTGTATTGATTCCAAATAGGCTTTTGGTGTTCAGGACATCTAACAATCAAGTGGTCAAAGCTACCACACTTATAACAAGCCTTCTTTTGTAATTGAAACTGACTACCTAATCTGTGTGAAACTAGGTTGTTGAAGTTTCTCTGGTTACCCCTAGGCTTATTATTGAACCTTTCCATCTGTTCTCTAGGTACCTCATTGTATTCTACCATTTTCCTAGAGAAGTTATTTCCTAACACAGGTTTGACAAACTTAACCTATTCAATTTTAGGTTTAAACTTTGTAGGAATTTCTTCCTTTTTCACACTTTGTTCTTGTTTAACCTGTTCCTCATCACTGTCACTATCAGAATACCAATCTTCTATAATAGGAGCTTCAGGAAATTTTCTAGCCTCAACCTTAGGTGTTTCATTAACACTTGTGCTACATTCACCTACAGGTTTTTCAATATTTAGCTCACTAATGAAGGATAGTTCTTTTCCTGGTGGAGCAAAAGCACTTTTGGCTGGAGGAGCCACTTCATTATACCCAATTCCACTGCCTTTTCTCATCAAGTTATTCTCAATAGATTTGTGAACCATATCAGAAGCATATTGTTGTTTTTGTACTCTTACTACATGTTTATCTTTTTCAGCAAGAGCTTCCTCTTTTTCTTTTTCTGCTTCTTCTAACTTATGTTTAAGAACTTCTACTTCACTGTTTTTCTTAAAAAATTTTATATCTCTGAGATTAAGTTGATCTACATATTCCTTCTCACACTCTTTGAGATATTCTAATCTTCTTTCAACATTTTGAATACCTACTTTGTAACCTAAGTTATCAAGTTTTAGGTGTTCAATTTCTCTATTTAAACTCTCATTCCTAGACTTAAGTTCTTCTATAGTGTCAGCACAAGATTTAAAAGAACACATAGATAAGTCTAAATCATTTGATACCTCAGAGTCAGAGCCTGATGATGAACCATAGGCCATAAGTGCAAAGTTCTGCACCTTGGGTTGATCAACAACTATCAAAGAGAAATTTGGTTCTTCTTCAGCCATATCACTCCAATCATAATCTCCCAGTCCATCACAAGACACTAGTGCAGTCTTTGATTCTTCAGTAACCTTCTTTGCAGCATCAGCATTCTTCTTTGGAGCTCTACACTCTCTAGCAAAATGTCCCTTCCTGTTGCAATTGTAGCACTCTATCTTTGATTTGTCAAAGCCTGGACTGTCCTTAGCTTTATACTTGACTTCTTTTCCAGTCTTTTTCAAGAACTTTCTTGCCCTCAAGGTTAACATAGCCAATTGCCATTTAAGATCAATTTCTTCAAGATCATCAGGATCAATATAATCCAAGTCTTGATTTAAGACATGTGACCTTATAGTAGTTGTGAGCTCAGCCAAGAATGCACACAAAGCAATATCACTGGTAGAGATCTTATCATTTGAACTGGCAGCAGATCCATCAGCAGCAGAGACTCCATAAGCAGTAGAATGAGCAGCAGAGTGAGATTCTTTTCCTTTAGAGGATACAAAGGCAAGATTTTGAGTACCAGAAGATGAAATAGAAGAGGTAGATAGTTCTAATTCATACACTCTTAAATTGTTGTAGAGACTCTCCAACTTCATAGTTTCAAAATCAGGCTTATTCCTCCACACAACTGTGTGCATACTCCATTCAGGTGCAAGACTTCTAAGAAATTTTAGATTTACATCTTCTTGTGGAACCACATAACCAACAAGCTTTAGATGGCTAACAAGTTCGTTTAGCCTGTTGTATGTGCCAATAATCTTCTCTCCACTTTCAGAAGTAAAATTCTCAAACTGATGCTTCAGCATGTTTTTCCTTGATTTCTTAGTAGCATCATTCCCTCCAAACCTGAATTCAACAGCATCCATCAATTCTTTTCCAGATTCACAGTCATCAAAGTCCATTTGAAATTCATTAGGTATTCCCATTAAGAGAATACTATGTGCTTTGATTTCCATCTTCCTTACTGTGTTAGCTTCAGCAGACTTAATTGGTATCTCCTTCCCATCAGCACTCTTCTCAGGTACAGAATCACCATTAACAATAACATTCCACATGTTGAAATCAATCATGCGAATGTACTGTCTGATCCTTCTCTTCCAAAGCTCATACTCAGCAGGATTCAGCATGGGTACCCTTGAAGCAGTCACCATATGAGTTTCATCACCCATCGTAGCAATAGATTTGGAACAACAAACTTTTAAGAAACAAAATCTTCTTGTTAATAACTTCTAGATCACAAGCTCTGATACCACTTGTTGATCCCAGTTGAGCTTAAACGATCTTGTATAGAAGTTAACTTGATTGAATACTTAAGCTAATATGCGGAATGTAAAAGCTTAACTTAAGAAGAATAATGATTCACTTTCAACACTTCAATATTATTAATACGAGCACTCAACAATGCTAGGGTTTTACAACCTTGAAGTGAATAATAATACGTACATAAACTAACCCTAGGATCCTCCTTTTATAGACTAAGGAGTCCTACTAGGTTTACAATACCTTTCTCTACAAGATAAGTATATTCTAGATAAATATAATATTTACACAATCTATTCTATATTTATCTAAACCGTATACATCTTTATCCCATCAGCAGTAGATTCTGTCAGCAGCATTTAACCTTAGTAGCACTTTGACATTAGCAGCAGAATCATTACCACTAGCAGCAGTTTCACTTATAGCAGCAGTTTCACTCAGCAGCAGTTTCAGACCCAACAAGGACCATTATCAACGTTGATGGACCGTGAAGAACAAAATGCCGCATATGTTTGAGGGGTAGCATATGATACATGGTTTGAGTTTAAAAAAATATATAAAATAAATTTCAAAAAACGTAAACAAACAAATAAATAAAGACAAACCCGAAGACTTTGTAACGGTTGGTATGTTTGGATGAGTTGGGGAAATGACATTTGTAGAATGAAAAGAAGTTCCATTATGATGTACGATCGTTCTAGAAGAAATATGCGTCCGTCGAATTTCAGATAATGGAGTTGAAACATTATCTGAAAATGAAAAAATAAATAAAAAAAAAACAAACTATAAAATCAAGAAAAAACTAAGATTAAAATATTAATTAATACTCCGTAATAAAGTACATAAATAATTTATACAAACCCGAAATAAGAGTTGAAGAAACATTATTGACAGAAGGATTTGTAAGACATTCGATGTTTCCACTTGACTGTGTCCCACCAAGAGTCACATTACGACAAATAGATTGAAAATTCTCATTAGAAGTATGCCTCGTCATACCAATAGCTTGTCTTGGTAACAATACACCAGCCAGTTGAGTTCGTGATTCAGTTAATTGAGACAAATCACCAGATGAAGGATATGTTTGAGACAAATCACCAGCACCACGTGACCGTATAGTAGTCCTACTACCATTATTTGCACGTGTGATATCACCTAAACGTCGACGACCACGACCACTCCAGGATGATGTATTTTGAGACAGCCTCATTTGCGAAGGATCACATTGATAAAAGTTCGTAATATCATTAAGAGCATTAGTATTTGCAGTTGAGAAATTAGAACTATTTCTCACATTATAAGATGAACTATTCATATTACCATTTAGATGAATATTGGGGTTGATATTTTCTACTGAATTATTCATTTTTACTGCAAGTATATATAAAATATGGCAAAGGTCAATAAAATACACATTGGACAAAAACGAAGGGTAGCAATAAATAAATTCTCTATTAGAAAAGATGACAATAACTATTCAACCTAATTAATAGCTTAGATATTAATAAAAATACTCTACCTAACAGCTAGTAACAGCTAACATATAAATAAATGGGAAAATTACCAAAATGACCCGTTGCCCTACGGGTTAGGCATTTTTAGCCCTTTTTTTGAAAATTCTCGTTTTAGCCCGGGTTGCCCTGGGCAACTAACGTATATCCAACTTCAGGGTGACAAGTGTCCGACCAACCACTGTTGGTACGAGGTACATGAACGTATTGTATTTTGGGAAACTTTTGTTTTTTGGGCAACCAATACATGAGCAACTTGGCATTTTGGTCATTTTACTCTTTACTCTCAAAACATTAACTAAACCAACTAATATAAACATCTTACAATCCTCTTCTCCTCTAGATAAACAATCACAACTTACACCACCACAACCACCCAGCAACCCGACGCCACCACCACCTGACGCCACCACCACCAAAACCGTACATCATCAAGTTTTGAGGTATCGAAACGTGATAAGGGGATCATGTGGAGATGATAGGTGGTGGCTGATGCATGGGATTGCACCCTCACAAAAGGTTTTACCTCTCAAGGGATCTTGAGAAGTTTACAACCCCCACCAGGCAGTGTACCTGATCATTATAGTATAGTATAGTGACAAGTACCGGGGGATTGATCGTTCAACTTAGGAATAGTGTCACTAGGATTAGAAAGTCTCCTAAACTAAGTCTAGAGGTGAGGGAAGATTCTTTTTGTATTTTTATATTTTTATGAAAGCAATTAAAATATAGGGTTTTGAAGGAGTGGGCGGAATTAGTTGCTAGCCAACTAACCCAATTTATCTAAAGATGCAATCAAAATAAAATAAAAGAAATGAAAATAAAACTAATTATACTAATGTGGTGGTGACAATAATGAGGAAAGTTGTGTTTACTTAGGTTTCATTACTCCCTAGATATCTTTTACAGGTTGATAGCTTGTTACAATTGCATGGATGACGGGTCATATTCCTTAATACTAGTCGTTGGGCCGTGTACAATATTCCCAAACTCTATAGGATCCTACTTCACTCCTATGTCGAGCCGTTAGAAGCTCCTAATATGGGATCATTAGAATTCTCCTACGCATTAAATACAACCAAAAATGGTAGTACACCTCCGATCATGTTTCTTAACATGTTCAAGCAAGTTACCAATGGAAGTCTGCCAGTTTTCTTAAGCCTAACATCAAATACAATCATCCGTAACAATTATAAACAAACAATCAACCCATAATTAACATCTAGGTTTCACTACATCTAAGCAAACACAAGAAAATCTAGCCTAGCATGTTAAATAGAAGACAAGCGTAAGATATAATCAAACAACACATAGACATATTGAATGATTTGGAAGAGTACTTATCTTTAATTGAACATGAAAGGTTCAAAGGGTTGAAACCCTTGAAAAAGCTGGAAAATTCAGACTAGGGTTTTTCCCTCAAAATTTGCACACTAATGAATGAAATTTGGAAAACTATATATAGATTACAACTTGTGACGGCGTCATGTATTGGAACGTGACGCCGTCAACTCGCCGCCTTAATAGAAATCGTATTGCCTAGATCTGATTTTGACGCCGTCATGTATAAAAATCTTCTGGGCCGTCATGTACAAATGGACCCTGACGGCCTTGGTGACGCCGTTAGGTCATATGCTTGAAAACACTCTGGACCGTCACGTGTATTTTCCACTTCCACCTCTTTTGTAACTCTTGACGCCGTCATGTAGAGAGTTGTGACGCCGTCAGGTACTGTTCCCAGCAAGGAAAATTGAGACTTTGCCGTTTACTTCACTTTTATGCTCCAAAAATGTCCAAAATGCTTCCTTTTCCAGATTTCTCTCCAAAAGTACCTAAAATGACAAAAGGAACAATTTAGGGCAATATTTGATCAAATAGTATCGAATTCGGGCTTAAATGACCCCTTAAAAGCGGTTCACTTTTTGCCTCATCAAATACCCTTACACTTGAGATTTGCTTGTCCTCAAGCAAATGCGCTTTTATTCTAATCAAAATACAAGTTAGGGGTCATTTAACACTAATATAAAAGTAATTACAACAAATAATCGTTCCACTAAAAACCAAAGACAAGCACGGAGGTCATACACTAGCACACAAATAGTGTTTAGATACTCTCATCTCTCGGGTAAAATAAAGTATATATCACAATATGGAAATGGAAAACATCTCTCACTACCTGTCATAGCAAAATAGATTACTATAGGCTTGGGAAAGGATCAAACCACCTCCACTTGGCATAAGCACCTAGGATAAACTATCAAAGAGATCTTTTAAAAGGTTATAACGTTAGGTGTAGGGATATGGAATACACGGTTTTGTTGGATAAAGGCAATATTTACTGGTGGCGAGTTAATCATCTTGGTTAATTACATGTATAATATGCCGTTGCTAAGCCAAGACTAGACTCGACTTAAGCTAATGAATCAAAAATAATAAAAACATAAAATAAACATAGAATGAAACGGGATGGTAGTCCGTATGTTTTTCTCTTTTCTTTTTCTTTTTTTTTTCTTTTTTTTCGATTTTTTTTTTTGTTTTTTTTTTTTTTTTGTTTTTTTGTTTTTTTGTTTTTTTTGTTTTTTTTTTTTTTTTTGTTTTTTTTTTTTTTTTTTTGCATACACTCTTACCCTACCATCCAAAATAATACATCATAGGGAATGTACATTCCCCTTACACTTGAATTTTTACATACTTTACAATAAACTAATCTAATGACTCGAATCAAGATAATCAAAACACTTTGAGTACTTTTAAGATTAACGCACATATGGGGGTAATAATTTGATGTTCTTCCCCATTACTCCATAACATAAGTACTTTACCCATGAGTCCCAATCGTCCCAAAACAATATGTACAAGATATGACTCGACTTAGCAACCATGTAATCAATTAGATAATTAACTAAGGGTTTAAACATGTAACATTAATGCACAAAAGATGAGTGCCTACACGGAAGGCTAAGGCGATTTGGTTGCACATTTGGATGGGTTGTAACAAATTCTTCCTTTAAGTAAAATGCTTAAAGTTAGAAACGAAAAGATAGGCTCGGAGGGGTGTACTAGGGGTTTCGTGTACTAAAAATGAGTACAACGCTAAGGTGTGGGAAAATTAGTTGACTTTACTAGCCAAGTAATATGACTTAAATGGTCAAGTAATTATGATACGGGTTTAACACAAGGGTGATTCTAATGCCTCTTATCATGTAGTAAATCCTACTACACGAATGTAGTCTCACTAGCGGTCTCGGGATGCATCACTAACACAAGTTCTAGAATCTAAATGCTACCGGTACACTCATAAGCACTAATAATGAATGCTTTTCCTATCAAATCTAAAGGCGAACCTCACATATTTGGTGAAAAATTTTCTGAATGGTACGGTTTTGTGCTAGTCATACAACTCCTATCCACGAGACGCTTGCTAAGGCTAAAGTTTCACTCCTAAATGTTGTAAAAAATTTTAAATTTGGCACTAAAATTACACTAACAAATAT
Organism: Artemisia argyi; assembly: GCA_030686995.1. Lineage (NCBI taxonomy): Eukaryota > Viridiplantae > Streptophyta > Magnoliopsida > Asterales > Asteraceae > Artemisia > Artemisia argyi. The sequence goes on from CM060709.1 coordinate 51,130,304, forward strand.
TTCTCTTAGTTTTATTACACACCTACCATCAAACAAACAAACTCAAGTGCAATTGTATCCTATAAGGTATCATCATTTACCCTCCCCTTACACTTAGGATGAACATTGTCCCCAATGTTCAATTAAAGGATGTAAAAGTAAAATAGGTAAAAGAATGAAAACAAATACTCCCCTGATTCATTCGGTGTGAATAGTGTGGCAACAAAGTTAGATCTTCCTCCAAGAAAATGAACATTCAAAGCTTCCTTTCCAGAAAATAAATCATCTTCTTGTCATATATAACCTGTTAAACCTGAGAAAACAAACAAGGCAACCTCGCATAAAATCGGCGGCAATCTATATATACTAACCAATCCTAGAAAGCAATTTAAGATATAATGCTTGTGGAATGAATATTTGCAGATTTCCTGGAGTTTATAAAACTAAATAATTAACAAAAACTTTAAGACTCCGTTAGAAAAATAAAACTCGTAAAATTTCCAGAATTTTACACATGACGCCGTCAGGTGTTAATTCCTGACGCCGTCAGAAGTGACCTGCAGAAATCTTTACGTTAAGTTTCTGGAAAAACTTATGTCCTACTTCTTAGAAAATCCTGCAAAACATCATTATGACTCGATACAAGCATTTGACTCTAACAAATACTAATACACATGTTCATTTATTATTGTGGCGAATCATGATCAATTTTCGTTCTTAGAAACAAATTTGGGGTTTCCCCTTACACTTAGCTTTTGAAAAATACCTTTATATGAAGTTAAGACGAAGTTAAACAACAAAATAAAGCGTTTTCACAATTTAGTTTGAAACATGATCTACCAACAATAAAAATAAAGCATGCATATGGAAGCAAATAACAATCAAACAATTAAAAATCACACAAAACATGGGTTGCCTCCCAAGAAGCGCTTTTCTTTATTTACGAGTCTTGTAGCTAGACTCAAGGTCATGGGCTATTACATGACCTCATCATTAGTCTCATTCTCTAGGTCATCTCCAATCTTAGTTTTGTATTTCGGACCTAATTGCAAACATTCCTTGTAGAAATCAAGTATTCTATTCATGACATATTCTACTCCTCTACGTCTATCCTCATCATTCCCATAATAAACTGCTTGCGTGTGTTCCTTTTCTATGTTTGATAGAAGGCGGTATTGTTCAATCTTATAGGGCATTTGGTAAGCAATCTCATCATTCTCTTCCTTGAATCTAACTATCCCTAGGGACGGGTCATAACTCATCTTAGAGGATTCAACAAACAGTTTTCCGAACACTACTTGACTTAAGCAACCATCTATTACCGGGTGAGTATCCTCTACAATCACAAAGTCGGTAACGTAAGTGAAGTTTCCTACAAAGACATGCAATCATTTCACTCTTCCTACAAAGTTGCTCATCCGATTCGTGTTAGGCATCATCCTATATCCAAGTTGCTTCTTCATTACCCAATTATAATAGGTCCTAGTCATGATGTTTATAGGAGACCTAAGATCGATGTAAGCTTTCCACACATGCATATGCCCAATGTTACATGGTATGTTGATGTTAGAGGGATCACCTACTTTAATAAGGGGTGAACCAAGGATGTATGGTGTCTCGGGATCATCGAATAAATCCTTGTGATATTCTCGTTCTTCCTTGGTGGGCAACTTATCAAAGTACTCTTCTACGTTTTCTACTTCCTCTAACTTTTCTCCCTTAATAACCTCAACTTTCTTAATCTCATCCCTAGTCCCGATTTCCATTCCAACTTCATCCTTATCACTTTCTTCTATGTTCTTATCTATTGGCTTAATGGTGACAAGGTTGACAAAGTGGACTTGTTTGGATGATGAAGGGTCCTTAATTTGGATTCCGCTATTAGCGTCCCTAGTGTCCTTCCTAGGTGTAGTTAGCACTTGGTTGTTGAGGGCATTCAACAAGTTGTCAATCTTATTGGTCATCTCCGTTTGTTGTTGATTTAATTCGGTTTCAAACTTAGCTATGATGGCTTTTAGAGATGCCATAAATTTGGACATCAATCCTTCAAGATTATTAGTACTACCATAGTTATTGGAAGGATTGTTGTTGAAAGTACGGTTAGAGGGTGGACCATTTGGTTGGTAACGATTAGGTAGATTGGAAGAATTGTTTTGGGGCATGTTTTGGTTTTGTTTCCACCTAAGGTTCGGGTGATTTTTCCAAGAAGGGTTGTAGGAATCACCGTAAGGGTTTGGCTCGGGTTTGAAAGTGTACCACTTATCTCCCGCTTCGTCGGTACGCGAAGATGCGTAATCCGCAAAAGCTTGTCCAGGGAGTTCAACGCAATCACGAGTATCGTAGGACCACTACATAATCCGCATGAAGAAGTGATTTTGTTCACTTGGCTTGAAGGCTTAGGAGCTTCGTAAGATTTCATGAGAAACTTGACTTGGTCCTAAAGTTCCATGATCCTACGGTCGGGAGTGCTAGAATTGTTCGAAGGCAAAGATATTGCCTTGACCATTTTGTTCAAATCATGGGGATCATTCCAACTTTCGTTGTCATAGAGAGCAAGATTTTCTATGAGTTCCCATGATTCTTCCGCACTTAGATCACGTAGCTTGCCACCGGCCGATTGGTCAATGGTTCGCCTTGTGGAGAGATCGATATGGTCATAGAAGATTTGGACTTAGAGCCAAAGATCTATGCCATGATGAGGGACTTTTTGGAGTAAGTCCTTGAAACGAGTCCATGCTTCATATAGAGTTTCACCTTGACGTTGTTGGAACATCAAGATATCATTTCAAAGCTTGGTAGTTCTCCCCGGTGGGAAAAATTGAGCAAGGAAACGAGTGGTGAGATCATCCCATGAGGTGATGGATCCCGCGGGTAAACGTTCAAGCCATTGACTAGCTTGATCACGTAGAGAGAATTGGAATAGGCGTAATCGGGTCGACTCTCTAGTTACAACATCAAGGTCTATGGAATCTACGATTTTAAGGAAATCCTTGAGATGTTGATTAGGATCTTCGGAACGAAGTCCATGGAATGCACATCCACTTTGCACCAACCGGATGGTGTTGGATCGCAAGGGGGACACATTGGCTCCTTGAGTGAGCTCAATAGTGTTTCGATAGCCTTGGTGGCTAGGTCGGGAATACTCTCCTAAAGTTCGAGGCCTAGGAGGTTGGTTTGCTAGTGGTAGGTTTTGTGGGTGGTTTTGTTGTGGTGGGTTGATGGGTTCAAAGATGTTACCACCTTCTATGATGTCGGATGGTAAAGGTTACGAACAAAGATACAAAGAAAAAAAATAGACTAAAGAAAACCTAAAAATAAAAATAAAATCTTACTAGAATGGAATCTAGCAAGTAGACCTAATAAAAATAAATCCTAACCTAGACAATAACTATTCCCTGGGCTGCGGCGCCAAAAACTTGATGCATGGGATTGCACCCTCACAAAAGGTTTTACCTCTCAATGGATCTTGAGAAGCTTACAACCCGCACCAGGCAGTGTACCTGATCGTTGTAGTATAGTATAGTGACAAGTACCGGGGGATTGATCGTTCAACTCAGGAATAATGTCGCTAGGATTAGAAAGTCTCCTAAACTAAGTCTAGAGGTGAGGGAAGATTATTTTTGTATTTTTATATTTTTATGAAAGCAATTAAAATCTCGGATTTTGAAGGAGTGGGCGGAATTAGTTGCTAGCCAACTAACCCAATTTATCTAAAGATGCAATGAAAATAAAATAAAAGAAATGAAAATAAAACTAATTATACTAATGTGGTGGTGACAATAATGAGGAAAGTTGTGTTTACTTAGGTTTCATTACTCCCTAGATATCTTTTACAGGTTGATAGCTTGTTACAATTGCATGGATGACGGGTCATATTCCTTAATACTAGTCGTAGGGCCGTACAATATTCCCTAACTCTATAGGATCCTACTTCACTCCTATGTCGAGCCGTTAGAAGCTCCTAACATGGGATCATTAGAATTCTCCTACGCATTAAATACAACCAAAAATCGTAGTACACATCCGATCATGTTTCTTAAGACGTTCAAGCAAGTTACCAATGGAAGTCTGCCAGTTTTCTTAAGCCTAACATCGAATACAATCATCCGTAACAATTATAAACAAACAATCAACCCATAATTAACATCTAGGTTTCACTACATCTAAGCAAACACAAGAAAATCTAGCCTAGCATGTTAAATAGAAGACAAGCATAAGATATAATCAAACAACACATAGACATATTGAATGATTTGGAAGAGTACTTATCTTTAATTGAACATGAAAGGTTCAAAGGGTTGAAACCCTTGAAAAAGCTGGAAAATTCGGACTAAGGGTTTTCCCTCAAAAGTTGCACACTAATGAATGAAATTTGAAAAACTATATATAGATTACAACTTGTGACGGCGTCATGTATTGGATCGTGACGCCGTCAACTCGCCGCCTTAATAGAAATCGTATTGCCTAGATCTGATTTTGACGCCGTCATGTATAAAAATCTTCTGGGCCGTCATGTACAAATGGACCCTGACGGCCTTGGTGACGCCGTCAGGTCCTATGCTTGAAAACACTCTAGACTGTCACGTGTATTTTCCACTTCCACCTCTTTTGTAACTCTTGACGCCGTCATGTAGAGAGTTGTGACGCCGACAGGTACTGTTCCCAGCAAGGAAAATTGAGACTTTGCCGTTTTCTTCACTTTTATGCTCCAAAAAATGTCCAAAATACTTCCTTTTCCAGATTTCTCTCCAAAAGTACCTAAAATGACAAAAGGAATGATTTAGGGCAATATTTCATCAAATAATCTCAAATTCGGGCTTAAATGACCCCTTAAAAGCGGTTCACTTTTCGCCTCATCTGTGGCGGTGTGTAATGGTAGTGGGTGGTGAAGGTGAATGGAGGTGGCGGCAGCCATGAGGAAGGTGTTTCTTGGGTAAAATGTACCTTTTTGTATAATTGTATGTTTATATACTCTTCTGCTGACTGGCCATGGTGGTGGAGGTAATTGTACCAAGGGAAAATTGCTCGAGACTGATGATGCTGTAATCTATTGCATTGTTAGGGAACTGTATATTAGTATATAGTTGGAAGGGGATGAGTAGGTGATACTGAATTTATTGTTGGTTTTACTATATGTATGTTTTTAGTGATCATATTGTCTAAGATGCTCAAGTTTATATAGTAAATCGGGATGATGGTAGATGGATGGAGATTGACGAAATGTGGTATATGTTTGATTTGGTTTGTTACAATTATGTCATGTTATAGATTTGAAATTACGTTTTTTCAGGACATTAGTGTTATATCTGGGATCTTGTTGTTCTGTTTTTGTTAGTGAGGCCGAGGATTATGTCACTTCACTAATGCCACAGACTGAATAGTGTATAAATTCTGTCTTTTGCAGTGAGGCCGAGCTTTACTTATATGGAGGATGTGTTACATCTTGGAAAGTTGGCAGTAAGGATCTACTTTTCGTTCGACTAGATGCTGTTTTCAATGGTTAGAAGCCAATAAGGTTTGTTTTCTTCTAGTCTCGTTGTTATGTCTTAAATGCTTGAAGTAGTCGCATATGGATAACCGCTATCGCATAGATGTCACTATATATACTACCAAAGAAAATTGTTTGAATTGCTAACATATAAAATGTCTTGGGTGGAGTAGCATCTACTTACTGTATTCCTCTCATTGATTTTATATTATTGTTTTGGGAACATTGGAGGGATACCGCATTGTTTCCCACAATTTGGACCTGGCCCGATGCAGCAGGTCGTTGATGATTAGGATTACAGCATTTTTCATATATATTATTTTTTTTGTCATATTTGTATGGTCGTTGATGATTATATGGCCTAACAGCATGGATTTGCAAGGAATTCTGACTGGTCCATTGTTGATTCTGATAAAGTGGATGGATCTCCAGTTATCACTTTAGAACTTAAGAATAGTCCTTACAGTCGCGCCATGTGGGATTACAGTTTTCAAGCATTATACAAGGTGAGAGCAAGTTCTTTTAAAAACATGTAACTTCTGTGTGTGTTTATTTCTTTCTAGTTCTTTATCAAACTCCAGATTAATTCTTCTGTTTTCAGATCACCTTGACAAGAAATATACTTTGGGCACCTTTTATGAGACTATCAACAGAGACTACCTTCACATGGGCAAAATGCACCTTTTATGAAACTCCAGATTTAAGTGTATATCAACTGACTGCTAAACGCATGAAAACATCTCTTTCGCTGCAATCTGAACCAGGGATTTACACCGAGTGGTCCTCAGATACCCAAACAAAGAATTACTTGACTGTCCCGTCCGGTTTTGAAGGTTACAGTGGGCTTTTGTCTTTATCTGTTTGCATAAGGGAATGTGTCTCATCGGAGTTTGAAGTGGAGGCAGAAGAGATTGAGGAGGTGTTTGGAAACGAGGATAACGATATTACAAATGGAGCATTGCAGGTGGTGCTGACTGATCCCAGCGTATTGGATTGCTCCATTTGTCACGAGCCATTGTGCACCCCTGTCTTCCAGGTATACAATTTTCTTTTCGTCGTGTTTCTGCTAGCAAATTGTTGACTCTAGTGTTTTAAACCAATAAAGGGTGTTGTTTCCATGTGTTTGATGCATGCTGTCCTAGTATATGTGGATTATGATCTTACCAGATATCGAAATTTATAAGCTTATTGATTAAAACGTACCACTCTTTCAGTTTATTATCTAAAACAACAGTGCTACGTCTCTTAGATAGGACCACCTATATGATAATTTATAGCTGTAATTAGAAGTCTTTACTTAACCATTTCAAGGCCAAATATATTCTTCATGCATAACCGAGCTAGTCCTAGAACCTTTTCTGTCTGAGAGTTGAATGGCACATCAAGGCAAATGAGGGGGAGTTTATGTGCTATGAGCCAGTTTTCATGTAGCAAATATACTTCCAGCCAAAGTCAATGTAGTTGAAATTAATCAGTTTAAAAGCCAAATGATCGTGTGTTTTTTACACCACTACTGCACAAACCATACTCAGTGACCAAATATGGTGTTATTAGCATTATATTATGGACTTTCAAATTTGGTTTATGGTGTGGCAGTATCAGAATGGCCATTTTGAAGTTGTTGAATTGTGATTGATAATGCTTTTGCTCTCGATTTGTTGCAAACTATTTAGAAACGACAAATGGTTAGATGGAAGTGATCAAGTATTGGATCAACACTATAGGTACGAGTCATTGTAAATTAGATATTATTATGTAAATTGATCAAGAGCGATTTATGAAGTTGTTAATAGTTTGACAGGTGGATATATCATCACTGTCTGTACGAGAAGGATTTATAGTTCGTTTTGAATTTGGATCAATCTTAATGCATTTAGCTATATTGCTATGGTTTAAGGTTTCGAGCTTAAGTACATTGACTTATAGCTCAGTTTAAGAATCTTATTTTAAGAATCAGGATTATATTGAGCCGGATCATAGAATATGGTCGTGCTTCATCAGGGCTGCCAGTTTGTGTAAGACTACAAGTGAAGCTATGATGATCTTGAATGCTATCGTGGATGCTGGTTTTGATCTTCCAATCAAGTACTGACTACTTTTGTTATGGGTCGCAAAATGGGCGGGCTGGTTAACGGATTAATGGGTCAAAACATTTTATTTTTGTATTGGTTGAACGGGTTGTGCAGACCCACAAACACCTTTCTATTTTTTTTAATTATATAAAATTTTCTTGTCTTAAGTATGCTTACAAGAACTTGTTACAATCATGATCAAAAGCGTTTTATAAAAGGAAAACGATTTAAGAGATTTCATGTATTTGAATACATTTCATATGAATTTTGATTCTCTTGACCTGGTTACTTTTTAATTAAATGTTTAGTATAACCCATTTGACCCGGCAGAATTGCTGTCTCTAACTTCTGCCTATTTCTATATCTTTATGCTTTTCGGTTCATATGGCCATAAACTTAACATCTTTGAGTGTTCTTTACAGGCTTTTGAAAAGCTCAGAATCAATGGTTTTGGAGATGGACCGAGTTTTGGAAGACCTGAAACCTGTGGAAGATAATGCAGCACTTAATTTTGTGAATGCGATAGAAGATCTTTTATGGGCATTTGAACTTCGAGCCACTGCTTCATGGGTATTTCAACTGGCGGTCAAGAAAGATATATTTCGACATGATGTCTTCAATAACAAATAAAAACACCTTTCCTAATGCAGGGTAAAAGAGAAGGACTAGGGAGCGGATTTCAGAAAGTTATCTGCGGGTGCATCTCTTGTAGGTCTTACATTATGGCTCGGCAACATGCAAGATGCATCCTTAGAGGGTTACTCATTGCAAAAGCTCATTCTCTAAGAATGTGGTTAAAAGATTCGCCTTTTTGTTTGGACCTTGAATTGAAGAACAGTGTCAAACTCCCGGAAACAAACTCAGTGGAGGTTATTGAAGGGTATTATATAACTGCAAAAAGCTCATCAGAGTACGTAATTAGAAACGAGTATCTTCACTCTATAACTGATATAGATCAGCTCAGTAGAACTACATAACGCCCAATTCGATAGTCTACATCCATATCCTCAAAATGTAAGTATAAATTTCTGGCATGTACCAGGTGGGAGTTCCTTGTTCAAAATCATCAGTGGAAACCTTAGGCTCCTCATCTCGTTGAAACCATGTGTTGTACTCTTTATGATATCTCTAGGAATGTTTCTTCAGTTCTTTAGAAGCTAAATATTGTTGATAGGTGTTCTGCATAACAATGATACGTTTCAGAATGATTTTCCAAGTGATTGTATCCACAAAGATAAATCTGCAGGAAGCCGATTAAAAATTCTATAGACCCCAACAAATTGGTACTAAGAATAAAGAAATATTGACAACTCACAAACTTCTACCTGCTTTCAAGAGGCCTAGTTCAATAATTCAATCAACCATACTCCTTGATTCCTCCTAATCCCTATGCAATTATGTAAGATTTGCTTGTTTATAGAATTATACTACCTAATTTAGTCATGGAAATATAATTGTTGCCTCTTTTACTACATGACACTAAACAAATATGTCAGATCTTTTGTTTTCGTCAAACAAGTTCAAAAATGTTGTCTTCGGTCTCATCATCAATATTTAACCCAAACTACACAAGTCTAACAGAGAAAGAAACTATACAAGAAGCATAACCTGCTGACAGTAGAATGCAAAGAACAGAGTATCAGTCCCAACGTTTTCAGATCCAAGCCATTCCCAAAAGGTTGGGTTACTAACGATTGGAGCCTGCACATGAGGATAGCTTTTAGGGGTCACAGTAGGGTGCCTCTGAAAATCAGTAAAAAAAGCAAATAAAAAACATAAGTAAGGTATTTAAGATTTGTGAGATAAAAGTAAAGGTAGCAAATCGGGCATGTAAAATCAGGTAAATTTTGGGTGTAGGTTAGGTTGGGTTGACCCAGAGTACTTTGGCCTAAAGTTCTCTAATCTTTTATCGATAGTGCGTCATACATTATTTCAATATCTAATTTCTTTTCTCAATAAAATGATTAAAAATACATCAAACTTTGAACCCATTACCATTCTGACCTCAGCCCATTTGACCCGTTTCCTTTTAAACATTTTTTTAACTTCAACTATTTTACCGGTTAGAGATAAAACACAACCCGAATCGACCCATTCAAAAGTAAAAGGATTGAAATTGCTACTTTCAACTTAAAAACATATAGCATAAGAAAGAACAAGAAATATTCATACTGGAGTGTAATTTGCACGTTCAGAATCTTTGGGTTGTGGAAGTTTGCGAAAGGAGGACTCAAGCAACTGCATGGTGGTTTGCGGATCATAAGAGGTTTCCACGGTAGCTAAACCGTTGAGGCTGTCCCAAATTGCACCAAGGTCGGGAACACTTCTTCGTCCAATGACGCCAAGGCCAGCAGTTTGAGTGGACTGTGAAGGTTGATGTGGAGTGACATCAATATCGTGAGTAACTTGTGCAGGCTCAGTCACTGAGCCAGATACTCCAGCCTAAAAAAAAAAAGTGCATTAGTTATTTGGATTTTTCTAAACACTCGAAAAGTTGATTATCTGAATGTTACAACTTCAAAAGGCAAATACACATCCAACACCATATACCTGTGTAACTGATGTGTTTGACACCTTTGAATCACCCTCATTGGCAGTATATTTATGAAGCACAGAACTCGTAGCAGAATCGTCAGTTAAACTTTGATGTTGCTGAGGTGCATCAGCTTTCACATGGCCAACTTCTATTGTTATTCACAAGGATATTTACTTCAAAGATAATATTCAAGCACAAATATATTTTACATTTCCAAATTGGTCAATACCAAACACAAAAGAAGTCGAAGTCTGTTTATTTAATCATTAATATACCAGTATCTTTTGAACCAGTCACCAAGAGTGTGTGTTGACCAGACTGTGAATGGATTGAACTTGGATGTTGCTGTGCTGATGTGGCGTTGATAAGACCTGGAGCTGGTCCTCCAACAAGCCCACCTTGAGGTGATGGAGTGGAAATTTTGAACTGTAATTATAATCAAAGTGATCTTAGGGCTGTTTCTCTTTAAGTGCAGGTTGGATATATGTCTTTATTGATATATACCACTGATTTGGAGTGTTAGCTGTAAACATACATGTTCTTTCTTTTTTTAGAAGAGTTAAGGTGCAGTTTTCGATTAGGGTATTGGTACTTAGGATATTTCCATCTGCTAATTCTATTTCATAGATAGTATCTAATTCTATAGGAGTAATATTTAGAATTATGGCAAACAAAGTAGACACAAAACTTTTATCTGCTCCAGAATCAAATAATATCTTAGCATCTTGTTGATTTAATAGGAACGTACCCGTAACAACATCAGAATTCTGCGTTGTGTTTCCATCACCAAGTACATATGCTCTTCCTCGGGCAACATTATTGGCATTCTTCTGACATTGAGTTCTGTAATGTCCAACTTCACTACAACCATGGCACTTTACTGCTATCGGTTGTGTGTTGGTTCCAGTTGCTCGACAGTCCTTTGTCATATGACAAATTCTTCTGCAGTTGCCACAAGTAGCCTTACATGCTCCGGTATGATGCATGTTGCACTTGTTACATGGGGGTAGAATTCCGGCATAACCTTTACTTTCGGCAGGCACTGCTGCATAAGCTCTGGTAGCTTCTTGTCGACGATTTTGTTGCTGATGATGATTACTACGGTTCTGTTGTTGATCTCTGTTGCGGTTGCTGCTTTGATTGTTGTTGTTGTAGTTCCGGTTACCACTGTAGTTGTTGTTGTAGCTGCGGTTGTTTCTATTGTTGTTCCCACGGTTGTCAGCACTTCTCTTATGCTCATTGATCACGGAGGTAGAACCTCTTTTGATCACCCGGGTTAACAATCTCTGTTCAAGTCCCATAGCTTCTTCTACTGTCTGTGGATTCGATGCGGTAACATCCCCTTCAATAGATGGTGGCAGTCCTTCCACATATTTCTCCAATGCTTGTTCAACATCGGGTACTATTGTTGGGCATAATACCGACAACTCCAGAAACTTTCTGTCGTATGTCTTCAGGTCATTGTACCTTACTACTAGCTGATGAAATTCATCCTCTAGTTTTCTAATCTCTGTCCTGGGACAATACTTCTTAAGCATTTTACTCTTCAACTCATTCCAGGAAAGTTTGAAAGCTTCATCCTGACCCATAGCATTCGCAGTAGTATTCCACCACGATAGTGCTTCTCCTTGAAGAGTTCCTGTAGCAAAGGTAACTTTGCTATTCTCAGAACAACCACTCCTCTTGAAGACTGTCTCAGTATGCTCAAACCAATGGGCCATTTCAGTAACTCCTTCAATTCCTTTGAAGTTAGTTGGCTTGCAAGTCATGAAGTCCTTGTAAGTACAATTACGAGGAGTAGATGTATTAGCTTCACGGTTTGCACCATTGATGTTATTCAAACGATCCGCTTCACGAGCTGCAGATATTCCCTCAGCAATCATTCTTTGAACCTCAGTAGGTGTCATGATCACTTCCGGGTTGGAATTTTCGCTACTTGCATGCTCCATTTTTCTATTAATAATACAAAAATATAGCATTTAGAATTTTAAACAAAATTTTTGTTTAAAGGATCTTGTGAAGTAGGGAAATGAATATTTATGAGTTCTAACAATAATTGGGCACCATATGTAGTTTTTATTTCGATACAACAATCATAATTATTCCGATATGTTAGATGCATTTATTATACACATGAACAACCATAAGCATAAATTAACATTTGTATATAGTAATATCACAACCAACAGCATAACATTAATAACTTGATCAGTTGAGTTTTCATAACAAAACGATACAAGATTCGTTATTAATTGCCACATGCGTCAGGCTTAGATGCCTTATTACTAATACAAATACTAACTGCCTCTAATGATTAGGTATGTCCACATGTCCTCCCATCTCTAAGATCTGAGTTCGGAGCTCCTGCATCTCGGTATGATGTTGAATCTGCATATCTCCTACAAGGTTTTCCAATGTATCTGCTCTTCGGTGTGCAAGCTGGGCTTCCCAAGTACGGTTCTGTCCCTCTCTTCGCAATGATATTGTGAAAGAACGTGTCTCGGAGATATCCGAATGTATCTGAGCTAACCCCTGCTGCAACTCTATCCTATTGGCTATAAGGTTATGTAAGGTGTTGTGGATAGTATCCGAATGGTCAAATGATAAATAATCAATCATCTGAAGAAGTGAGTCTATCTGTTCTTCGTGATGCTCCAAACGCATCACTACTACCGAAGGTGAAAGAGTAGAGGTAATTTCCATCCTAGCACTCTCGCCAGTTTCATTGATATGAGCTGGGGGAGAAAAACCAGGAGGATAGGGTAATGATGGTGAAAGTGGAGGATTAGAATCGGAAATACGAAGTCGGCTGGATGTAGGTATATCTTCCTCAGGAATTTATTCTCTATGGTGAAAAGTATATGGATAAGTTTGGCTAAAAAGATTGAATAGGTGATCGGGTGCATATGAATCGAATTCATGACGTGGTAATGGTATATGTGTTGGTAAAACCAAAACATCGGGATTTTCAGGCGTTGTAACAATTTCGTCTTGCTCGAAGGGTTCTGTTTCTAGGGAAACAGCGTCAGGTACAAATGTAGAACGATAAACAGGTGACGTAACAGATGCGACGGAAATATCAGAGTCGGATTCTGATATACTCATATTGAAATAATACTGTAATGATTCATAAATAGTGCAGAATAAGAATTTATTGTCGTCAAAGAATACAAAATTCTAACATATCAAGATCAAAGTATCATAGCTTAATGATTAACTTACTGAGTACGGTAGCAAGCAGGCACGGCGGGCGAAAAATAGTATGGTGTAAATTTAGTATGGTGTAAATTTAATTTATTTGAAAGTGTGGTTATAGTTCAATGTTTGAAAACATTTGGTTCTCTATAACTATGTCTCTGATGTCAATCTGTAACACCCCCTAATTTGAAATGCGGTAGCGGAATAGTAATTAGGGTGTTACGGTGAAGATCGAAGTCATAATGATAGAAAACGGCTCGAAAGAGACGTTTTAAAACATAAGTTCATTTATAAAAATTCAAATACAAGAGGTCCTTATCAGAGTATTATAATAAAAGTCTTGATGTTTTAAACTAAATCAAACATCTTTTATTTTACACCATTATTGAAATAAAGTAGATAGGTTTTGAAGTTTTGCCGCCCGTTCCATGCTTGCTTCCCCTGCTAAATACCTGAGATACATGCTTAAAAGTCAACAAAATGTTGAGTGATATCATAGAGTTTTAATTTAATAATCATTTTGATACACAAGTAAGATTGTATTGGAAATACAATCAGTTTGAAAATATTGATATTGTAGTTTATATATTGCTCTAAGTCTCATGACACGCAAACATTAACAAATACCGTAAAAACGGAGGTGTTTATCAAATCAATGATAATTTTGCCCTCGTGTAATAGGTGATTTGCCAATTCCTATTTTTACTCAAATATAATTATCGCGACTAATACGACTAACCACATGCATAATGGCATTCCGTCAAGTATTAATGGGACAGGTTGTCAAACCTTAAATAGATCTATTCATTATATTCGCGTTCACATAACAGTGATTAATGGCTCATGATCAAGGTTCTTTTGGCAATAGCTAACTTAGGCATATATCAAGTCAGGAAGCATACAGAAAATTACTTGCGATATGTTTATAACATGTATCCCCCTCACGGAGTGTTGAAAATAAGTAAATGTGAGGCTATGACTCACCTTGATTGATACTGAAATGGAGAAAATAAAGTCGTTCGAATTTATGATAACGGCTTCGAAACACAACCTGATAAATAAATTTATCTGAGAATTTGACCAAATACTATTTGGTAAATACGAACGAATAACGAATAATAATTATTCGTTATGACGAATAAGTGATGTGCAGTGTAATTCTTGTGATATGCATGATATGACAAAATATGATATTTAAATTATCCATCGAAGTTTTACCTTTTTAATCGTAAGTAAAATATTAACTTTTGAAATATCGTTATATATATTATTAACGTTACGTTAAATAATATATATTAGTAAAAATAAAAGTTTAAATGTAATACAAAATAAATTTACGAAAATAGAAAATAAATAAGAATGATAAATAGATTATGTTTAGTCTTTGTCTCTTTTTCCAATTTTACTATTTTTACTCTAACGATATTTGCGTTACACCATTAGTCCTTTTTATAAATAAATTCAACTATAGTCCTCTAATTTGTCCAATAATCAATACTAAGCTTAGAATATTAACTTTCATCAATTTTTACCCTTAAGTTTCTGTTTTTACAGGTTTAGTCCTTTTTATCAATATTTACACTTTTAGTCCTTCTAGGTGTCATCGCGTTACATTTTTAGTCCAAAATTACAAAAATAATTATAAATATTTTTCTAAAATTTTCCGAGGCTTATTAAGTAAATAATAAGCTTATTTTAACTGCTTATTTGTTGAAAAGCTTATTTTTTTAGCTTATGGGCTTTGAACGAACCAATATAAGGCCCATTAAGATTTTTGGAGGTGAGGGCATGGAAAATGTTTTGGGCTTGGCTTTGGGCTATTTTTATGATTCTAAAAACATTTCATATGGGCCCAGTGGGCTTACGTATCATGATTTCTTATTGGACTTGGATTGAGCCCAAGCGAAAAGATTAAGTTTTTATATAAGGTTTTGGAGTTGAAAAATCCGGTTCATGTTGATTCAAAATGAGTCGATTTATGTGTCAAAACGCGAGTATTTTTACAAGTTGTAATAATGAAAGTGATAGTTTTCTAGGTGGTCTATGGAGTCGTGTAATAATATTGTACTCTTGTTAAGTGAAATTTAAAGTTGTACGTGTGGTTTGTAGCATGTGTGAACCGGTTATATATTTGAAAAAAACTTAGAAATATAACTAAGTGTTTTTACTAAATTTCATGCGATGGACATGGTTCAAAATAGATGTGTGTAATGCATGTAACATTTAAACTAGCGTGAATTTTGTGTGCTACGTGACTCCTAGGCCTTCCAAGATAGAGGCTAGTCACGTTTAGTGTTCTACATGACAATATATACGTGAAATATATGTGTAAATTGATATACGATCGAAGCAAAAATAAATATGGTGCATGACTATATTTAACGTGTGATTTTGAATGGAAACGAGTAGAAATAACTTACAACACCCTTGAGGTGGTAGAGAGTCGAGAAAGGATGGATGGAAAACAAGAATTATCACGTTCAAAGTATAACCCAAACGTTATACGTATAAATCAAACCCGATATCCCTTTTCTTGCTTCCAAACAATATAGCAAACGATTTCTGGTCTTGTAAGAGTAGTTTTTAGGAAGGAATGAATAATTGAGAGAGTGTGAGAATGGTAAGGAACGGTGCATGCATGTAAGCTATATATGGTTTCGAAACATAACACGTATAAGTGAAATATTTCTAAGAAACCTCATGAACTATTCCATGTCAGTAAACTAGGCTCCTAGGTGATTTTTATATTGCTAAACTAAGGAATGTGAGTGCACAAAATGTGGGAAATGTTTGGGTGATTCATGTTTATGTCGACCAACATTATTTCTATGTATACGATTTACCAAATCGTATACCACTTGAATATAACTGATCCTCTTTGACATTTGAACATCAAAACATCTTAGAAATATTATTAGGAACACGTAGGAACAAACGGGAATCAAAACGGTTAAGTTTTGAATAAATTATGAATCGTTTGGGTTGAATATATGTCGATCACTTTGCCATTTAAAACCGTATCAAACGTCGTCCAATGAACTTGGGATTTGACACACTAATATTTGGCTAGGTGGTTAACGAGATGGTGTAAAAATATTGGGGGGTCGTGTGTAAGAAACGAGATTAAACGAGGCGTTTTGGGAGGCTTGAAGCTTAACCGATCGGATGAATTATTAAGATTTGGAAGTTGGGCTTTTGGTTTTGGGCCTATGAATAGTAAACGTGAATTGGGCTGAAAATGATTAAGGGTCCGTTTGGTTAATTAAGTGTGATTAGGAATTTTAATAAGGTTTAAGAAATATATTTAGGATTAAATGAAAAGTTTAGGTTTCGAGTAACGTGTCGAGGATTAATTCCGTCATTTCGTGAATTATATTATTTTGTGATAATCGTCAAAATAATATAATAAGAAAATTTTCAATTTTTTCCGAGAAAATGGGAATTAGTAACGATAACGAAGGATTATTTATTTATTAACGATATAATTACAAGAAATTTTTACAGGGTTCTACAATATTTAACGTTGTGGTTTGCATGCTGAATTAGTAATAAAACATGAGTTTATGGCAAATGTGTTAATATAAATTCAATAATTGAAACCGTTCCAGATGATGGAACGATTTAAACAGTTAGTTTGTAGATGGACAAACAACATAATCATCAACAATTACACTTTTTTTATAAGAACAACTAATTGAATCATTTCAGAATCTGAAACGGTTAAATTCTATAATGAAATATCAACAACTGAGTCATGATTAACACGAATCTTATCATTAACTTCAGCACATAAAGAAACAATTAAATTACAAACTTCAGCATCATGTTAAATTAGAAAAATAAATTAAAATATAAAATTAACATTACAATCTGAACGTAAACGGTTACATAAAGTCATAAAGAAAACGATACATAGATAAACACTTGAAATAATAAACATTACAATAAAACAAAAAACATTTTTACTCATCTTCTTGTTCAACATCTTCATCCAAAACAAATGGAAGTGCTATGGGACTGATTGTATGCTTTTTTGGACGCTTAAAGAAGGGGATGTCAGCAAAAAATCGTTCATCATGAAAAACTTTTCCATTAGAGTTTTTAACACAGATAATCTGAAGATCATCATCGTCACTCATACTGGTGTCATCAATTAGCAATTTCTCAACAGATGAAAGGCCTTTCTTAACAGCATCAAAATCATTATTAATAGTAGATTCTTTAACAGAAACTACATTAACCATTTCTTCATCTAAAACAGTCACCTTCTTAAAAGCACACTCTACATCAGCATCAGCATTCAAACGAACCTAAAAAAATTAAAAAATAAATAAAATAAATAAAATAAAACTAAGTAAAAATAAAAAAAAATTAAAACATTATAATTAGCATTAAACAATTTTATATATATATATATATATATAGGGGCGTTATTGTGGTGAACACTTTAAAATAGAATATAATAGGCACACTTGTAGACCATTGGATCAAGCACCACAGATGAGATTAGAAATTAAATAGAGAAGTGGCACAACTGTAATTAAATGAAATATGAGTGGCATTTTGATACAATACATTTCAAATTAATTAAGGCAGTTCCGTTGGTTACTCTGGTGTTTTTACTAAATCGCTATTTTTTATTTTCGCATAGTGTGTATCTACTTTTTTTGCATTCCATAGTCAATGTCTATATTTAATTTGATTATTCCAAAATCAACGTATATATTTAATTTAATATTTCTATATAATTTTTGTGACACAAAAATAAGTCATAAAAATTAGTGTATTATAGATCTATCGTAAAATTTAATGTGTCACTCCATATGTATCAAAAAAATTTGATGATAAAAATAATATGACACTACAATCGTCAAAAAAAAATTTTGTGTATCACTACAAATGTATTAAAATTTTATTGTGTCACTACAATTCATGTGTCATTATAAATATATCGTAAAATTTAATGTGTCACTCCATATATATCAAAAAATTAGGTGATAAACATAGTGTGTCATTACAATGTTCAAAATTTTTGTAATGTATCACTACAAATGTATTAAAATTTTAGTGTAACTCTACAAATGTATTAAGATTTTAGTGTGTCATTATAAATATATCGGTAAAATTTAATATCTCACTCAATATGTATCATTCGCATAATATTAGTGATTAAAAATTCGTCCATTATTTTTTAACCCAGCCCAACATTAAAAATAGCCCAACCACTTTTGTCGTGGAAATAGTCTTTCGTAAACATACTTAAATCTCAAGATCTTAATACTGATTACATTATTTTAAAAACAAAAAACAAGAACCTAAGCTAAAATGAGTAATAGATAAATCTTTTATATAATACAACAAAACCCCTATTGGGAATTTTCCATTTCAAAAAAATGCATTCATACCTTATTTAGTAATAATTTTATTTAAAAAAAAAAGTTATTTTCTTATTATGTAATATTTTATATTTATCCATAACACAAGTAGAAGATAAATACAAAAAATATAGATAAGATGCAATTAAAATAGGATTAAAATTTTTAAATAATTATCTTTAATAATAAAAAAACTATAATTAAACATCATAAATTAAACAAAACAAAGATTAAATTATTTGTTTTTTAATAAATAAAAATATATGATTCAAAAATTTTAAGAAAAAAACTCTCGCGTGCGCGGGCATTATAACTACTACCTCCGTCCCATAATTATTGTCCATGTTTGACTTTTTAAGTCTTCCCTTTACAACTTTGACCTTAATAATTTTATCTTGTGTTATATAATACTTGATGTAAAATATATGAATGAATTGAGTTTTAAATGTACTTTTCATTGGTATAATTTTTGTCAAATATTATATCATACAAACAAAAATATATAAGGTCAAAGTCGAATAAAAAAGACTTGAAAAAGTCAAACTGGACGGTCAATGTGGGACGGAGGGAGTAGTAAATAACAATGAAGTTACAAATATCTTCGGAAGAGATACAAATCTTTAAAAAAAACATATACCCAAAAATATGTAAACGAAGTCACCGTAGTATTTGAATTCAAATGTAACCAATCCCATTTACACATAGTCAAAACCACAAAAGAGAAAGAGAAAACTCAAATATAAAAACATTATTGATACAGTTCTAGCAAATCAAATGCAGTCCCAACAAAACAAAAAAAAAGTGCAGACAACACTATACCATATTGAGAGCCATCACATAAAACATTTTGAAGGATCAAAATTAAAAGAAGATGCATACAATAAGGGTGCGTTTGGTACCCATTTCTGGGAATCAACTATCACTATGAAAGTGATAGTTGGTGTTTGTTTAGGGTGCCTGGCCCACAACTATAACTATGAAAGTCCATTATTTTCCATACTCCATATATGGCTAGAGAGTGAGGAATGAAACTTTCATAGTTGAGTACTATCAAACTCATACCCATTGTCATTCCTCCTAGCATACCAAACGCACCCTAAATCTATGATTCACAAACCCCAAATCTAAAAGAAGAGACATGTAATAGCTATAACCTGGTAGACATAATGATTAAAAAATCACTAAAAAGACATGAATAAATTTTGTGGACATGCATCAACAGTTTCAGATGGGTTCGATCAGTGTACAACAATGGTGATAGCTAGAGAACCAATATGAATATCTATTTGATAGTTGTTCAAGAACAACCAAAAACGTATACGGTTTCCGTTTATGAATGGTTTAAGAGCATAAACGCTCGGAATGACCTTGAACAATAGCGGCGGAAAAGATGGGTCGTTGGGGGCTAGTTTGTTGTAAGCAAGAAGGGGAAGATTGATCAATAAAAGAATGGGAAATTAAATTCCGCCGAATGGACATATTAAATTCCGGCGAAGGAGGCGGCAAGGACCTATCGATCTAGGGAGAAAAATCAGATATGTGGTTGTTAGTTTTGTGAAGTATGAGAGAGGTTGTGACAGGGATCAGGGATAATAAGAATGAAAAATTACCTAAATGCCCTTTTGATTTAATTAGAGGTTTAATTTTTGTTTTCATTTTTCTTTGATGATTAATGACACTTGGCAAAATCTGGTTGGTGCCTATTATATCCAACTTTTAAAATGTACACCACATGAACATATATATATATATATATATATATATATATATATATATATATATATATATATATATATATAACACATTTTTAGGAGCAAACTCAACATCCTCATCATAAAAGAACCGACTACGTTCAATCATTTCATAATCTGAAACAGGCCCCTTCTTAGAAGCACACTGAACATCAACGATCGAAGCGCACAAGTTATGAATACCTTCAGCATCAACATTCACACGAACCTAAAATGACAAAAATACTTAAATTAAAACAAATTAAAACAGTACTTTTAAAATTCGCATTAAAACAATTATATAATAAATAAATAAATAAATAAATAAACAATCACATTTTTAAGAGCAAACTCAACATCCTTGTCACAAAAGAACTGACTACGATCAGCACCAACTACTTTAACCGGTTTATCTTCAGAACGGTCAGCATCCAAAATTAAAATCTACAAAAACAAAATTCAATCCAATTACTTATTTTATTATGACAATATTATACATCACTTAACAATATATCTTATAAAAAAATTAAAAAAAAAAAAAAAAAAAAAAAAAAAAAAAAAAAAAAAAAAAAAAGATTGTCATAGTAATAACCTTATCAGCATCAATATGATGATGTTAAGCATCAACAACAACAACAACTATTTTATATGCGTTTTCATCAGCACCATTCAATCCTACCTATAAATACATACAGTATTAAATATTATACATACAATAACAACAAAATAACCCATCATTCAAAAGGATATCAACATTATTAACGTTTACCTTATTGGAAACAAACTGAACTTCACCATCAGCATTAACGTCAAGTTTGGAAACACTGTCATCACTCAAATAAGAATCCTGAAAAGAAACAAAATAAATGATTAAAACAATATAAACAATTAAAGATGGAATAAAAACAAGTAAAATAAATAGCATTGATCAAAGAGACGTACACAATCAACCACAATGTAAGCCGGACCAAAAGAGTTGTTGCTTGCCATTGGATAGAGAGAAACTTAGACCTGGGAAATCTAAATGTTTTAGGAATGAGTATTTGGATTGATGATTAAAGGGGGTATTTATAACAAAGAAACAAACCGTCAATCATAAATTTGAAAAATAACTACACCCTCTGTAATTTAAAACAAAATTGCAGTTATTAACCTTTTCCATGGGCGCCAAATTTAAACATACTTCTCTGCATGGAACTGAAATTTCAAATAAGCAGTTGGAAGCAGTTTTTCATCCAATGCTTCAGATTTCATGAGATTACATCACCGGTTAAAATTGAAACAGGATTAAAAGTTGGAAGATCGAACGGCCTAGATGGCTGTTGTGACAACTGGCAAATTAGGGAGCCATTTTAAAACCCGCATTACTTTAAAAATTATAATTTTGGAATCTTTGAAAAGTTTATTGTGACGAGATATTTTATGAATGTTGGAATGTGATTTTTATCGTACGTTATTTATGGGATTCGATTATTTAGTTATGGTTTGGTTTGGTTCATTCGTGATGATTTATTTTTGAGATCGTTATTTTGGCACTACATTGACTCCGGCACTAGGATAACCTAACAATTTTAATTATTTTAATATTTGGTTCGGATATTATTATTTTTGGAACGTATCGCGAGGTTTTGATTATTTTGGAACGAGTTCGGTTTGAGAAAGTTGATTGGTTATTTATGGTTTCGGGTTTGGTCCGTGTATTTACACCGGGCTACCTAACCCACTACACCCTCACTATTATTATTATTATTATTAAAAAGGATTTTTTTTTTTTTTTTTTTTTTTTTTTTTAGTAAATTACATAAAAATCGTCCCAGTGACCTAGCAACACAACACCCTCATCACCAACTCTCTCTCTCTCTTCAAAACACAACCATCGCCGCCCCTAAATTTCCCCAATAGCACCACCACCGCCACCCTCACATCAAATCTAACACCACCATCTTAACCATCTTCTTCCGATCTATCTATTGGTGCAAACCACACGTGTTTTGGACCACCCTAACACCCTATTCGAATTAAAATCACCACGTTATCACCACTTTTACCATATTTTCTTTTGGGTTTTTGAAGAAATCGGATTTTTGGAGTTTGATTGAAGGTGAGTGGCCACGAAAGTTTTTCGTGCGCCCCGATTCATACCCAAATCGTGGGTATATTGTCATTTTATTGTTGGGTTTTGATGAAATAATGATGGGGAAATGATGTTTTGACAATAAAAGTCCGTTTGGTATCTTGGGTTTGGGTGTGACGCGAGTATTGGTACTCGATTCGTGGCTTTGGGTCGCGTTCGGTTTTGTTGATGGCTCGTATGGAGCTTGACCGAGACACTATGTCTCGATGAGACCTCCCTTGACTCGTTTGAGAGTCTAGGATGATTATTTGGTCCGATTATACTTGGTTATTGGTGTTTGATTCTTGGTACATGGAGTTTCGGATGGGTTATGATTATTTTTGGCATTGTTATTGTTGTCGTGATTCATGGCCGACGACCCCATGGGTCCGTTTGGTTCTACTTGGCTCGTTAGAGCAATGCCAAGACCTAAGGGTCTCGGGCGAGGCCATATTATGAGTATTGTGGTCTCATTTTTGACCCGGGTTTGACTTGGTAAGTCGACCCGTATGTGTGATATATATATATATATATATTGTTGTGGTTTATATTGTGGTTATTATTATTATTGTTGTGGCTTACTTTGGACCGAAACTTTTGGATGGGTCGAGACACCTTGTGGTCTCGACTTGGTATACTTGTGATTTGGATATGGAGATGTGTTGTCGAGTGTGGATTTGGGGACCGATTGTGAGACGGTCATTAGATGACGGAGATAGGTTAGTTGGGTGCCGTAGTCGGACCCTCATGTTGTAGCACGTGGATATGGGATTGATTTGGACGGAGTTGATTTATTTATTTTGACTTGATTATTATGTTGGACTTGGACTATGAGCCGAGAGTGATGACTCGGACACGTGACCAAATTCTATGACTAGATAAATATTTAAAAGTCAAACATTAAAAACCATACTCGTAATAATATTATTAATAATATAATCGTTTATATATGTATATAGACGTGATAAACG
Organism: Artemisia argyi; assembly: GCA_030686995.1. Taxonomy (NCBI): domain Eukaryota; kingdom Viridiplantae; phylum Streptophyta; class Magnoliopsida; order Asterales; family Asteraceae; genus Artemisia; species Artemisia argyi. The sequence goes on from CM060709.1 coordinate 51,153,766, forward strand.
TATATATATATATATATATATATATATATATATATATATATATATATATATATATATATATATATATATATATATATATATATATATATATATATATATATATATGCGTATATTAGTAATAAAATGATCACGAGTAAACGTTATAATAATATAACGATAGTTATTATACTATGCAAATAGTGCAATAAATGTCGGAATATTGTTATAAATAAATAACTCGAAATAATGTCAAAAACTAATAAGTCGGGTGAGTAATAAATAAAAACATAACGATTTTTATAAATTTAGAAAACTTATCGAGTTATACGAGTTGTGGTTATTTAAAGTCCAAATGGGCTTTATATTGTGACTTTTGTGTTGTCACGGATATATGACGATTAATATAAACATTTTCTATAGCAAGTGACTTATTTAATCGACAGATTAGATCGAGTTATTTGACGATATAAAATGAGTATATTAGTGGGCATTGTATCTCACGACGCCCATAGGATGTGGTATATGTTTTAGGATAATAAATTACTATGTATCTCGTGGAATTTGGCCAATTTGACGATATATATAGGGAATTTATTGGACTACGATATACCAAATAGAATTCTTTGTGCTATGTGCTTTAGGTTGGGTATAATGTTGGAATGATACATTATGTAAATAAATATGGGAGATTAGCAAATCGACGGATTTGATAAGCTTCGATGATTTATTTAAATAATATATTGGGCTAATATTAGACCTATAGATGGGTTATTATTTCGTTCGTTGTGGCTTTTTGGTTTGAGTTGAGTCGACCCTTCACCTATATGGATATCAAACGTCGAATTTCAAATTAATATGAAGATAATTCGAGAAATGGATGTTTTTGGAAAGTAAATGGAATACATTCGGGAATGGGAATGTTTGATTTTGAGGAAATGATTTCTGAACGAGTTTGATATTGTTAGGAAGTGCCGAGTCTGTAGTTGCCGTTACGTGAGTTGCTTGAGTTTGCTTACGTCTTTCTTCTATCGATTTCTTTTGAGGATTTTCTGGACTTGAGGTGAGTCATAGCCCCACTTTTACTCTTGAACTTTGTTTTCAATACTTGGGGTGAGAAACGTGCAAATGTTTTACGTGGACTATTATCGCTTTGTTTTATTTAAAACTTGCTATGCTTATAGAACTAGGTAGGATTAAGCGAGGCCTAGTCCCGAACTAGGTAAGCTATTGGATTGATTATAGAGCGAGGCCTAGACTTGAGCTAGGTAAGCTATTGATTGGATGGATTTGAGCTATAGCGTGCACCTATAGGGTTGATTTGATTTGGTTGGATTATATTAGATGGATCATTTTGGTTGGATGATTGAGGCCTAGTCTAGCTAGCAAGCGTTTTGCATACATGTCCACTATATTGAATTATGAACTTAAACCTATGATCTCACCATCGAAAGCTGACTTTTAGCACGTTTTCTTAGGTAATTAAGTGATGCTCTATGGATGCTTGGGATTGGAGGCTTGGCAATGGCACCGGTTATGGATCCATTTTTCTAAAACTCTGATAAACTATTGTGGACCTATGTTTATTTCTATTGGGCCTTACTTTGGATAATTCTTGGGATAAATGTAAACTTTAATACCCGTTTTGGTTGTGTTTTTCTTATGTTTACTTTATCTCGTTCTTTCATGACTTTGAATGGATACCAATCCCCGTAGCACCCCGAAAGCTGGTTGAGTCTTCCGCTATATCAAATTTTGGGGGTGTTACAGATTGGTATCAGAGCCAAGGTTATAAAGAACTAGGTAAATAGACACCTAAACTATAACCGATTTTTATAGAAAACGATCCTCGACCATTGCCCACCAGCCCGCCAAGCCGAAGCATCATTATTATTATTGAGGTATATTGTGATGATTGTTAGATTTGGGATTTCTGAGATGATTTGAGGATTTGAGGTTTATTGATTTAGTGATATGATGGCGTTTTGAGGAATTATATGCGTTTTGAGGAATTATATGGCTTAATTGTTTTACGAATGATTTTAGTAATGCGGTATTTTAAATCTTTCCTGATTATATATGATTGGGAATTATATGATGATTTTTGATATGGTATTTTGAGTTCGTGGTTTAGTTGTTTTGAAACACTTACACCTACCCTACGCCGTTGTCACAGACTATGGCCTCCCGTATGTTTGACGTTGTTGAGGATATTCTTACTGCACCTGTACACCCAACACAGATCGCCATGGCTCCTGATGATCCTTACGGGGTTGCCATGCATTCAGCTACAGTGTCACTGCCAGCTTCTACTCCAGCACCGCCTGCTGCATCTACGCAGGGACCCTCATCTTCTCTAGGGCTCCCTGGTACATCGAGGCAGCTTACTCTTCATCAGGCTTTGGCTCGTGTGGCTCCACGTTTTGCCCACCGAGCTATGGCACGTATGTCGGTACGCCCTACTTCACCACCTTTACAGTTGGATGCTCACTCTCTTCTGTCAGAGGCGCCACCTGCATCATTTTGTCATCGTCCTAGATCACCTACCCCTTCACCACATGGTTCACCTGTTAGGAGACGACGATTGATGATGTACTCTTCCGATGAGGAGGAGGAGGAGTACGAGGGTGAGGATGAGGCTGATGACCCTCAGGAGGCTGAGCAGGGTGATGATGATGACCCTGAGGAGGAGGATGACCCTCAGGAAGAGGAGATGCCTGATGATGATGATTTGTTAGTGCCGCCAGCTCAGGCTGAGGAGCCTGGTTCACCTATACATCCGATTGAGCCTGTTTCACCTGATCATCCATTTTTGTTTGAGTTGCCACCTGGTAGTCCCGTTGAGTCGGATGCACCTTTTGAGGTTTCTGCTGAGCATGCAGAGTTAGGTGAGACTGGTAGGATATGGGCTCAGATTACTGATCTTGGTGAGAGAGTTACACGTATGTCTGAGCGGATTGATAGGGTGACCGTTGAGTTCATTGGGGAGTTGAGGATTGACATGGTTACGGCTGAGAGGAGAGTTACTGAGATGAGGAGAGGTTTAATGGAGATTCACGAGCATATCGAGAGTTTACAGCGAGGTTTTATTACAGCTCGAGAGGCCGACCGCAAGTTATGGCAAAGGAATGCCGAGCTGGAGAAGGAGGTGGCCGACCTTAAGAGAGACAGCGACACCCATGGTGTGGAGTTGGGATCACTATGGAGAGAGCTCGATGGCTTGAGGCAGGAGTTGAGGAACCTCCGCCAGCAGCGTGGCTAGATGTTTGAGCTATGTTATCTTGTTGCTTTCTTAACCGAGGAGTGTTCGGTGAGAAAAGCTAATTATCCTATTTTGATGTATTTTCCATCAATTATTCGTCTCGTTTGGAACGATTATTATCTTTTGTGTTGTTTTCGGCAGTTGAAATGATGATTGGATCTTTACTGTATGGTTGATGGTTATTATTATATGGTATTATGTGGTTTTTGGATATTGTGGAAATTGAGTTCCTATTCGCCTTATTGATGTTTTACGGTGTATTGTTGATATTCTTTCCATGACTTGGCTTCGTTGATTTAATTCTTGTTGAGCATATGATAAGTTCTATCGGAGACTCATGAACTTGTATGATGTTTCAGATCAATGGCCCCATGACGAAACCCTGTTAGAGCTACCAGAACTGGTCCTGCAACGACTACCCCTGGTCGTCGAGGACGCCGTCCTACTCGAAATGTTGAGACCCCTACTCCTGATAACCTGGACACTACTAACCGCAACAACAGGAATCAAAATGTTGATGTTCAGGGAGACAATGATCATGTTCCACTTAACGCACCTACTGTGGATCAAGCAATGATCAACCAACTTGTGGAGCAACGAGTTGCTGAGCTACTAGCTGAGTCAAATCATTCCAACAATTCTGCTGGAACATTTCCACCTGTTCGTGCTAATGGATGTAACTATAAGGAGTTTAAGATCTGTGGACCCGTTGAGTTTGGTGGAACTGAAGGAGTGGTCTACTTGGTCAGGTGGATGGAGAAGACTGAGTCAGTGTTTAATGTCAGTGGTTGTGCAGAGAATGCGAAGGTAAAGTTTGCTTCTTTTACCTTCAAGGATGAAGCTTTAACTTGGTGGAACAATTACCGTAACTTGGTTGGGAGTGATGTGGCTTATGCTATGACTTGGGAGCAATTTAAGTCTTTGTTGATTCAGACTTACTGCCCAAGGAATGAGATTAAGAAGCTGGAGATTGAGTTCTGGAACCATAAGGTGAAAGGTACCGATATGGCAACTTACAATCGCCGTTATCGAGAGTTAGCCTTACTTTGCCCCGATATGGTTAGGACTGAGACTCAAAGAATTGAGAGGTATACCGATGGGTTGCCGATAGCTACAAGAAACGATGTGATTTCTGCTAAGCCTGCAAACATTCATGAGGCTATCACTATTGCTCAACAATTGATGGACTCGTTGGCATTGGAAGAAGCTGAGAAAGACAAGAATGGAAAGAGGAAGAGGGATGATCACTCTAAGGGTAATGATCGTCGAAACAAGCGACAAACAACTACTAGAGCTTATGCTATGGGAGATGGAGACAAGAAGAACTACAACGGAGATGCACCCAAGTGTAACTGGTGCTACAAGCATCATTCTAGACGATGTACTGTGATGTGCAAGAATTGCTCTAGGATGGGACACATAGCTAAGGATTATAGAGCTCGACCACTTGCTATGGTTCAAGCTACTCCTGAAACTATGAGTAAGGCAAATGTTACTTGCTATGGATGTGGAAAGAAGGGACATTATAGGAATGAGTGTAGGGAATCGTGGAACCGAGGAAATCAAGGATCGGGTGGTAATGGGTACAATAATGGAAACCGTGGAGCTGGAGGAAATCGTGGATGACAAGATAATGGAGACCAACGTGTGGAAGCTGGAACTACTCATGGGAGAGTGTATGCACTTGGGAACGAGAGAGGAGAAGATCCGAACGTCGTTACTGGTACGTTCCTTCTCAATAATCGTTATGCTTCCATACTATTTGATATTGGTGCCGATAAGAGTTTTGTGTCCACTAAGTTTGCACCCTTACTAGAGAAACCCCCGATGGCCTTAGGAATTGGTTTATGATGTAGAGTTAGCTAATGGGAACATAGAGAGGATTAGGACTATCATTCGCGGTTGCACGTTAAACTTTCTGAATCGTCCTTTCAACATAGATCTTCTACCCGTCACGTTAGGAAGTTTCGATGTCATTATTGGTATGGATTGGTTGTCGAAGTATCGTGCTCATATACTTTGCGATGAGAAGATCGTGCGTGTGCCTTACTGCAAGGAGATTCTGAACATACCAGGAAATAGAAAGGATTTGAGAGGCCCATCTAGAGTAGCGGTCATATCTTGCACTAAATTGCCGAAGCTAATGGAAAAAGGATGTTGCCCTTTCTTAGCTCAAATTTCTGAGAAAGGAGGGAAGGAGAAGAAGGAAAGGTGCATTGGAGATGTACCTATAGTTCGTGATTTTTCGGATGTGTTTCCAGATGATTTGCCGGGAATTCCACCTACTAGACAAGTAGAGTTTCAGATTGAGTTGATACCTGGTGTTGCACCTGTAGCACGAGCGCCTTATCGCCTTGCACCTACTGAATTAGAAGAGTTGTCGAAGCAATTAGCGGAGTTAGCCGAAAAGGGATTTATAAGACCAAGTTCTTCACCATGGGGAGCCCCGGTCTTATTTGTGAAGAAGAAGGATGGATCGTTTCGTATGTGTATTGATTACCGAGAGTTGAACAAGTTAACGGTGAAGAATAGATACCCGTTACCGAGGATCGACGATTTGTTCGATCAGCTTCAAGGATCGAGTGTGTATTCGAAGATCGATTTGAGATCGGGATATCATCAGCTTCGAGTTCGCGAGGAAGATATTCCGAAAACGGCTTTCAGAACCCGTTATGGGCATTACGAGTTTCAGGTGATGCCGTTTGGGTTGACTAACGCACTGACAGTATTCATGGACCTCATGAATCGGGTGTGTAAGCCTTACTTAGATAAATTTGTGATTGTGTTCATCGATGACATTCTAATTTATTCGAAGAGTGAGAAGGAGCATGAGGAGCATCTAAGACTTATCTTAGAATTGCTCAGGAAAGAGAAATTGTATGCTAAGTTTTCTAAATGTGAATTTTGGATTCCGACGGTACAATTTCTGGGTCATGTGATTGATAGGCAAGGAATTCATGTAGATCCTGCTAAGATTGAAGCGCTTAAAGATTGGGCTGCACCTACGACCCCAACAGAAGTTCGTCAATTTTTAGGATTAGCCGGTTATTACCGAAGATTCATTGAGGGATTTTCGAAGATAGCAAAACCGTTGACCAAATTGACTCAAAAGAGTGTTAAGTACAAATGGGGAGATAAGGAAGAGGAAGCATTTCAGTTACTTAAGGAGATGTTGTGTAGTGCTCCTATCTTGGCGTTACCTGAAGGTAACGAGGACTTCGTCGTCTATTGTGACGCTTCTCATAAAGGGTTGAGAGCTGTGCTAATGCAACGAGAGAAAGTGATAGCTTATGCTTCCCGACAGCTCAAGAAGCACGAGAAGAACTACACCACCCATGATTTAGAGTTAGGTGCTGTGGTTTTTGCTTTAAGGATATGGAGACATTACTTGTATGGAACCAAGTGTGTAGTGTTTACTGATCACAAAAGTCTACAACACATCTTGAATCAAAAAGAGCTTAACATGAGACAGCGACGTTGGATTGAGTTGCTAAGCGATTATGATTGTGAAATTCGCTACCATCCCGGTAAAGCAAACGTTGTTGCTGATGCTCTTAGTCGAAAGGAGAGAATTCCACCGTTATGAGTTAGGTCATTAGGAATGACTATCGTGTCACCATTACCGTCTCAAATATTAGAAGCTCAAATGGAAGCGTTGAAAGCAGAGAATCGACCTGCTGAGAACATATTTGGGATGGCAGAAAAATGAGAAGGGATTTGTTAAGCGTTCTGATGGAGTATTATGTTTTGGAGAGCGAAGTTGGGTACCATTGTATGGAGGAATTCGAGAGTTGATTATGCATGAGTCGCATAAGTCAAGATACTCTATTCATCCTGGGTCTGACAAGATGTACCAGGATTTGAAAAAGTTATATTGGTGGCCAAATATGAAGGCAGAGATAGCATTGTATGTTAGTAAGTGTTTGACTTGCTCTAAGGTTAAGGCAGAACATCAAAGACCGTCAGGATTATTGACGCAGCCAGAACTCCCAGTTTGGAAATGGGAGCGGATTACGATGGACTTTATTACCAAATTACAAAAGACAGCTAGCGGTTGTGACGCTATCTGGGTAATTGTGGATCGTTTGACTAAGTCTGCTCATTTCCTGGCAATTAGTGAAGATGATAGCATTGACAAACTTGCGAGGTTGTATGTGAAGGAGATTGTTTCTCGTCATGGAGTTCCGATATCGATTATTTCTGACCGCGACAGCCGCTTTACGTCAGCGTTGTGGCGATCACTTCAAACGGCTTTGGGGACGAGACTTGATATGAGTACTGCATATCACCCCCAAACCGATGGTCAAAGTGAGAGAACTATTCAGACTTTGGAGGATATGCTTCGTGCATGCATAATAGACTTTGGTAAAGGCTGGGAGAAATATCTACCTCTTGCGGAGTTCTCCTACAACAATAGCTACCACACAAGTCTTAAAGCTGCACCGTTTGAAGCTTTATATGGTCGTAAATGTCGTTCACCTATTGGTTGGGTAGAAGTTGGAGATAGCCAACTCACAGGCCCTGAGCTTATTTTGGAAACTACTGAGAAAGTAACGCAAATTCGAGATCGATTACAAGCAGCTAGAGATAGGCAGAAAAGTTACGCCGATCAGAGACGTAAACCCCTAGAATTCCAGGTTGGAGACAAAGTGATGCTGAAAGTCTCGCCTTGGAAGGGTGTGATACGTTTTGGGAAACGTGGGAAGCTTAATCCCCGCTGCATTGGACCATTTCTTATTTTGGAAAGAATTGGGCCCGTGGCTTATCGATTGGAATTACCACCGGAATTAAGTAAAGTTCATGATGTGTTTCATATTAGCAATTTGAAGAAGTGTCTTTCGGAGGAAACGCCAGTTATACCAATTAAGGATATTCGTGTGGATGAGAGTTTGAATTTTGTGGAAGAGCCGATTGAGATACTGGATAAAGAGATTAAACGACTTAAGAGAAGTCGTATTCCGCTCATCAAAGTTCGTTGGAATTCGCGGCATGGACCGGAATTCACGTGGGAACGTGAGGATGAGTTTCGAAAGAGATATTCGAGGCTTTTTACTTCGTAGATGGTTTGTTCCGAGAGAAACCCGGGACGGGTTTCTTCTGAGGCTGGGAGGATGTGACAACTGGCAAATTAGGGAGCCATCTTAAAACCCGCATTACTTTAAAAATTATAATTTTGGAATCTTTGAAAAGTTTATTGTGATGAGATATTTTATGAATGTTGGAATATGATTTTTATCGTACGTTATTTATGGGATTCGATTATTTAGTTATGGTTTGGTTTGGTTCATTCGTGATGATTTATTTTTGAGATCGTTATTTTGGCACTACATTGACTCCGGCACTAGGATAACCTAACAATTTGAATTATTTTAATATTTGGTTCGGATATTATTATTTTTGGAACGTATCGCGAGGTTTTGATTATTTTGGAACGAGTTCGGTTTGAGAAAGTTGATTGGTTATTTATGGTTTCGGGTTTGGTCCGTGTATTTATACCGGGCTACCTAACCCACTACACCCTCACTATTATTATTATTATTATTAAAAAAGATTTTTTTTTTTTTTTTTTTTTTTTTTTTTTTTTTTTTAGTAAATTACATAAAAATCGTCCCTGTGACCTAGCAACACAACACAACACAACACCCTCATCACCAACTCTCTCTCTCTCTCTCTCTCTCTCTCTCTCTCTCTCTCTTCAAAACACAACCATCGCCGCCCCTTAATTTCCCCAATAGCACCACCACCGCCACCCTCACATCAAATCTAACACCACCATCTTAACCATCTTCTTCCGATCTATCTATTGGTGCAAACCACGCGCGTTTTGGACCACCCTAACACCCTATTCGAATTAAAATCACCACGTTATCACCACCTTTACCATCTTTTCTTTTGGGTTTTTGAAGAAATCGGATTTTTGGAGTTTGATTGAAGGTGAGTGGCCACGAAAGTTTTTCGTGCGCCCCGATTCATACCCAAATCGTGGGTATATTGTCATTTTATTGTTGGGTTTTGATGAAATAATGATGGGAAAATGATGTTTTGACAATAAAAGTCCGTTTGGTATCTTGGGTTTGGGTGTGACGCGAGTATTGGTACTCGATTCGTGGCTTTGGGTCGCGTTCGGTTTTGTTGATGGCTCGTATGGAGCTTGACCGAGACACTATGTCTCAATGGGACCTCCCTTGACTCGTTTGAGAGTCTAGGATGATTATTTGGTCCGATTATACTTGGTTATTGGTGTTTGATTCTTGGTACATGGAGTTTCGGATGGGTTGTGATTATTTTTGGCATTGTTGTTGTTGTCGTGATTCATGGCCGACGACCCCATGGGTCCATTTGGTTCTACTTGGCTCGTTAGAGCAATGCCGAGACCTAAGGGTCTCGGGCCATATTATGAGTATTGTGGTTTCATTTTTTACCCGGGTTTGACTTGGTAAGTCGACCCGTATGTGTGATATATATATATATATATATATATATATATATATATATATATATATATATATATATATATATATATATATATATATATATATATATATTGTTGTGGTTTATATTGTGGTTATTATTATTATTGTTGTGGCTTACTTTGGACCGAAGCTTTTGGATGGGTCGAGACACCTTGTGGTCTCGACTTGGTATACTTGTGATTTGGATATGGAGATGTGTCGTCGATTGTGGATTTAGGGACCGATTGTGAGACGGTCATTAGATGACGGAGATAGGTTAGTTGGGTGCCGTAGTCGGACCCTCATGTTGTAGCACGTGGATATGGGATTGATTTGGACGGAGTTGATTTATTTATTTTGACTTGATTATTATGTTGGACTTGGACTATGAGCCGAGAGTGATGACTCGGACATGTGACCAAATTCTATGACTCGATAAATATTTAAAAGTCAAACATTAAAAACCATACTCGTAATAATATTATTAATAATATAATCGTTTATATACGTATATAGACGTGATAAACGTACATATATATATATAAATGCGTATATTAGTAATAAAATGATCACGAGTAAACGTTATAATAATATAACGATAGTTATTATACTATGCAAATAGTGCAATAAATGTCGGAATATTGTTATAAATAAATAACTCGAAATAATGTCAAAAACTAATAAGTCGGGTGAGTAATAAATAAAAACATAACGATTTTTATAAATTTAGAAAACTTATCGAGTTATACGAGTTGTGGTTATTTAAAGTCCAAATGGGCTTTATATTGTGACTTTTGTGTTGTCACGGATATATGACGATTAATATAAACATTTTCTATAGCAAGTGACTTATTTAATCGACGGATTAGATCGAGTTATTTGACGATATAAAATGAGTATATTAGTGGGCATTGTATCTCACGACGCCCATAGGATGTGGTATATGTTTTAGGATAATAAATTACTATGTATCTCGTGGAATTTGGCCGATTTGATGATATATATAGGGAATTTATTGGACTACGATATATACCAAATAGAATTCTTTGTGCTATGTGCTTTAGGTTGGGTATAATGTTGGAACGATACATTACGTAAATAAATATGGGAGATTACCAAATCGAGGGATTTGATAAGCTTCGATGATTTATTTAAATAATATATTGGGCTAATATTAGACCTATAGATGGGTTATTATTTCGTTCGTTGTGGCTTTTTGGTTTGAGTTGAGTCGACCCTTCACCTATATGGATACCAAATGTCGAATTTCAAATTAATATGAAGATAATTCGAGAAATGGATGTTTTTGGAAAGTAAATGGAATACGTTCGGGAATGGGAATGTTTGATTTTGAGGAAATGATTTCTGAACGAGTTTGATATTGTTAGGAAGTGCCGAGTCTGTAGTTGCCGTTACGTGAGTTGCTTGAGTTTGCTTACGTCTTTCTTCTATCGATTTCTTTTGAGGATTTTCTGGACTTGAGGTGAGTCATAGCCCCACTTTTACTCTTGAACTTTGTTTTCAATACTTGGGGTGAGAAACGTGCAAATGTTTTACGTGGACTATTATCGCTTTGTTTTATTTAAAACTTGCTATGCTTATAGAACTAGGTAGGATTAAGCGAGGCCTAGTCCCGAACTAGGTAAGCTATTGATTTGGTTGTTGAGCGAGGCCTAGTCCCGAACTAGGTAAGCTATTGGATTGATTATAGAGCGAGGCCTAGACTTGAGCTAGGTAAGCTATTGATTGGATGGATTTGAGCTATAGCGTGCACCTATAGGGTTGATTTGATTTGGTTGGATTATATTGGTTGGATTATATTGGATGGATCATTTTGGTTGGATGATTGAGGCCTAGTCTAGCTAGCAAGCGTTTTGCGTACATGTCCACTATATTGAATTATGAACTTAAACCTATGATCTCACCAGCGAAAGCTGACTTTTAGCACGTCTTCTCAGGTAATTAAGTGATGCTCTATGGATGCTTGGGATTGGAGGCTTGGCAATGGCACCGGTTATGGATCCATTTTTCTAAAACTCTGATAAACTATTGTGGACCTATGTTTATTTATATTGGGCCTTACTTTGGATAATTCTTGGGATAAATGTAAACTTTAAAACCCGTTTTGGTTGTGTTTTTCTTATGTTTACTTTATCTCGTTCTTTCATGACTTTGAATGGATACCAATCCCCGTAGCACCTCGAAAGCTTGTTGAGTCTTCCGCTGTATCAAATTTTGGGGGTGTTACAGCTGCCAAGTATCCCTATGAAAATAGGACTCACCGGCAACAATAGTAAGGTTAATTAGTATAAGAAGAAATCCGATTGAAAATTCGTAGTTAGCTGGACAATGTCTTGTTTTTATTCAACTCTGCTTATTTTTATATTACGAGACATCAATTTATATTGGTTATGTTCTTACTTTTAGGTAAAACAATTACTTATTTTTCCTTAGCATTGCTCAGTTTTAAACTGATTATTTTTGTTTATAAGCTTTGACAATTTAGATATTGTTATAGACGATTTTGACTACGTCTTGAGCTGTTTAATAGAAAAGCTATTATTTTGAGTCTCTTAACATTGTTTATCTATTTTTCTCCTGTGTATTTATTTGGCCCACCTTACTAAAAGTTTTTGGCTCCGTCCCTCCCTGGTTCCATGATGGATTAGTTTTACTTTTCTTTCATGTTGTTGAATTAAGCAAGAATAATGAAGGCTTTAGAATTTGGTTGGAAACTTCTTTTGTGGAAATGAAGTATTTTCTTGCTTATTGAATAATGCCTTTTATTACAAAGTTTAGCTTGGTTAATTGTGTGAATAGGGCTAAATTTGTTACATAAAATGAAGTGTTTTATGAGGTTACTTATTAGGATACTAGTGATATTAATTAAACAAGTTTATGGCACAAAAGGTACTATACATGAATTCATTTTACGACACAAATTTGGTCCTAACAACAAACTTTTTTTAGGACTTTTTTTTTTTTTTTTTACTCAAATAAGAGTTTACGCATCATGGCTTTGTCATGTTAAAACACCTTGTAGGACCCATGACTGTGTCCCAAATTATATTAGAAGGATAAGCAAATATTGAAACATTGTAAAGCATCCTATCATATGATCTATTAGGAAGTAATTTTGGTCGTATAAAACATGTTGGACTAAATAATTAGTTTCATAGTGTTTGTGTTTATTGAGACCCCTATAAGTGTCCTAAATATCTATTAGTGTACAACCCTCACATAGAGGACACCTTTAAAATGGTCCTATTAGGTTAAAGGTCCGATAACAATATTTTATAGGACACTAATCGGCGTCCTAAAACCCTTTTTTTCTTGTAGAGACGTCAATGTAGAATGAGACAACTCTCAGTTACGTCGCAGATTAACAAGTCCATGCCTTTCTTCCAGCAATGAGAACAATGGAACTAAACCTATTCTCTCTGTAAAAAATGGATGTATCGATAGTAGCATAAAACTATGAATCCTGAAGAACTAGAGAGTAATCAAAGTAGCTTCGATTAGAATACCAAAGTTTCAAAGGAGTTAGTACACCACATTCTTCAGAGTTTTAGCAGCGAGAAATGAGTATACAAAAAGAACAATATCAGACCAATGAATACATAAAAAGTAGAAGTTACAAGATTTATATGGAAAACTAGTTTAAAATTACTCTAGTAAATGAACCTTAGAGCACATACCACAAAGACAATTAGAAGCAGAATTTGTTGCCATCTTGAGTTACTTCGCAAGTTTCATTTCCTACATGCAAACATTATATAAAACACTCACATTATTCCTATTCTTTACAACCTCAGAAAAGAAAGTGGTGCAAAATTATATGAGTACTCTAAGTCAGGAATTGAAGGCAACAACTAATTAAACATAAGACTTCAAAGATAGATACAATTTCACCAACCACAGGGAAAAGTGACCTCAAAAGATCTGAAACAATTTTTGAGACTATAAACACTTAAAATAATCATTTATACTACTTATAATGGAGGAATTACTTTCTCTCCAAAAAACTCAGATGTACAAAAAATGATGCATGGTTTACAACACTTTAAAGCAAGCAATTTTCATAATTACAACAACCAAAGCATTGTGTACAACAAAAACTAGCATGAATCAAAATTCAGACCATTTTTCTTAGAATTCTACATTAATATCATTAAAAACACCCCTACACTCAATATTACAATCATTTATACACAATGTTCAACCCTCATTCTACATTAATAGCATTAAAAACACCTCTACACCTAATATTACAATTATTTAAACACAATGTACAACCCTCATTCTACATTAATAACATTAAAAATACCCCTAATCCCAATATTACAATCATTTAAACACAATATACAACCCTCATTCTACATTAATAGCATTAAAAACAACCCCTACACTCAATACTACAATCCTTTACACACAATGTACAACCCTCATTCTACATTAATAACATTAAAAATACCCCTACACTAAATATTACAATCATTTAAACAAAATGTACAACCCTCCATCTTAACCTAGATACATACATGTGACCAAGACTCGACTCAATAAAACTCGACTCGATACAAAAGGCTGTGAGCTCAAGCTCATGGCATCCCTTGTTTTTGCGACTCAATAACAGCGACAACAACAAAAAGAAAGAAAATGATACCAAACAATTATTTAGCTTTATATTTATTAGTTTTAATCTTTATTTAATCAAAAACTCTTGAAAATTCATGTACTTATCCCCCACCGTCACTAGAACGACAAAAAGGGTGTTGGGTTTTCCTACCTTTCACCGCCAGTATCAACAAAACGACAGAGATGGTTTTGGTGATGAACTCGAGCTGTGGTGGTGTTAATCGTGGTGTTGGGAGGTGTTTCTTGGCGCGTTATGTACTACAAAATGATGGGGAGGTTGTAAGGAGTGTGGTGGTGGTGGCGGTGAGTTTAAGTGGCCGGCGGTGGTGTTTGTTTGGCCGGAAAAACGACTGGAGAAGAAGAAGAAATAGGGTGCGGCTGGTTTAAGAGATAAAGGGTGTCAAACTCTAAGTGAGAGTATAATGAGGTTTATATAGGAAAGTTTTTTAGACCTTGTGTGAACCCTATTGCACCCTTAGCCCTTAAGATTGTAAATATATGCTAGGACGGGAAGTGTAGTTTACAAAATCTTTTAGTATTTCATTCTCGAGGCAAATTTAGGTGTCGGAATAACTTTCCGTGACCTTTTTATTAATTCCATCGAAAAATTTTATTTCAAGGTACCCGCCGCTACAACGCGCGGGTACCTTGCTAGTACATACTGATGCATGCAAGACCTTAACACGTTCAGTCAATCAATATAAAAACATCTTGAATATAATAAAAACGTTAAAGGACAAATGGGAAACATCATTACAATGACATATTTACTTGTGTAATTGTGTTGTGCCTACTTCATTTACAAATTACAACTAAACAAAAGAAAGTTTTGGAGCGCCGTTTTGTACACCTTATGGCATCTTGTTTAGTAAAGACTTAACTAAAAGAAGTAAAGAACAACACATGTGACGCATAACAAGCATGTACCAAGTATCAAGTTATGTCAATACAAGAACTTAACCATTTACTTATTTGTTGTCTACACTAATTTTTTATATAAGAAGAGATTTAATTTGTGATTCTCTCCCATGGAATCATAATGCTTCAAAATGACAGCAAGATGATTGTTTTGCTTCTAAAAAAACACAATCTTAAGTTTCTATACTCATTTTCACGCAACTAACTGAGGCATTTCATCGAACACCAGTGTGCGTCTATATGCATCTTTCCTTGCTCACTTTACGTGCATCATAAAAAAAGGGCTTTTCTAGAAACACATTTCTACAAAGAGTCATTTGATCAAACAGGGTTATAATTAATTGAGCTATAATAAGTTTATATGGGATATCAAATTGGCATAATAAAAATATAATGAGAAAACTGAAACACAAGTACCTGATATGTTCTACATTCCTTTTTTTTTTTTTTTTTTTTTTTTTTTTTTTTTAACAGCTAAAATTTAGTGATTGATAAAATTTGTCAAATGTATGA
This sequence comes from Artemisia argyi, assembly GCA_030686995.1. Classification (NCBI taxonomy): domain Eukaryota; kingdom Viridiplantae; phylum Streptophyta; class Magnoliopsida; order Asterales; family Asteraceae; genus Artemisia; species Artemisia argyi. The sequence continues at coordinate 51,169,525 of CM060709.1, forward strand.
AAGTTCCAATCAAGAGACAGAAGATAGTACTTGGTCTTTGTTTTGAAAGATATCACGTAGTTTCTAGAGCTTGGGGGGTTGAAAGTGTGACTTATAAATATAAAGTTGACTTGACGTAAACCTACTTGCATTATTTAATTTGTGATCGACATGACTACGTAGAAACTAGAATTATCATTTCATTTTCGATTGCCATTCATATCCTGTGCTTGCTTCTTAACCAAATCAAAAAAATAGTAAGTCTTCTCCTCAACTTTGTTTTTATTTATGAATTTGCTGTCTGTTTTTGCATTTGTGTTTATTTATAGCTTGAACCTAAAACGATTTTCTTCTTTATGTATTATCAATCAATTGTAGCCCGTTACACCATTAAAGTAAACAAATCTGTTCAAATTGCTGTAACTCGCCATTTTGCCATTCTCTGTTTAAATCAAACCACACTTTAGTTTTCATTTCTAAAAAACGAAGCACTAGAAGTGTGTTTCTGATATAAAATTGACTTGAAGTCAACCCAGTTGCATTATTTTACATGTGACATGAGTAAAATAATCCTCCATTGTTTATTGTACTTCTAAAAACCGTAAGTCATCTTCTCTTTTTCTACTTTTTAATTGTTTATTCTCTTACTCTATAACTTAGTGCTTTTTATAAATCATATCTCTAAATGATTTTAGTTTTAATCCAGATCCTATTCGATTTGATGAGGTTCTTTATTAGATAAATGGTTCGATATTAAATATCATAAGCTTAAATTGATCGGTTATGGTTGAATATAAAGTCGTATATGAGGGTGTGTAAGACGTGCTGCACAGGGCATTCAAATTATAGGGGCTTCAAATTTTTATATGATCGATATGCATATATATAAACGTCACTACAAGTATTTGACTTAATAAGTTGCTATCAAAACGCTAGCCAAAGCACACTTTAAAACTAATTATTTCTAATTTTATCTTTTTAGAAAATTAATTACTATCAATTTTAGACATTTATTTTTTGTTATTTAACTGAATTTTGAATTTTGCACAGAGCCTTCGTAAACTCAAAGACAACACCGATTGAATACTCAAATATAACTACAAACAAAATTATAAACTTGGAGACTTTTGTTGAGTCAACTTATATGTTATTGATCGAGCCATCTATGTTTTGGAGTTGAAAATTCGAATAAAAGCTTCATTAATAGATAATCATCTATTTTAAATTATCAGACAACTTAGGTGGTATGGCACTTTGGTTTGGGTTCTTGAAAAGACAATTATCAATTGTTTGGATGTATCTTTTAAATGAGGGAATGGTTGATGGAATCAAATTTTAATAGTATACTACATAAGTGGGTATGGGGAGGTTTCGCTTATTTTAGTGGGCTCTATTTTTTTTTCTCTATTATATGTGGGTCCTTTTATCATTCTATATTATTTATTATTTTATTATTTAAATAAAATTTTTATTTAAAATTTATTATAAATATATTTTAAATAAATATAGCTTCTCTCTCCTAAATTCACCTCAAATCCAAATCCTAATCCAAATCAACTTATAAATCAAAAGGACCCTTAGTTCATATTTATCACTTAATTTATTATACTTTATAAAGTTTTCATTCTTCATATAAGTTTAGTCTTTGTAAACAAAATCACTAAACATTTATTAAATCCTTTGATTCAATTTGTTAATTTACCTTTTTAACATTTTTTATACAATATTCATCAAGCAATTATCAACCCAGTGGTGTTTTTCACCCATAAGCATTCCAGAGGCTATTAATTATGTAAATTTTTACATCGTATACTAGTCGAAGCTAACGAAAGAAAGAATGATATCTTTGCCTATCTTGCATTAAACATGTAGCTTAATACAATAAATTGCATATCTTCTAGAAACCGAAAGACTAGAAGTGCAATTAAAGTTGACTTGGAGTCAACTCACTTGTCTTTACTCTTTCTAACTTCACTTTCATCCATAGGTAAGGAATGAGATCCTCTAAAGCTGGTTTTAACATAAAAAATCATGTTCGACTGATCATTAACAAATAATACAACTAGCATAACCACCAAGACATGTCTCACTTAAATAGAAATATACATCACACATAAAATCACACACACACACACATAAAACAACAACGGTCGTCTAAACGACAAATTTCTCCTTTTTTCCAACCTAGCACACGTCTTCCACTTGTCAAGGTAATAAGGTAGCAAATGTCTTGGAGGCCATCACACGCGTCTAAATTGGCTTCTTACAGCTAGTCTAAGTCCTTTTATACTCTATTTTTTTATATGTTTACTCTAATTACTTTTTACAGTGTTTCATTTTATAACATTACAATATAATAATCTATCTACTCGGCTAGATGACAAGGTCTAAATAATTAATGCAACTCATTAGGTCTAATTTGATGGAAAGAGATATAGTGAGAAGATAAATTGAAATGAGAAGAATGAGAATAAATTTTAGCCACACATTTCAAATGACGGGGGAAATTTAAGAGAGTTGCGTCTATTTTTTTAGGTGCATGTTAAATGTGCGGTCGTGATTTCTTCTCACCTTCTAATTTTTATTTTATTTCTCTTTTGATCCTGAATCTTAATTTGATAACTTAGGGTGCGTTTGGTATGCTAGCCGGAATCACTAATGGTATGGTTTGGATTAGAGAGGTGTATGAGAGTGGAGATCTTAATTCCATTGTTTTGTTTGGTATAACATTTTGACTATAGGTATTACATTAAGTATGACCCATTCAAATGCTACAATTCCATTAGTTTATGAAAGAAATAAGAGTTAGTTGCATTTTTTGTCCCTGTGGTATGGCTAAATTGCAAGTATGGTCCCCAAAACTTTGAAAGTGCAATAATAGTTCTCATTTTAAAGTTTGGGTTGCATTTTTGGTCCTTGAATAAAGTTAAATGATAAAAATACCCTTTGTCTTCTTCAGGAAAAGACAAGGGTAATTTGGTCATCTCACACTGATTAGGGACCAAAAATGCAACCCAAACTTTAAAATGAGAACTATTGGTGCACTTTCAAAGTTTTAGGGACTAAACCTATAATTTAGCCATACCACAGGGACCAAAAATGCAATTTACTCAAGAAATAATAATAAACACCCCTCCCCTTTCGTTTGGATTTATGATTGTTGAAATCATAGTTTAACAACAAAATTTTAACCAAACACTAAAAATTACTATGAATGTCATTGTTAGATTCCTATACTCATCAAACACACACCTCCTTAACCTACAACTTTATGCAAGTCATTTTAGTTTTTAACAAATGTTTCATTTTGTGTTTACTCATCTCATAACTTCTTGTTTTATGCAATGTTTTTAAAACCAAACTTGAGATCAAACCAGGTGTAGCTTAGCTTCGGTTCTCTGTTTAACCGGGAACTATTTTCAAAACCGTCCATGAATAAGCTGTCATCAAATTATGGAATGACAAATATAGCAATTGTATTTATCTTTTTTTTCTAAACTTTCACACAACTAGGTACTATATATGACTTTGTAGTAAAACAAGGACTTTTTTGTCTCTCAAAAAATTAGACTAGGATCCCTCTTCTTCTTCTTCTTCTTTTGTTTTAATATTTTAGCACAATCGAATACATTCCAACAAGATCTTTGAGTATTTGATCAGTTGTTAAGGTTTGAGGTTAATAGTTAAAGGAGTCCGACGTCATTTTCGGCGATTTGCAGGTTTGCCCGTGGTTGTTTTTTTTCCTTTTTTTTTAATTATTTTTCGGTTCTAGTTTTTAAATGGTTTTTTTTTCCTGGTTCAAGGCAGTTCAACAATGTCCAGTTTACCCAGCTATTAAAAGCTGGCCAACCCCGATTCCCGGTTTAACGGTTTTCAAAACCATTGTTTTATGTTTGTATACAAACTGTAAATCATTTTTTTAGGGCAGATGATTTGAAATTTTTTGTGATTCTGTGTAGTCATCTTTTTTTGCTATTAAAACATAAAACTCTCAAATTTCGACCTTTGTGTGTATTTTGTGCATGTAAAATGATCATTTTACCCTTCAAATTTTGAAAAAAGTAAGGGCAGAATGGTCACAAACTACACAAAAAGGTCAAATTTGAGAGCTTTATGTTTTAATAGCAAAAAAAAGAGGCACCTACATCCATATCCTTGCAAAACTTTAAAATTATATAAACATCCTTACAAAATTTTATAACTACATCAACATCCGTCAAAACTTTAAATTATACATGTATTTCCAAAAACACATGTCACACCCCGTCAAAGGCGGAAACACGAGATGTAACTGAGAAAGGCACATTGCATAATATCATAGATTCATACCTTACAATTGTTACAACAATAGTTTACAAAACATTCCTCGACTAGAAATTTGAAAATGGAACATGCCTCTATTGAAATCTTATTGTCTTGAAAACATGATAGCAAAATATCAAATCGTCTGACTCCAATTAACGTGCCTTCAAATACCCTAATAATGATCACCTGAAAATGGTACTAGAAAACGTCAACATAAAGTTGGTGAGCTCGTAGGTTTAAGAGTAAAATCACGACTGTGAATAATATAATGTAGGACAATAGCGAGCATGATATACACATGTAAACACCTAATGAAACCACAAGCTTGCAACAGCTGAACCTTATGCTTGAATCATACATAAAAGATCCACGTATACTGGGTCCTACTTCCCAAAAGTTATAGTGGGTGCTACTTCCCAAAACTTGTATCATGTGCCACTTCCAAAAATTTGCGCGGAGAGTATTCACCCTTTCACGGGGGTGTGAGTGTTAACCCAAATAGTACCGGGGGCTACTTCCCAAATGGTACTATCAGTACAATTCTAACCTCTTGCAATCCCACAATAATAACCACAAAAATTGAATTCACACAATACAAACCACACAAATAGAATTCGCACAATAAAAACCACACAAATAGTGTCCACACAATAATAACCACACAGATTGAGTTCACATAATATAGTCACACAATGAGGGTTCACCTCCTAGTAATATAATATCCATCATCCAAAACATTAAGCTTGGTAACAACTTGGATCTAACTTAATTTCAGAACTCATTAAACAAGAACTGTTATGAAATTAAGTTAGGAGTTGTTACAAAGATTTAATGTTTCTGATGATAAACACATATCAGAGAAAGGTGAAATCAAAACACGCATATTGAAATCAAACGCACATATAGTAATCAAACATGCATATTGTCCAAAATTATGAAAACAGTAAATCACAGCATAAAAGCATTTGAAAAACATTGAGTACCATTTCCACCCCCAAGAAAAACATATTAAACAGTGGGGCGACAAGAACTCACTTTAGCAATGAGGAATCAAAGTATCACAAATATCATAAAGTAAGGCACAACGGTACGTGATCGGCACAACCTAATAATTATATAATTCATCTTAGAATATGTTCCGTAAAAATAGTATATTGTATATGAGTTTCCAAAAGACAAAGTGTTTTAGTTTTCATGGAAGACTCGTATCATTATTTGTAAAAAGTCCAGTATCAATGTCGAACGAAAGTTTAGTAAAAACATTTCGTGTGGTGGTATGAAGACATAGACTCGAAATACAACGCACACCAAAGAAGAATAAATGAGAGAATAACCAAGGAACTTGACCAAAGGAAAATGAAAGAGGGAAAGTGAGTAGGAAGAATAAGAAAAGAACAAGTCAATGGTAAGTTTCGGTGTTTACCCAATAATCTCCAATAGTTTAAAAAAAAGTCACTTAATGTTTTATAAGAAAACCGTAGTTAATAATATAATTTTACAAACATACATTTATATTCTTGTCGGGTTTTATTAGAATAAAGGGTTTTGAAATAAAAAAAATTATATAAATATAAGTTTAGAAAGTTTTATAAATTTCGGCATGATGCGTCCGTTTATATAACCTTTCCAAGTCACTAGACTTAACAAAACTCAATTTCCAAAACAATCTTTCCCGAAAAGTTTACAATTAAACACGTGTTCGTGTTTGCTAATGATATACGTGGGGATCGCACTTTCGCAACAGGTTTTACCTCTCAAGGGGTCTCGAGAAGCTTAAAACCCCCACCAGGCAGTGTACCTGATCGTTGTAGTATAGTATAGTGACAAGTACCGGGGGATTGATCGTTCAACTCAGGAATAGTGTCGCTAGGATTAGGAAGCCTACTAAACTAGGTCTAGAGGTGAGGGATGATTCTTTTTATATTTTTATATTTTATATAAAGGAAATAAAATCTCGGGCTTTGAAGGAGTGGGCGGAATTAGTTGCTAGCCAACTAACCCAATTAACTAAGATGCAATCAAAATAAAATAAAATAAATGAAAATACAACTATTTATACTAATGTGGTGAAACAATAATGAGGAAAGTTGTGTTTACTTAGATTTCACTACTCCCTACATATCTTTTACAGGTTGATAGCTTGTTACAATTGCATGGATGACGGGTCATATTCATTAATACTAACCGTAGGGCCGTGTACAATATTCTCTAACTCTATAGGATCCTACTTCACTCCTATGTCGAGCCGTTAGAAGCTCCTAACATGGGATCATTAGAATTCTCCTATGCATTAAATACAACCAAAAATCGTAGTACACCTCCGATCATGTTTCTTAAGATGTTCAAGCAAGTTACCAATAGAAGTCTGCCAGTTTTCTTAAGCCTAACATCGAATACAATCATCTGTAACAATTATAAACAAACAATCAACCCATAATTAACATCTAGGTTTCACTACATCTAAGCAAACACAATGAAGATCTAGCCTAGCATGTTAAATAGAAGACAAGCGTAAGATATAATCAATCAACACATAGACATATTGAATGATTTAAAGAAATACTTATCTTTAATTGAACATGAAAGATTCAAGGGGTTGAAACCCTTGAAAAGCTGATAAAATTCGGACTAGGGTTTATTCCCTCAAAGTTGCACACTAATGAATGAAATTTGGAAAACTATATATAGATTACACATCGTGACGGCGTCATGTGTTAGATTGTGACGCCGTCAACTTGCCGCCATAATAAAATCGTATTGCCTAGATCTATTTATGACGCCGTCATGTGTAGAAATGCTCTGGGCCGTCACTAATGTTTGGACCCTGACGGCCTTGGGTGACGTCGTCAGGTCCTAGGCTTAAAAACTCTCTGGATCGTCACGTGTATTTTCCACTTCCACCTCTTTTGTAACTCTTGACGCCGTCATGTGGAGAGTCTTGACACCGTCAGGTACTGTTCCAGCAAGGAAAATTGAGACTTTGTCGTTTTCTTAACTTTTATGCTCAAAAAACGTCCAAAATGTTTTCTTTTCCAGATTTCTCTCCTAAAGTACCTAAAATGACAAAAGGAACGATTTAGGGCAATATTTGATCAAATAATCACGAATTCGGGCTTAAATGACCCCTTAAAAGCGGTACACTTTTCGCCTCATCAGCTAATCCAAACATGCTACACTAGTTTAAAATAAATGAAAGTTTAGAAATAAATTATTTATTGGTTATCGGGTTTTATCCATTATTAGTTTAGTACTACCTCCATTTCAAAGTCTATCCATTTCAACTTTGACCTAAATTATTTTTTTCATGTTATATAATACTTGATGAAAAGTATACCAATGCAAATGTGTTTAAAACACAAGTCCATTTATATATTTTAGATCAAGTTTTATATAACACGACAAAAAATAATTAAGGTCGAAGTTGGAATAGAAAGACTTTGAAAATGTCAAAATGGACTTATATTTTAGGATGGAGGGAGTAAATGTTTATTGAGTATTTTAGGTCCGTTACAAGTCTAATATATTAAATTCATCACGAGTCTAATATATTGTATTCGTCTCGAGTCCAAAATGTCCGGTATGCCCGATATAGTCCAATTGTCCAAGATAAGTCAAGTTGTCCAAATGATTTAAGTCACCAACCAATATTTTAATCCATTATCCATTATATTTTTAGTCCGTTAAGTATTTACGTAACCTGATCTAAGTAACAAGTTCAAAACGTAACCAAAACTTCCCAACGAGCACACATATGTCAAAAAAATTTAAATAGTTAGTGCGAAGAATTCAAATAGCCGCAATAAAACTAAATGTAATAAACCTTAAACGAAATAAGCCAAAAATTAATTTAAACAATAAATCCAAACTCAATCCAATGAGCTTCGGCCCAAACACAAACCCAACACAAAGTTAATGGGCTTCGGCCTAACACAATCCAAACACAATTTCACACTAACTTACACTAACTTTGTGGCCTGATACACCAAACGCACCCCAATTTGGTTCTTGTTTTACACCGAAACAACTAAAAAAACACAATAAGCTTATGAGCTTATTACAATTCAACTACTAGATTCTTTTAAATAAGATCATGAAATTTCCAAAATAAGCAAAACCAAATCAACTCTCCAACAAGCTAGGACATAAACTCGAAACAAACACACCCCATCGGCTTATATAAACCCGAGACTTAAACAAATACCCTCTCGGGTTACTTTTTGTTTACCGCAACACAAACACAAGACAACAAATTAAAATGAAAACAATCACAACCAAGAATAATCTATTAGAGACTAAATACGTAGAGCCATTTTTAACACTTAAACCAAACCGAGTCTAACTTGACCCGATTCAACGCAATACCACAAACATCATTTAAAATTTATACAACACGAATCAAATAATTATTTTGAATCTGGTTTTAGCTTTATGAGAACATTTCCAATCGTTTTTAGTTTATCAAAACCATGAAAAACTCATAAAAGTTATTTGTATCTAGTTTTTAATCAAAGAAAATAAGTAAAACTAGATGTGTGGGTGTCGACGTACCACAGAAATCGAGAGGGGATAAAAGAGAGACGAGGTGAGGTGGTGATGATGAAGCACGGTCCAAAAAAACAATAAAAAATGCGAACGAAACCCCTAGATAGTGCCCAAAACCTTCGATTTACCCGTTTCTTGACCCAAAAAGGAAAGGAGAGGCGGCAGACGGCATCGGTGACATGGTGGTGGCAGTGTGGTAGTTGTGTGATAACGAGGGTGGCTCTGTGATGATGGTGGTTGTGGTGGTGGTGGCCGACAGTGGTGGTCGGAGTAGTGGCGGCGGCTAGTGGAGTTTAGAGAGAGGAGGAGGGTAAGGTGAATTAGGGTTTGGTGGCGAATGAAAACAAAGTGAAAACTTGTAAAAGTTAAGGGGCGCGAATGAAAACATAACACAGGGACCAATAATGTAATTTTATTTATCTTTTGAAAAATTGAGGTTCGGGATTTGTTTGGGCTCGATAACGATCGATTTTGGACACGAAATATACACCATTGCGTTTAAAATAATTTTTCCACGAAAAACAAGTATTTACACGACTAGTATCACATAATTGATATAAAAATCACATTAAAACGTTTATTGAGTTACAGTTGTGCCGGTATGCATTGTGCGCGGTTTTCACGTTTCACAAGATAACCTCTCGTTTTCAAATCAAATGAGTTTGAAAAAGCTAAAAAATGTATAATAGGTAATAATAAATGAAATTTATATTAAAATAAGTTTCAAAAACCACTGTTTGTCACAAATAGTTTCGAATTTTTTATGAACAAATATTGCCCTAAAATGCCGGTTGCTACAACACATTTTCATCATATTAAATAAATTAAATATTGGAAGCTTTTATATGAATAGTTTTTATTACCTTTTTACCCTTCTTTTAGTTTTAAAAAACACATAGTATTGAAGGTTTTTGTTGCAGATGCGATCCAATCTAAAAACGCAGCCAACATTTGGAAATGATGAAATTTTGTAAACCTGAATCCTTATATTGAGCAATACGCAAGTAAATTAAAAAATTAAAAGGGCGGAAACCCATATTGTGCAATCGAGACTGCTTGTGTTTGATGATAAAATTCAAATGTTAAAGAAAGACTAAATTAAGAGATTAAAATCAAACCATAACTTGAAAATAGATATGTTCTAGTAATAGCAGTAGAAATTTTCAACTAATAATCTAGCTATTTGAAAAAGGGTAAAGAGGTAATTTAACGTGTTGGATAGTATTTATAAAAAGGGAAAAAAAAAATATTTGTTATTAAAACTATTAACATATGAAGAAAATGTGTTTTTGAATAATTTTATATATTTCTAATTTTTAGAAGGATATTAAAGTAATTATAGAATTTGAAGGATATTAATTAATTGTCACACTTTACAAGATTATTGATTAAATCTCCAAAATAGAAAAGAATTAAAAAAAAAATTACACGGAACCACAAAAATTACCAAATTAGATGCATTTCATGTTTTTTTTTATTTTTATTTTTTTCGTGTGGTTATTATTCTAAAGCATTAACAGTGATTATCAGTTCCAGTGGGCCAAATGACAAGTTTTAAATAACAAAACAACTTACTATAGTTCAAATTGTTAAACTGTGTGTAAATTTCTAACTTTGTCCAATCTTTTGCATAGCATGGAGAATGTAAAATTATCTGATTACGATTGAATTACACATATTTAGTAAAAGGAATTTTTGATGAATTGCAATCATACAAGCTTCTTTATACTAAGTTTTAATGAGCATATCATATGATGTTGTTTACATTTTCTTAGTCATGAATTCTTGGTACCAAATTAATAATGGCAACTCTTTCTGGTGATCTTTACTTCTGAACGCAGCTCGATCTCATTATTGATCATGGCTACTACGTCCATTCCTCATCGGTGGAAATATGACGTTTTTGTAAGTTTTAGAGGTGAAGATATCCGCAAAAACTTCATGGATCATATGTTCAATGATTTCAAGCAAAAAGGAATTCATGCTTTTAGGGATGACAGAGAGTTGCCTAAAGGACAAGAGATATCTCCTCAACTCTACAAAGCCATTGAAGAATCAAGGTTTCTGATAGTTATCTTCTCCAAGAATTACGCTTCTTCATCATGGTGTTTGAGGGAACTTGTCAAAATACTCCAGTGCAAGCAAATGGGAAATACAAAACACGAGGTTCAAATAATCTTTTATGATGTTAAACCTAACGTCGTGAGGAAACAAACTGGGAGCTATGCTAGAGCATTTGCCAAACATGATGTTTCAAACACAACAGAGGTGGATAAATGGAGGGAAGCTTTATCCATGGCGGCTAACTTATCTGGATGGGATCTCCAGGACATGACAAATGGGTAAATTTCTTGTTTTTGTGTAATTATCGTGTAGCTCTACAGCTTAACACTATGTTGTTTCTCTTACTTATTACGTCTTTGTCGCAAACAGGTTTGAGTCCAAGTTCATCGACTCTATTTCCAGAGAAATCCTCAAAACATTATGTGACGGACCTTTACATGTTGGTGAGAACCTTGTTGGCATAGATTTCCATTTCAACAAATTAGACTTGTCATGCTTTGTTGGGTCAGATAAGGTTAACATGATTGGAATATGTGGTATAAGCGGAATAGGAAAGACGACCCTTGCCAAAGCTATTTATAACTTGATGTATGTCCACTTTGAGGGAAGTTGCTTTTGTGACGGCGTCAGAAAACAGCAAGACCTAACTCAAGTCCAAATGCAAATGATTAGAAAGATCATGAAAACAGAAAATCTGAAGATACTAAGTGTTGCTGAAGGAGCTATGGTAATAAAGCAAAGGATGTCATGTAAGCCGGTCATGCTTGTTTTGGATGATGTGGATGATCATGAGCAGTTAGAAGCACTAGCAGGTTCACCTACATGGTTTTGCCCAGGAAGTTTGATTATTTTCACTGGTAAAGATAAACAGCTTTTAAGATCTCATAGAGTGGATGAAATTTATGACATGAAATTTCTAGATAAGGATAAATCACTTGAGCTCTTTTTTTCCTTCGCCTTTGAGGAAAAAATTCCTTCTCCAGGCTTCAAAGAAGTTTCTAAGAAAGTTGTGAAATATGTGCAAGGTCACCCTCTGGCCCTCAAAGTTTTGGGTCGTTTTTTATATGGCAAAACTGTGGGTCAGTGGGAAAGTGAACTGGAAAGGCTCAAAGAACATCTGAATGAAAAGATACAAAGTGTTCTTCGTTTAAGTTACGATGGGCTAAACCTCCAGCAACAAAATATCTTACTTGATATCGCATGTTTATTCATTGGAGAAAACAGTGATTTTGTAGCAAGCATACTAGATGGCTGTAACTTTTTTGCAGATACAAATATGAGAGTTCTAGCTGATAAGTCATTAATCACGATCTCTAACGATATGTCACTTCAAATGCATGACTTGATTCAATCAATGGCAAGAGAAATCATTCATGAAGAATCTATCATGACTGGGAAACAGAGGAGATTGTGGAATTCATCTGAAGTTTACAATGTATTGAGCGAAAAGAAGGTGAGTAGTGGTATATTATTCTTTTTTCTCTACATTAATACATTAAAGTATTAGCAAATATCCTAATAAAGCTACATATTCTTGCTTTTCCAGGTGCCAATAACTGAAGCAGTTGAAGTTCTAGTCCTTTTGTTACACAAATCTAGTCAAAAGGTTCACATAGACGCTAAAGCTTTTGCACATATGAAAAAATTGCGGATCCTAAAAATTTATGCAGAGGAAGAATTTGATCAGAAGCTGGAATTGAAGTACTTACCTTCAGATTTTTTGTCGAATGAGCTAAGCTTGTTTTGCTGGCATGGATACCCTTTCAAGTACTTGCCTTCAGATTTCTATCCAGAAAACATTGTGGCCATTGACCTTTCTTACAGCAACATTAAACATTTTTGGACAACACCTAAGGTATTTCCTTGTACACACATGTTTTCCTATTTAATACCTATTGATCTGAGAACTCTCTTTTTTTTCCCCTATTAATGTCAGTGCTTTAGAAGGTTGAAAGTAATGAAGCTAAGGTATTGTTGTAGCCTAACAACCACCCCTGACTTCTCAGAGATTACAAATCTCGAAGAACTAAGTCTTGAAGAATGTGTGAATTTGGTTAGCGTTCATCCCTCAATTGGAATGCTCAAGAGGCTTGTTGTGTTAAATTTGAGAGACTGCAAACGGCTTCAGAATTTTCCAAGTAGAGTGGAAATGGATGCTCTTCAAGTTTTGAATCTAACAGGGTGCCTAAAATTCGACCAACTCCCTGAAGCATTGGGTCGGATCAAAAGCTTAACGGAGCTTCATGTTGACAGAACTGCCATTACAGAACTTCCTTCTTTTGTATCCTCTCTAATAAACCTTGAATCATTGTCATTCGGTGGACAAGGGAGGATTCAACCTAGATGGTGGACTTCAATCACGGCTCCTTTTGGTTTACTAAGTAAACAACAACATCCCCAAAGATCAGTTTCATTGGCAGGTTTACATATGTTAGAGTATCTGAATTTAAGCTACTGCAATTTAGAACAAGTGCCTGAGAGCATTGGAGGCTTATCATGTCTAAAATGTCTATATTTGTCAGGGAACAATTTTACTAGCTTGCCTGTAAGTTTAAGTCAACTTTCTCATCTTCAAACACTTTATCTTGATGGTTGCAAGAAGCTGGAAGTGTTGCTCGAACCTCCACTTAAGATGAGTACTATTTATGCATCTGATTGCACCTCCTTAAGAGAAGTGTCGGGATCATTTTATGACCCATTCAGGTATAGGGTAAATGTTTTCAACAATTGTCCAAAGCTGTTTAAGAATGTTACCATTGATAGCGAGGGGTCTATATCGAAGACCCAGTGTCTTGACTCATCTATAACTTCCCAAGGCTCTATTCACCAATTTTCTGCTTTTCTTAGGCATATGAGTTTAGAGACTAACAGATGTGACTTCTTCTTGTTGCAAGAGACTGGCTATTCTGATTTAGATATAGTATATCATGGGAATAGCATTCCAGAGTGGTTTACAAATAGAAGTACGGAAAATCATGTAAAGGTTGAATTACCATCAGATTGGTGTTATGATAAGTTTAGGGGATTTGGAACTTGTGTTGTTTTCAAGTGCAAAAAGCCTTTTAGCGCAGTTGAAGGGTACTCTGTAAAGAACTTTGATGGAGCTTCTATGTATCCATATGGTTGCATTTCAGTTTCAGTTGAGGATTATTTTCAGTATAAGTTGACAGGAATCCACGAATCATATGCGATATGGTTGCATTATACAAGGGATATCAGGAGATGGAAGGAAGCAAAGAATTTTGTAACATTTGGTTTTAATGAGAATAATGAAGATGTTGAGGTGAAGGAGTGTGGTGTAAGACTAATTTGTAATGCAGATATAGAACAAGAAGCACATTTAAGTATGCTCCAAGGCCTCCCAACTCCAACACAACATGGTGGGATGTTACTCCTACGTGGGGATGCTTATTTACACTGGACGTGGTAGTCCAATTGAAAACCTTTATTGAGTTTCTTTAATTCATCCATATGACTTTTGTTTATAATAAGCTTTTTATATAGCTAAAATCTCAACAATACGTCTTGAGATAAACAAATCCTCTCCCTTTCTCTATCCTCTAACAAATTCTCCCGCCAATTCCACCATTAAGAATTGGAGTTGCTTAGATGAAGAATTGGAGTCACGGGTACCATGTATAAGAATTTCCGAGTTAGTTGGGCTAGATGGAAGCTGTATCCAACAATACTTCCTTCATAAAGTTGCGATGCAGTTTGGGATGAACCAAGATGCCCCTGCTGATGTGGCGCGAGTGAATCAAACTCGTGAAATTGCTTGGGAGTTTTACACGAGGCCTGTCAAGGATGCTAAAGTGTACATCCCATCAAGGTTATCCGAGCCATATGTCACTGCTAGATATTTGGAGTGGCTGAATAAGGCAACTGGTGATTGTAGTTTGCAGTCTCCAATATGTGATATGGCGATGGAAGTTATTGCAAAGATGGTATTCGTACATTTGGTGAACTTGAAGCAAGAATCAGTAAACTTGAGAAAGAATTTGCGTATCTAAAAGCTAAAAAGACCGAGAAATGTTGATTTTTGTGAGGAATTTCTATAGTTTTACACATGTTCTGGCATGTATGATTACTTTAACTAAATATGGTTTTTCCTCTGTTTATAACTTCTGTTGTGTGCAGTACTCAAATGATAGTCTTCCGATCTTCACAATTTAACTCTTGAACCATGATTTTAGTAATAACTAGTGAATTACATCAAACTCAAAAAATGTATTTTGAAAAATTGAAATACTAAAAGATTGCAGTTCATTTTCTTGTACCTGGGTGAACTTCCTCATATGTAGCCTGATGTATCAGCCTGTTTTGTTGCTGAGATCTTCCTTTTAAACTATACTCAAAATCTTTCTAATGTTGCCGGCTGAAAGACTAGTATCTTTAAGGACGTGGCCATTTACGTTTAAGAAATTGGAGAGCAAATTGTATCATTTCGGTGATGATTATAGGAAAAAGAAGGGACTTTACTGATCTATGAACTTTTAGGTTGTTTTCACTGCAAATTAGTAATCAGGCAAATACAGTAAATCGCTATAGACTGGCATCCTGCAATCTGGATTTGGAATTTAAAATCCCAAATGCTAATGAATGTGATGTCCAAGTGAACCTGTAAAGTATCTATTGGAGAAAGCAATGAGGTCATATAAGTATATGACCAAGTTATGTTTTGTTTGTCAGCCTCAAACTCATATACAATCACTGACAGACAGGAATAACATATACTTAACAATAAACCATTACTTACTAACATATTAAATCGGTAGAGATCATTGTTTAACACAAATAGAATGGCTTATAGACCATCTAAATAGTTTCAGCAAATCTTGATAAAACATCAACCAGCCTACAGGGTAACTATAAGTTGCTCACTACTTCAAAAACCTAGTTTTCAACATTAACGCCTGTCACAATCTCGTAACTTCCCTCGTCATCTTCAGCACTAATAACTTCCATAATCAGCAGAACCTCGGCTCCAACAGGAAGTAAGCTGGCTGGGTTCGTGCAACATGACCATATTTTGGAGTGCCATACTTCTTGAACACTGACTGGAGTCTCTTCCATCCAGGGCCGGATTTGGCTATGGGCCTTAAGGGCGACGGCCCAAGGGCAGCCCAAGAGAGGGGGCATCATCTTAGCAGTCCATACTTAGCTTTAGTACTTAGTAGTCTCATTTTGGGCCATTTTTTGTAAAAGTCCAATAGCAACTTCAGTAACTCTCCTTGATACGTAAATCACTAAATCGTTATATGACTTTTTGACTTTTGATTGATTCAAAACTATACGTTATACACTTATACGTAGGGCATCAGTTATTCACATTCAAGGGGGTTTATTTTTGTTTTCTTCATCAAACGATCAGGCCATCAATTCATCAAAGTATCAATCGAACAAAAATAATAAGAGTTGAATTCGGAATAATCAAGGCATCAAACGAACCAAGCGATCATCTTTTTTTCTCTTCTACAATTTTGATCAGGTGATGTTGTTCCATACTTAATTGCTTATTACTCTTAATTGCTTTAGTAGGTAAATTTACACTCGAGATTATCATATTGCATCGCTCACAACCGTCAGGTGCCCAAAATAATAATAATAATAATAATAATAATAATAATAATAATAATAATAATAATAATTTGAGAGAGCTTTACACGGTTCTATGGATGTGTTTGTAATCAAAACGAAAAAGAATAATAATAGTGTTGCACAAAATAATGACGATGCTAACGTTAATATAGATAATGAAAATCCTATAAACAAAGAAAACCTAGAAAATGATGAGGTTAAAGCCAATGATGATAATGAAAATCCTATAAACAATGAAAACATAGAAAATAATGAGGTTAACACAAACGACTATAATGAAAATATTAAAAATAATGAAAATCTAGACAATGATGAGGTTAATGTTAGCGAAGATAAAGAAAATCTTATTGAAGAAAATAACGGAAGTCCTCAAAAATGTTATGTTGATGGAATTAATCACAATATTTTTGATGTAAGAGTTTGGGATGGTTTAGATTAACACTTAAAAGAGTTACTTGTAAGTAAAGGAGTCGTTAGAGAAACTAATATAAATAATGGAGTTTACGAAGAAAATTGATATGTTCCCAAATTTTTTTACTTGCATACAAGATATTGTTAACCTTTCCAGTCATGGTAGCGTCCGCAGAAAGAAGCTTTTCAAAATTAAAGATATTGAAGTCTTATATACGGAGTACAATGAGTCAAGAGAGGCTGAACGGGTTAGCGATCGTGAGTATTGAAAGTAAATTATTAGCAAATGTCGACTATGATAAGATAATTGATGTTTTTGCTGCAAGAAGCGCATGAAGACATCGTTTTAGGTGATCCATGTTGATCTTGTTATTCGAAATTTAACTCCTCATTTCGCAACATTTTATTTAATGAATAAAAATCGGCGTGGGGATGAGCCGCCTGACTTGACCAGGTTCCAAACCCCTAAAAGAAAATGTGTTGTTTGTTTACAAGGGGCATATTTCACTCGGCTCGCCCAGGGCATACGAAATCTCAGGACCGGCCCTGCTTCCATCAGCTCAAACATATAATGAACCTGTTTGATTACATCAAGTTATGACATCAGTAATCACTCTCATACTGCATATGGTATTAAAAAAAAAAAAAAAAAAAAAAAAAAAAAAAAAAAAATTCAATTATATAAAAAGTCATGTAATTTTACCTCCACTAGCCAGTCAATGAGGACGCCTCTCATCCGTTCCGTTATATCAGTTTGTATTGACATGCAGCCAGGCGACACACAGCTTGAAATAAAAAATATCATAGAAAATTTTCAGTTAGATCAGTGAAATGGGAATATAAACACTTTCTTGACAGTTCAAAATAAGTTTCTGAAAGACCAATATGGTATCTTCATTAACGTTGGAACTCAGTTAGACATGAATCAACACAAGTTAAGGTCATTGTAGAAACATTTTGCTCATTTGGATCAGTGAAATTGGAATTTAAACAGACAACTTTTTCGTGAAATTGGAATTTAAAACAGTTGGGTTTATGACATTATAGATTCCTTGCTACCTTGAGAGGGTTAGATTATTGCACAAAAAGAGCTTGCAAAAATCCCATGTCAAGCCACTTTCATGGTTTCTCCATAAAAGTGTCCAACTTTCACCATATGAATCCCACATCCGCTGCAATAAAACAAACCTCGCAAGGTTTGAAGATTTTCCAGTAGACCAGTCCACAAGGAATTTTGCGGGAATCTTTGCTAGTTTGTCAGACAGAATTGTTTTGGCCATTTTATGAAAATCAATTGTTAGCAAAGTATTCAATTGTGGTCCGTTCGCAAAGACAATCAACTGTACTGTGCTCTTGCATGTAGTTTTTCAGACTTGATTAGTTGATAGATAATTTCATTACATTTAATTCATTGATATTTCTGATTTTAAATATACTTTATTTATTTGCACATTGGAATGAAAAGTTAAACATTTAACTAGATTGAATTACAATTATCAATACAAGTACAAAACTCAAGGCTACATGGATAATATATTGGATGTCATATCAGGAACCTAAAGCGTGTTAAAATGTTCAAATACAGATTGCACAAATGTAGGGCTAGCCTTAATGTTACTCGATGTAAAGAGTAGAAAAATTATATTCCAATTTTACATAAGGAAAATTTAACAAAAAGGTGGTAAATTGTAACCTAAAGGAGACTCTGCATCCTGGAAAATACAGGACACTTAAAAAGATAACAACATAACTAGCTTGATATTATACATGTATCCTAACCAAGAATAGCTTTGATCTTCGTCTTCTGATCGTCTGTTAGTGAGGTAGGGAAAAGAACTTCGAAAGTAACATAAAGATCACCCTTCTTGTTGCTAAAATGTAACGGCATCCCTTCACCCTTGAATTTCTTCACCTCCTTTGGTTTTGTAATTCCCTGCATTATCATGGAAATAGTGTCAG
The DNA here is from genome assembly GCA_030686995.1 of Artemisia argyi. Taxonomy (NCBI): domain Eukaryota; kingdom Viridiplantae; phylum Streptophyta; class Magnoliopsida; order Asterales; family Asteraceae; genus Artemisia; species Artemisia argyi. Next base: position 51,188,383 of record CM060709.1, read on the forward strand.
TTGTCAATAAATTACATGCTTAAGATTATATGAATAACATCAAATGCAAGTTCTATTTCCTGAATAATAAAATGAGGCGACTTGTACAACATAAGAGATGTGCTTACCTTGGTACCAATATTCACTAGATGCTCGTCAAGGTGTGTAATGGTCTTCTTGAAGCCAACAAGTGCTTGCGCCTGAAAATATGTAGTGGTTAGTCAATGCACAAATGAAACTTAAACCAAACACGAAGCAAAGTATATGTCACTAAATAGACCACCTATCAATCCCCATATCAGTTACCCACCAGCATCAATGTATCATATCATACATTTACACCAAAATAAATTGACATCACTTCAACTTATAATACAATATTTAGTGATGGCATGTGTTAATTTGCACTTATTGCCTGGCCGCCGTAACTGATATTAATACAATGATAATTATTTACAAGACAGCCTCATGAGAAATTAGCAAACTTTGGCATTTTTAGCTAAAAAGAAAAACATAGAACAACTAAATTCTCTTTAGAGTATGCATAGGAGCAATCATGTTGCTTTTCAGAATCTCATTAAGGTAAACGCTAAAGAATTTTTTTACTAGAAAAGAATTACCAAAGTTATTGTTGTAGTTGCGTGGAGGTTGTTGCCTTCCCTCCTAAACCTGTCATGTGGTGCTGTACGAACTCGGAACTGCCCAAGATTTGAGATTCAATGTCAGCAATATAATTTATTTCCAAGAGGTTTTACAGTAATATAGAGTTGTCGATGATAACAAAACTAACCTTCAGATCACCAGGTTCACCATCTATAATTGGTTCACCCTCCTCATAAAAGACCACTTCCTGAAGCAAAGAAAAGTGGTACAATCGTCAGAGCCATTTTAAGAACAGTCAATGGTGTCCCATAAGTGGATACTAAACTTAGAAGACAGCTAACAACTTACTTGTCCATCTTGCATTCCTTTCTCGATATCAACGGTGATAAAGTTCCCTTCCCTTTCATACTTGACATTAGGGCACTGCTCGCAGACCTGAAGAACAAAAGAAGCATATGTGTATGTTAGAAAGTGACTTAAACTTCAGGGGTTATTTGGTAAATTTGGTAATTTGTGTGACTTGTCCTACAAGTTTGTTTGGAATTTGGTAACTAATCTATGACGGTTAGTTTTGCCCTATAAATAGGGATCATTAGCATTAGAATTAGTTGTACCTTTTGAATAATAGTTTGGTACCTTTTGAATTTGTGGTTGGTACCTTTTGAATTAGGGTTTGGTACCTTTGAATTAGAATTTGTCTTTGAATTTGGTTTTCTAATTTGGTTTGTTATTTGAATAAAGCTTCCGCTTAGTTTTTTTGAATTTGTTTGTTTGTTTCGTTCGTTTGAATTACCAACAAGTGGTATCAAGAGCTAGGTTGATTCGTTTAGTCATGAAGAAGAAAAAGAAAAGGAAAAAGTTTGTTTTGGGTTCGTTAAGTTTGGAGGTCGATTGATTTTGTTCAGGTAAATCGTTTTTAGTATTGAAGGTTTTATGTTTCGTAAGAATTGGTAATTCGTTATTGGTAATTTGTTTATCTGGATTGGGTCACATTAGTTGCTTTTTGGGCTTTTGAAAGTTTACATGATCTGCTCTTTGCTGTTTGGAGTTAGTAATTGGGCCTATTGATTTTTGGCATGCGTATGGTTTTTTGATTTTGTTTTTGAAGAATTGGTTGGAAGCCATCTGCAATCTTTTGAAGAATTAATTGATACGTAAAAAGCTTGGTTCGTTTACGATTTGTTCGTATGTTTTGTATTTTGACTTTGGACCGTAATCCTTATTATATAAGTGGGTCATTAGAATTATTATCCATATCATATTTGGGACGTTTAAATTATTAGAGCTCATTCGTCAAGTTATTTATTAACTTGAATTTGGTTGATACCTGGATAATAAGTTTGAAGTTGGACCGTAATTCTTATTATTTAAGTGGGTCATTAGAATTATTATCAAGTATCATATTTGGGGCGTTTGGATTATTAGAGCCCGTTTGTCAAGTTATTTATTAACTTGAATTTGGTTGATACTTGGATAATAAGTTTGATGTTGGACCGTAATTCTTATTACATAAGTGGGTCATTAGAATTTGATATTTGGGTCGTAATTCTTATTATATAAGTGGACCATTGGAATTTGAATTTGGTATTTGAAATTTGAAGATCGATTTGGTGTTTGAAGACTTGGTTATAATCGGGTCGTTTGGAATTTGTTCGATCGTTAGAATTTGTTAGTTTGAAAATTTGGATCTTCGTTCGTCGGGTTTTTGAAGTTGGTTGTCCGAATTTGATTGTCTTTGTTGAAGATCGTTTGAGCCGATTCGTTTGTTTGGTTGACCGAGTTTGAATTTGTTGGTTAACGTTTGATTGTTCGTTTTGAAGATTATCGGCGTTTGTATTTGTTCGGTTTGTTTTGGATCGTTTTTAGGAATCGATCGTTCGCTTTGAATTGGCCTAGTATCTCTAGCGTTTGGAATTTGGAAATTTGGAAATTTGAATTTGAAGACGAAAGATTCGTTTGGTTTGAAGTTTCGAGTGGAGTTGAAGTCACGGTGGAGATTGTTAGAAAGTGACTTAAACTTCAGGGGTTATTTGGTAAATTTGGTAATTTGTGTGACTTGTCCTACAAGTTTGTTTGGAATTTGGTAACTAATCTATGACGGTTAGTTTTGCCCTATAAATAGGGATCATTAGCATTAGAATTAGTTGTACCTTTTGAATAATAGTTTGGTACCTTTTGAATTTGTGGTTGATACCTTTTGAATTAGGGTTTGGTACCTTTGAATTAAAATTTGTCTTTGAATTTGGTTTTCTAATTTGGTTTGTTATTTGAATAAAGCTTTCGCTTAGTTTTTTTGAATTTGTTTGTTTGTTTCGTTCGTTTGAATTACCAACAGTGTATAAGTAATAATATTGAGACACAATCACAAAATATAACCACCCACGAGACAGAAAATGAGGATCTTTATAAGCATGAAGTATACCTGCTCGGTCATCTGTTGAAACATCCCTGGACCAATTTGCCTGTGATAAACCCAGGGCCGGATTTGGCTATGGGCCTTAAGGGCGACGGCCCAAGGGCAGCCCAAGAGAGGGGGCATCATCTTAGCAGTCCATACTTAGCTTTAGTACTTAGTAGTCTCATTTTGGGCCATTTTTTGTAAAAGTCCAATAGCAACTTCAGTAACTCTCCTTGATACGTAAATCACTAAATCGTTATATGACTTTTTGACTTTTGATTGATTCAAAACTATACGTTATACACTTATACGTAGGGCATCAGTTATTCACATTCAAGGGGGTTTATTTTTGTTTTCTTCATCAAACGATCAGGCCATCAATTCATCAAAGTATCAATCGAACAAAAATAATAAGAGTTGAATTCGGAATAATCAAGGCATCAAACGAACCAAGCGATCATCTTTTTTTCTCTTCTACAATTTTGATCAGGTGATGTTGTTCCATACTTAATTGCTTATTACTCTTAATTGCTTTAGTAGGTAAATTTACACTCGAGATTATCATATTGCATCGCTCACAACCGTCAGGTGCCCAAAATAATAATAATAATAATAATAATAATAATAATAATAATAATAATAATAATAATAATAATAATAATTTGAGAGAGCTTTACACGGTTCTATGGATGTGTTTGTAATCAAAACGAAAAAGAATAATAATAGTGTTGCACAAAATAATGACGATGCTAACGTTAATATAGATAATGAAAATCCTATAAACAAAGAAAACCTAGAAAATGATGAGGTTAAAGCCAATGATGATAATGAAAATCCTATAAACAATGAAAACATAGAAAATAATGAGGTTAACACAAACGACTATAATGAAAATATTAAAAATAATGAAAATCTAGACAATGATGAGGTTAATGTTAGCGAAGATAAAGAAAATCTTATTGAAGAAAATAACGGAAGTCCTCAAAAATGTTATGTTGATGGAATTAATCACAATATTTTTGATGTAAGAGTTTGGGATGGTTTAGATTAACACTTAAAAGAGTTACTTGTAAGTAAAGGAGTCGTTAGAGAAACTAATATAAATAATGGAGTTTACGAAGAAAATTGATATGTTCCCAAATTTTTTTACTTGCATACAAGATATTGTTAACCTTTCCAGTCATGGTAGCGTCCGCAGAAAGAAGCTTTTCAAAATTAAAGATATTGAAGTCTTATATACGGAGTACAATGAGTCAAGAGAGGCTGAACGGGTTAGCGATCGTGAGTATTGAAAGTAAATTATTAGCAAATGTCGACTATGATAAGATAATTGATGTTTTTGCTGCAAGAAGCGCATGAAGACATCGTTTTAGGTGATCCATGTTGATCTTGTTATTCGAAATTTAACTCCTCATTTCGCAACATTTTATTTAATGAATAAAAATCGGCGTGGGGATGAGCCGCCTGACTTGACCAGGTTCCAAACCCCTAAAAGAAAATGTGTTGTTTGTTTACAAGGGGCATATTTCACTCGGCTCGCCCAGGGCATACGAAATCTCAGGACCGGCCCTGGATAAACCTCATTCCTACAGTTGCACTTTCTTTTTCCAGGAGCCGGCTTTAGAATGTTTTTCTCCCTCCAAACCTGATTATATTCAACCATAATTACACAAGCATGACAAAAAAAACTAGCAAAACCCAAAGCCACAAACCCAATACGAACCTATCACCTTATATTAAACGGTGCCATATATACACGGTACTCTATTTTGCCAACATTGTATTAAAAACAGTGATGTGCTATAAGGTGTGACGAAAGGAAACTGGCTGCTTTAAAAGTGTGTTAAATTAAAAGCACCAATTTTGCAATCATTTGGTGAAGTTTTCCTACCTTTAGTGACCCTCCCATGTACAAATCCTCCAATGTTGCATCTAAATCAACAACTACATCATCACCTTTTGCAACTCGGTCTTCCTCTTCCTGGTCTCCACCACCACCACCAAAAAACCTACAAAACACATGACATAGTCAGTACACGCAGACACACCCAAAAAGTGTGATTCAGGCTAGAAACTACTAGCAGCCTAACAAAAAGAAAGAGGATTGACAGCTGTTCTCAGGCTTACTAGCGGAAGGGATAGAAGAGAAGTTGTAATGTGAAAATACTTAGAAAAGAAACAAGGAGTGGGAAGCTATATAAATGCAAAATCAGCTACAATTTTATATTATTTAAAACGGCAAAAGCAAGTTCGAGTTTTCAATGAAGCAATGTGACGTGAAGTCAGCAAACAGATTCCGCAAAGAAGCTTGTAATGCCATATAATACTACTCTCAAACCAAAGTGTTGAGTCTTAAATGACTTATGTGATGCCTAAGCAATTGGAGTACTAAAACACCTTCAAAAGCTAACTATTGACAAACGATTTGACCCTAATAAACTTAACACTACAGGAATATGTGTACTTAATATACAGAGTAAAACAGTTTCGTAGCAAGTATTCGTATAACATATGATATTCCACTGCAAGCAATGTGGAAGTTGGATGTCATAACATCTTCTAGATAAGGAACAATGTGAGAAAAATCAATACATGTATACTTTTTATTGACGAGGATGGACACATAAATTACATTAGCTTCAAACATTGCCAAGAAAAGGAAACATTGCAACCACTAGTACTTTTTGTAGAAACAGTTGCCTTTATTAAGAGCGATTCTACTAATCAACTGCTAAACTGCTAGGCAGTTCAACAATGAGACGTGTTGTAAAATCCCTATATAGCACTGTTGACTCTTCTACAGCTTATAAGCAAATACTTGTTATAATCAAAGGTTAGGACGCGACATTAACTATTAATAAACTCTCCTAGAACTCTTATAGGATCCTATTTTCTTGACCAGTTTAGAAATAAATCCCTCTTAGGCAACAAATGACAAAGAGTCACCACAGAAACAGCAAAGAATACTATTAAGGTAATAGTGAGTTATTGTATTCTAAAAAAAGGACAGTTAAGTAAGTAAGGTAATTGTGAGTTCTTATAATCTAAAGAAAGAATAGTTAAGGCAGAATAATTGAGTGAGATTAAGCCAAAAAAATAAAATAAAATAATGTTCACAGAAATACATATAATGCCCCAAGCCTGAAATTAGCAGGCTAGCCCAATAGCATCCAAATCAACTAACAACCATGATGGAAGTTATTAATCACCCATAAACTAAGATTCTTCTGATATAATATTGTATTGAGTGTTGACTGTTGAGATTTGTGCCCAGAGAGCTTAGTTTGGTCAACTGGTAACTCAAAAAAGGAGAAGATATATGGGCGAATGGAAAATGAAAAAGGTTGCTTGTGACATATTTTGATCATTTTGGTAATTATGTTAAAAGAGTTTATTCCTGTAAATTCACTCTCTATAAGTTTCAGTCTCATAATTAGTTTGTACAAAAAAATCTAACCAAACTCAAAGTAGTTATAGTACATGATCTTATTGCATGTCTTAACTTGCTTCTTCAAGCTCCGACTCAATAAAAAAAAAAAAAAAAAAAAAAGCGTAATGCACATTTACTTTTTTTTATTATATAATATTTTTAAGAAAACACTAAATATAATTAGCAGCACATAGTTAATATTCTTTCGTTGTTATCAGATGTTTACTTAATAATCTAATAAAACAGTAATTATTGTTCCATTAATCATGAAAGGAAAGGTACAAGTCCATATGCCCTGCGTACTTTTAATGAACTACTATAAATTAATTAAACAAAATCTGAGTAAATATGTCCTCAATTAGCAACACTGTTTACGCCATCAGGTGGTCCCTCCACAACTACAAGAGCAAAGCACAGTTTCTGGTCTATACGAAACGACCACAATTGAATCTTTGATTTTTCCTTAAAAGAGGCCTTGTTTTCCTTCACAAACTTGTTCCACGTGGTCTTCAGCACCAAACTTTTATCCTTTCCGTTTTTCCACATCTTCAACCCCATTGGCATCTCTAGCGTTGGCGCAACTAGTCGAACCTCAATCTCCTCTCCATTCTCCAGTAGTGTCGATATCTCTTCAGGCTTCAAGAAATCTTTAGTTATGAGTAACGTAGGCGGCAAGCTCAACCTGCTTTTGGTTGAATCCAAATCACTCGGAGTCAACTCTTTCTGAATCACCAACGTTAACTCTAAACCTTTCATCTCATCAATTATAAACTTTTGTAACCGCTCTGTTACCTCATTCTCCACCACTGGTCCAGACTTAATCTTGGATGGTGTCTTTCTCTTCTTCTTATTGGGTTCATTGAGTTGGTTGGGCTGCAAGCATAAGTAAGGCTCGGCGGCGTTTTCAAGTTCTCGCCTGCGATAATAATTAAGATTCACAATTAGTTAGAATCATGATTAATCAAGAAAATAGATTTGAGAAAACAGGACATACTGTTTGAAACCAAACTTAAAAGATAGAGTTAATTGCATTTTTGATCCTTGTGGTTTGGCCAAGTTTCAGGTTTGGTCCCCAAGACTTTGAAAGTGCAGCAATAGTCCCCATTTGAAATTTGGGTTGCGCTTTTGATCTTTATTGGTGTGAAATGACCAAATTACCGTTGTCTTTTCTTGAAAAAGACAAAGGGTATTTTAGTTATTTAACTTTTTCTAAGGACAAAACTGCAATCAAAACTTTAAAATGAGGACTATCGCCGTACTTTCAAAGTTTTAGGGACCAAACCTTCAATTTGGCCAAACCACAAGAACCAAAAATGCAATTTACTCCAAAAGTAATACTCCGTAAACTAACATGCATAAAATAATACAATACCACCTTAAATGATCGAGTGACAACTCTCCAGCATCTGAAGTTTCTCCTGGAAATTGTTTCAGAAAATTAATAGGTTGGGGTGTGACCGGAAGACGACAATCTCCCGGAGATGGATTCAGAAATTCAATAAGTTGGGGTCGGCGTTTGTAAATCCCACCACTCCCATCCTGATCCGCCACATGAAACATACTCCCATACAAACCCTCAGACGGCGCGTACCCACCAGGTGGAGGAGCACCATACCCACCGTTTCCCTGCGGTTTGTTTTCCTTTGGAGGTTTGTTTGGGTTTTGGGATGGCTGTGAGCCGTATGGAGTTGAGGGTGCACCGTAAGGCTGTGCGAGTGCACCGTAGGGCTGTGCGTGTACACCGTAAGGTTGCTGTGGTATGCCGTAGGATTGTTGAGGGGGATGGCCGTAAGGTTGTTGGGGTGGGGCACCGTAAGGTTGGGCGGTTGGTGTGCCATAGCTTGAGGGGTTTTGAGGGTGTCCTGACATGCTTTTTTATTTGCTTTGATTTGATTATGGAAGGGGGATGTGTTTGTTTTTGGTGAGGGTGATCAGTGAGGACTTGAGTGGGGATTATATAAGTTGACATGAAGCTCAAAAGCAAAAAAATACAAGTTGTCTGAAACCGAGTAACCAATCAGTGAGGAGTTGTGTCGGTAGAAGCTATGTTTTGATCCTAGCTTTTCTACAAAAAAGGAAACAAAAAGGTGAAACAACCTCTTTCTACCATTATCCCATTCGGTTGGTGGTGCTTCACAAGAAGTTTAAGATAAAGGTAGATTTTGTTTTGGTTGATTATATATGTGGGCCCTTTAAATTGATGTTGAAAGCTAAATTTTCCGGCTCACAATTACACTGACATGATTTCGACATGATTTCACAAAACAAAATTTTAATACTAACTTTGAAGCAAGAACTTGATCGATGCTATGAAGTCGAATATGTTTATGACCCTTTATAGTATGTTTATTTATATTTATTTACTAGGTCTCTACCGTCCGATGGACGGTTTTCTTAATAGCTAATTAAAATCGACCATATTTAAGATTCAATATACACTAATTATAATAGGAAAAACAAAATGTATACACAGTAGTGCGATTAACTTTCCTTTAAAGAGCTTGATCCACAAAGTGACGCTCGGGACGTACCCTTCCTAGACGTATGCAACCTACCTATCGAAGAACGTAATGCACACACTTTGCGAGTGATAATATTAAAGGATTTATAAAAGAATAACGTGATGTTAAGTTTACGTGTTGAGAATTTATATGTAATAACAATTAGAGTATATATGAAATCAAAAAGAAAAGAAAAAAAGTTTAAGTCACTACTGAGTAATTATGTGTAGAAGTTGATGTTTTATGTGTAGAAGTTGATGTTGATGGTTGTAAAAAGGCATTTTAAACGGTTTGTTCAATTACAAAAATTACAGGAATAGGCAAAATCATTTTTTTTACTTTTTGCTTCAACTAAGTTATTGTTGCCTTTTTTGAAGTTTGTAGTAATTATTAATAATAATTTTATGTAAAAATTGCAATAAAACTATAATATCTATTGTTGGCGGTAGATAATTATATTAAGAAAAAACTGAGAAGAAAAGATGAACGTAAGAAACCAAAAAATAAAGTTATCAAATAAGTATTGATAAAAGTTAACTACATTTTTGGTCTTGTGGTTTGCCGGTATAACTCTTTTGGGCCATTAGTTTGATCCCCAATACATAGTCTCAGTTAGTTTGAAATACATAGCCACCGTCCACTACCGCCACCACCACCCACCACCACCACCACCTACCACCAAAACTTACCACTACCACCACCACACACAACTACCACCTACCACCACCACTCACCACCGCCACCCATTGCCACTACTGTCAACCATCACCACCACCCACCACCACCACCCACCAATCACATTTTTGGTGCTTGTGGTTTGCCGGTATAACGGTTTTAGTCCATTAGTTTGGTCTCCAATACATAATCTCAGTTAGTCCGAACTACATAACCACCGCCCACTACCATCACCACCACCCCACCACCGCTACGCACCACCACCACCACCTACCACCAAAACTTACCACCACCACCTCCAATCACTACCACCATGCACCACCGCCACGCACTGCCACCACCACCACCACCCACAACTACCTCCTACCACTCACCACCACCACCCACTGCCAACCATAACCACCACCAATCATCACCACCACCCACAATCGCAACCCACTGCCATGACCACCATCCACCACCGCCACCCACTGCCACGACTACCCACCATCACTTAGCACTGCCATCTGCTGCCACCACCGCCACCCACCACCATCCCCCACCACCACCACCTAGCACTACCACCTACGACCACCACTACCAATCACCACCACTAAGCAACACCGCCACCCAATGCTACCACCACCCACCTCTACAACTTATCAACACCACAACCACTAACCACCGCCACTCACTACCAATGATATGGAGCATTGGAATATAACATTTTTATGTAGATAAGTTTGACTATTTGCAATTTTTTGGGTGTACTAATTTTTTGTTAAATTTTAATGATTATTTCTTCATAATTTTGTTTATCATACATACCTCTTTCTTGGAACCTTTATTTTTACATAGTCTATGGTGGTGGTGATTGATGGTGGTGGTGGTGGTAAGTGGTGGAGGTGGGTGGTAGTGGTGGTGGTGGTGGCAGTGGTGCGCGGTGGAGGTGAGAGTGGTGTGTGGTGGTGGTGATTGGTGGCGGTAGTGGCAGTGGGTGGTAGTAGTGTCGGTGGTGGTGGTAAGTGGTGGTGGTGGAAATGGGTGGCGGTGGGGCGTGGTGGTGGTGATTGGTAGGGGTGGTGCTTGGTAGGGGTGGTGCTTGGTGGTAGTGGTGGTGGTGGCAGTGGGTGGCGGTGGTGGTGATTGGTAGTGGTGGTGGTGGGTGGCGGTGGTGGGTGATGTGACGGTGGTGGTTATGTATTTCAGACTAACTAAGGTTATGTATTAAAGACCAAACTAATGGGACATTCCATGAACCTATCTTAACCAAGGTTGACAGGCCATGTGTCATTTTTGTCCCCTCTCTTTGATGTCCACCACGTGGACCATTTTTAACCATGAGATTGCATTTATGGGTTACACGAAATCCTAAATGAATGTCTATTAATATCGGACCATTTCCTTGGAATGGACCAAGTCATTCTTAACACAGAAAATACACACACTAGTTACATCGTGAATGTTACCTCAAGTCTTGACTCCGTTCATATTCTGGGCTCCTTACCGAATGTGGGAAACCAAATGATTGACTACCGTCACTTAATACGTACCTTACGTAAACAAAGAAATGAAGAAGATTACACCCAAGCATAGTTTCTTTGCTTTATTCCTTATATATAACACTTTATGTAAACTTGATATATATGAAATATGATATCAATATATAATTCTATAAATTTTTTCATATTTTGTGTTGCTTTAAATCACACCTTAAAAAACATTGTGGCTCCGTCATGGCTCCTAAGACATATTAAAACTTAAATATATTTATGCGATTCTTTGGTGAAAAAAACATATAAAAAAAAAAAAAAAAAAAAAAAAAAAAAAAAAGTTAAACGAGAAATTTTGGTTCTTATACTGATACTAAGGACTTTTGGGGGGTGCTTGGCTAAGCTTATGATTGTAAAGCTCCTTAGCTTATGCATAATAAGATTAAATAAGCCCAAGTTCAGTGGTTTGATTAGCTAATTTTCACTACAAGAATTCAGGCGAATAGCCACGGACATATTTTGTGGGTAAAAGGGCCAAATTCGTGGGTAACTGATGAATACCCACAGATTATCCATGAACCTATTTTAATGGGGAAAACCTTCGAGGGTAAATGACTAGCCACGGCTTTTTTAACATGTGGGTAATGTTAACCACGACATTGTTTGTGGGCATTTTCGTTCAATCTGTGGGTAAATGTTGCACAGGATTTTCTAAGCTACCACGAAAATGCCCACAATTGTCATGTGGGTAATCTATGGGTATATTTAGCCAGCACATAATCTGTGAGTGTGCGCATTAAATCGGTGGTAAAATGTTTCACGGGATTTTTTACATTACCACAAAATTACACACAAAAGTTTTGAGGGAAATTCAAGGGTACACATAACCCACGATATAGTCGTGTGTAAATATCCGATGGTAAAAGTTTTCGTTTTACCCATGATACTTTATGGGTACATTTAACCACGGATATTTAAGTGTGAAAAGCCAAGTGTAATATTAGAATTTTACCCACAATAATTGGTAGGAAAGCAAAGGGTAATATTAGAAGTTTACCCATGATAATTTATGGGTACATTTAACCACAGATATTTAAGTGGGAAAAGCCAAGGGTAATATTAGAAGTTTACCCACAATAATTGGTGGGTAATATTCACCACAAAAAGTACCGGTAAAATTTGTGGGAATCTTTTGAGAAGTGATTTGATTGAAATTATTATGAAATATCTGGACAAAATTTGAAAAAGCTGTAAAATATAAATTAGGCATACAATATAACAAACATAAAACAACTTTATTAAACTTAACATAAACATAAAATATCCGAAAGGAACCAACAATAATTTAAAATAAAGAAAACAGCAACCTAAGATATGCAAACCAAAATAATCCTGAACCTAAACCACCAGACACATAGAAAATAAATTAACTCAGGTTGGCTGTGATGATCATCTTATTAGACTTCATGCTCTTCGGAGTTGCTAGTGTTTGGGTTTTGAGTTCCCCCCACATTATCTGCTTCATTGTTGTCTTCAGTGTCACTCTCAGTACTTGGGACAGGAATATCAAGATGACCACACAAGAACTCAAGAATTTGTTGTTGCTTACCGATCTGGCGAGTCAACTTTCTCTCCATCTCCAGATACTTGTTCTCCAAAGGTTCATGTGGCATATATGTTGCAGAAGTTCTAGTGGAGGGATTCGGATAATACGCAAATGCTTGTGAGCCAAGACCATATACATTTCTTTTCTTCACACCTCCGACCGCCTCATAATAAAGTGCTGATTCATTCACCAATTGGGATGACTCGCCTTCTGCATGATTTGCCTCACGTGCTTCCCTCAATCGCAACACATTATCCTGTTATTATATAGATGTGAAAATGAGTGATTATATACTAAATGAAAATGGTATTCACTTTTTAGATCAGAACTTACATTGATTGTTTTTGCCTTCTTATCGATAAAAGTTGTCTCATCATGATTTTTTGTATGGGTATACACAAAAAGTTCAAAAGGATTAGGTGGACGCTTTAATGTCGTTTCCTGCACATAAAATGAAAAAAATCAGAAACTAACATAAACTTTCGAAATAGATTTACTTAAACAAACAATAACATATTTTAGTATCATAGAACTACAACTAAGTTTCTTAAGCTTACAAGTTTCTTTGCATATTCACGATATGATACGGACCCTCCAGTATGAGTCGATGGACCATCACCCTTCAGACGATTCTGTGAATTTGTTTCTCGTTTCCCCTTGTACTCGGGTGTATCCCAATAGCTTACAAAACCTGCCCATGTGTCTTCACTTATAAATATTGGTTTTATCATTTTACGCCTAATGTCTCTCAAGAAATCTGTATAACGTTCAGAAGCTTTTGATTCCCATGCTGTCCTCACTTGTGTTTCCATTACAGGCTCCCATACATAATGTTTCTACATTAATCCAAATCATTAATAATCAGATATGTTATATGTGCATATCAAATATTTTAAATATCAGATGGTATACCTTAAATTCTTCAAAATAGAAGTTTTTGGTGTCTCGTTGCACCTTTGTCCATGTGAAGGCTCCATCATCAATTCTTTCTTTGAAAATCCTTGTTATTACTCGTGAGCATTGACTTGAATTTTCAAGGCTATTATAATATAACGAAGATGATAAAATCAGTGTAATCACATGAAATTGTGTAATCAGCTATTGAAATAATAGACCTTATACTTACAATCCATTGACAACAGTGAGTTGTTTTCTCCCAACTGTGAGTGACTGATTCTGAGAGCTTTCAACATTTGACCGAGGGCCTCAATTTGTCACAATAACATTTTCACTAGATGTTTCATTGCCATTACCATTGAAAGTTGAATCACTAACAATCTCATCTGTTGTTCTTTCAGGAGCATATGAGAGACCTCCTTTCCTTGTGTTCCCAACATTTCCTCTCGTCATATCACCATTAGAAGTTGAATCATCAAGAATCTCATCCATTGTTCCCTGAGGAGCATGCGAGACACCTACTCTTTTTGTGATCCCTCCCCTTCCTCTAGGCATTGCACTATTCAAAGTTGGATCAGTTGTAGTTGCGGCCGCTGTTCTAGGACGAGCATATGAGAGAAGTGATCTGTTGGTGATTCCTCCCCTTCCTCTCGTCATATCTGCAGCTATTTAAAATACGAGATGTTGATGAGATAGTAAACAAAATTGTAGATTAAACATTTACTGTATAAACTCAACAATTCAATGTTGCATAAATGACATATAAGTTACGAAATTACTTCGATGCTCTATAATGAATTATCTCTTAGGTCCTTACTGAACAAACTCAACAATGTGACTAACAGTCATGTTCACGAAAAGATTTTTAAGTCGTGTGGGGCTCATCTACCTTACCTTTGCTTCTACATGTTTGTGACTAAATTGTCGTTCAAATAAAACCACAACCACCTGTCTAATGATTTACCATTGGCCTAAATTAGTCTTTCATTTCTAAATTAGCTGGGCTTGTTTTTTATTGGCCTTATACTTTCTATAAGTTAATAAACAATACATATATAACCAAGAAACAAAAATACAACAAAATGGTATCTTCCTTAACAAATTGGTTAAGAAATTGGGACCAAAAAGAACACATATATAACAGTACAAAAAATGAAAAACAATACATAGACAGTCTATTGTCTATGTTCATGTCCATTCAAGAACTGTTTTTTATCTTATAGTTTTTTATGTCCATTCAAGAACTGTTTGGGATTGGCCTCGTGCATTGCACCTTTGAGTGAAGGAAAGTAGGATCAAACCAAACCAAACCTCTATTGGCTATGTTCTGTTTGGCAGTCAATTCTTGATACTTATAAAAATTGGTATTGGGATAAAATGACTCTGAATAACTTGGTTCTAAAATAATACAAATCGTTCAGAAGTGTATGGAAAGATCCATCGACTCAAAATTTTTTATACCTTTGACATAATTAGTATTGGTCTTTGAATTTACCGATTATGAAGCAATCAAACAACCCCTTAATCTACACATCATTTTCATTTAGATTAAAAAGTAACCCTAGGACAAGCATATAACACATTAACATATGGTCTTTAATGTTAAAATACTGTAATCTTATTCGAAATATACTCTAACACTTTGTTTGAATAATTGACAGGAAAACAAAATCATTAAAAAAAACACTTGTTCAATAAAACTACAATTCAAAATTGGAAAAATACTTTGGAACATATACGAGAAACATCAATAATGATTAAAATATCAAACAGAAATAAGAACACTCCAATTACAAAGAATGAAGCCTTTGATATATTCAAACTATATGCTAATATGAAATTAGATTGGGCACATACCTTGTTGAAAGTTGTTAATCCTTGTGATATTGCTTCTACAATTCGCTGGTACCTCCTATATTGAACTGAGTCAATGAAAATTATAAGCGATTAGTGCCGCTATTTATTCAACAACTGAGATCCGATTATTATGCGATTGTTATCAAGCTTAATCTTGATAAAAGGCGCCTTAATTTCCCGCTAAACCCTTATCATTTGCCGCTTAATTTTCAATCGCCTTCATTCAATTTGCCGCTTAGGTTTTCATTTGCCGCTTAAGAGTGAAAGGGTTTTATGTTTTTTTGGTGTAGAGTGAAAGGGTTATGCAATTGTATGAATATGAATGGACCAGACCCTGTTTAAAAATAAAAGAATAGACCGACCCTCTTATAATAAGGTTTTGGTTAATAAATATTTGATTTTTGTTATCAATATATTTTATATCATATACTCCGTATTTCTTATTACTCACATTTCATAGCTATTACATTATAAATAATTTTTTATGATTAGGTATAACAACATCAAGATTTTATTGCTATATGATATTAAGGTGTGTTAATCGGGTTCGGGTCAAATTGTCAAGGCTGAAAATAACATACGCAAACCGACCGTATTTGAATATGATTTAATTGGTCATGTCAAATCGGGTCGGATTCACTCGAGTCGGGTCTGTACGCAATCGGGTCAACCCGAATATGAGTAAAATATAATAGAATTGTCTATTTGTACTCGTTTAAATGGTAATTTATAAAAAATATATTTTTAAATATTTTAGAAAGCGTAAGGAGGTCAACAGGTTGACTTGAATCTGAGTTAGCCAGATATTTTCAACCCGATATCCGACCCTCTTTAGTATTCGAGTTATTTGAGTTGAAATCCGAATACAATTATTGACCGAGTAAGACGAGTAGACGACCATAATAGACTTAGTCGGGTTGTGTTCAGGTTCGAGTCCGTGTCCATATATAGTTTATGCTGATTAATGATGTTGTTTTAAAGTTTAAAACTTGTATTGTTGAATTGTATGTGTCTAATGTTCTATAATATACTTTTTTTTACAAAAATAGACGTCGCATTAGATTTTTACAAAAATGGACTTTCAATATCATCCGTTGGATTATATTATCCAAAGGTAAAAAATTAGGCGCAATTTAAAACTACATGACACATAACAACAAACACACGACACATAAGAAAATAAACACGCAAAATTCACTTACAATTACACGTCGCATGACGAACCGGGTTGACCCGACGGTCAAACCGGTAACCCGGTGATTTGACCTGGTTGATTTGAGACCTGGTTTTCAAAAACATTTGTGTTAACTATATATACTTTGTAAACAATCGAGTTGAGCTCAAACTTTGTGAACAAGTCTCGAAAAAGAGGCGGCGATCGAGTCGTGTTCACACAAACCTATCTGGGTTTAATGGCTGGTATAACCTCAACTTGACTTGACATGTTTATTAGCTATGCCTTAAAACTCAACCATAACCTTAACCTGGATATACATAACACATGTAACACGTTTATGAATTGTTATCGTGTTTAAGTAATGAATCAAACAGCTTCTTAGCTCGAGCTTGACAGGTATTCGGCTCGATTCGGCTCGTTTACACCCTAGTTACAAATTACTAGTATATTTATAAACTAACGTAGTTACTTCAATTAAACTTAAACTACATGGCATGAAT
This sequence comes from Artemisia argyi, assembly GCA_030686995.1. Lineage (NCBI taxonomy): Eukaryota > Viridiplantae > Streptophyta > Magnoliopsida > Asterales > Asteraceae > Artemisia > Artemisia argyi. The sequence continues at coordinate 51,205,478 of CM060709.1, forward strand.
ACTTTCGCTCAAATAAAAACATAACTTACATAGTACAATTAGCTAGTGGTCCTGATGATCATCAACATATCTTTTTTATAAAACAATAACTTGCATAGTACAATTAGTGGTCCTGATTAGGGGTGAGCATCGGTCAAGGACCGGACCCGACCGGACCAGATCGACAAGACAGAGGATCGACATAGCCAAAAAACCAAGACCGAGGACCGGACCAATTGTGATCGGTCCGGTCCGGTCTCGGTCAGTCCGTCGGTCGGTCCGGTCCAACAAGGCCAAATAATCGGTTTGTGGTCCGGTCCGGACCAGACCGACCAGACCGACGACCGAATTAGCCAAAAATCCAACACCGAGGATCGGACCGAATATGGTCGGTCTGGTCCGGTTCGGTTTCGGTCGGTCCGGCCTATAATTTAATACTCAATAAAGATATACAAAGAATACAAATGACAAGCTAATCCTAAAGTTATCTATTTTATCCATTCCTCCAATAAAACTCTGCCCTACCATAGTCTTGATCCATCGAACCTTGCACCAGTAGCCATCTCAGTAATATCATTCTCATTGTTGATTAAAAGGTTTGATTTGTTTTAATTTCATAAATTACTTTTACTGTTGTTTTATAATGAACAAGGGATTTCAAAGTTATTATATATACTTGGGTATGCCGAGTCAATTGAGTTGTTGTGTTTATAAGTACACTGTTGGGTTACAACATGAGCAAAAATCATAATCCTAATACATTATTAGAGTATACAAGTGTGCAGGTCATTGCACTATTATGACAGCCGCGAGTGTGGTTAGTAATACATAGATTAAGTAGAAAGTACATTGTGAGGTTACAATATTTTTTCCAACTGCTCAATTATCTGACAATAACATACTATTATACATACAGCATAACTGTAATGTACTGCATAGATGAGCCGCGACCACAGGTTTTGAAGTGGGTTACTCATTTTTCTGTTTTTTTTGTTCTGGGCTGGTTTCTTGGCCACTCGAGCTTATGAATAGCTCTTTCCTGATTGATGAATGGCCTGTTGGTTGTGCAAACGGGTGCGTTCCAAACGCGGGCTTATGTTTACACATATCAATAGAGGTATACAATAAAATCAAAGACAATATGAGATAAGCACAAACCTGTCTATAGTCGTTAGCATCGATATTGTCCATCAACTTTAGACCTGAAGCCAGTACCCAATGGAGCAAAAGGAACAATCCCGATTCCTAACTCTCTACAGGTAGGAATGACCTCGTCTTCTTCATCTCTAGTCCATAAAGATCACTCCAGTTGTACAGCTGTTATTGGATGAACAGCGTATGATCTTATGATGGTTTCTGGACCAGCTTCAGATAGACCCATATATTTTATTTTACCTTCTTCAACCGGTTTCTTGAGTTTTCCCATCTACAAAAAAGATTGTTCTCCCTTATAATCATCTATGAGCATTGTCAGTTTAGAACTAGCTACAACAAAACTAGTTCTGAATTTGTCAAACACTCAAACTGATTACCAAATTATCACAACTTAAATCCACATCTAACAACAAGCTAGAGCATAGTTGATACTGTCAAACACTCATGGCTGAGCTTGAATCCATGGCCATTGTGTATTTAAGTATTTTGTTTCCAATTTTATTAGTATTATTTATTTTTGTTATTTTATTTTATTTTTTACTTTTCAGGTTGTTCATTTGGTTTGACATCTACCACCAATAGAATATTAAATGAGAATGGATCGAGAATGGATGTATAAGAGGTTTACAGAGGACCGTAGATACATTAGTCCTGAATTCATCGATGGGGTTGAAGCATTTGTTGAATATGCTTGCCAACAATCAGCATACATGGACAAGGATAAAATACGATGCCCATGTAGAAATTGCAAAAATCAAGCATATCGTTTACCGGTATATGTAAAGTTGCACTTAGGCAATCACGGGTTCATAAAGAACTACTATCAGTGGGTTTTCCATGGGGAACCTTCAACGGCATCAAGCTCTGCACATTCACAGACTAATACCTCATCTATTGGAGATGTAGAAGGGTCAAATTCATATCGCAACTTGGTCATAGATGCTATAGGTCATGATTTTAACCCACCAACCGATGAAAATGAAACCGAACCACCAGACTCAAAAACTCAGAAGTTATATGATTTGCTTCATAAAGCAGACGAACCATTATGGTCAGGTTGTTCAAAACTCTCACAATTGTCTACGATTGCAAGGTTGTTAAACATTAAGTCAGAGGGTCGCATTACTGAAAAGGTATTTGATGATATATTGAAATTGTTGAAAGATGCTTTACCGTCTGATAACAAGTTGGTTGGTAGTTTTTATGACACGAAAAAGTATGCTGCAGATTTAGGCCTTCCCTGTCAGAAAATCCATGGTTGCATTAATGGATGTATGCTCTATTGGGATAAAGATATTGATGCAACAATTTGCAAATTTTGCGAGCACCCTCTTTATAAACAAATAAAGAGGGGCGTCAAAAAGAGGAGAACTGAAGTACCACATTGTTGAGCATGTTCAAACGGATGGTGTAATGTTCCACCCATCTGATGCCGAGGCATGGAAACATTTTGATTGTACGCATCATCCTTTTGCATTAGAGAAACGCAATGTAAGATTAGGGTTATGCACTGATGGGTTTCAACCATTTGGCCAGTCCCGAAAAAAATATTCTTGTTGGCCGGTCATTATGACACCATATAATTTGCCCCCATGGATGTGTATGAAAGACCCGTATATGTTTTTGACAATTATAGTACCTGGACCAAAGAATCCAAAGCAGAGGTTAGATGTATATTTGCAACCGTTAATAGCAGAATTATTAGATCTTTGGAAGGGTGTACGCACATATGATGTGTCAAAGGAACAAAATTTCCTTATGAGAGCTGCACTTTTGTGGACAATAAGTGATTTTCCAGCTTATGGAATGTTGTCTGGGTGGAGTACATCGGGAAAGAAAGCTTGTCCATATTGTCTAGACAACACAAAAGCTTTTAGCTTATCAAATGGTCGAAAGGTTTCATGGTTTGATTGCCATCGCCAATTTCTACCAGAAAGACATCATTTTCGACGAAACAAAAATGACTTTATTAAGAATAGGGTTGAGCCGTCTCCATCTCCGTTAATACTAACAGGTGCAGAGGTTATCATGCAAATTGATGATTTCACATTAAAGAAAGTTACAGAAATCGGTGGTGTGGAATCAAATGCTTCCGTTAGCAAGTTATGTGGTTGGAGGAAACGAAGTATATTCTGGGATTTGCCTTACTGGAGTACTAATCTTATCCGTCATAATTTGGATGTTATGCATATTGACAAAAATGTTTTTGAGAATGTATTTGAAACAGTGATGGATATAGAAGGAAAAACTAAAGATAATTGATTCGCCTTAAACTAGTTATCTTTTATTTCTCAACCACTTGTGAATGGTCAATAGTAAAGTCAAACTAATCAAGCCAAATGCTTCCGTGGAATACAGTGTTTCCCCGGGTCGTAATATCCCAACGAGGTTGTGATGGTATTAAAAACGAATCTGTGATTAGTGAATGTGAACAGGAAAGGTATAAAAGTGTGTGTGAGTGATTACACTAGGGTTTTATAACTTAAAATAACTTAGATAAACTATTGGAATGATTACGTGAAAGACAGATATCTAAAACGTATAAACGTACACCAAATTAAAATCAGACGCGATTGCGTACTGAGAAAAATGTGAGTTTTAAGAAAAATAAACTACAAGGGTTACAAATGAAAATTCTATAAACTTAAACTTAAAATAAAATTAAATTAACAAGAAAACTATTTTTTAGATTATTATATTATTTATTATTAATTATTTAATTAAAAACTATTTAACTATTTAATTAAACCTAATTTAAATCAAACTAAAAATTATAAACACTACAAATTAAACTAAAAACTTACAAAAATAATTTCTAAACTTAAATTAGAACTTGAAGAAAGTATAAAAAATAAAAATAAATATTTTTGTCTTTTTATGAATTTTCTATTAATTAAAAACTATTTATATTATTTATACTAATTAAACTATTTTAAATTACAAATAATACTAAATCAACTTAGAAAATTATGAAAAAATTTATAAAACTATTTTATAACTTATAGAAGCTATAAAAAATATAAAAACTAGGTGTTGCTATATAAAAATTAATTATGCTATTTATAACTTATTTATTGATTAATTACTAAATAAACTAATATTAATTATAATAAATACTAAATGACAAAACAAAAATCTGAGAAATTTATTAAAAATACTTTAATATATAAGGAAAATAATAAAAATCTAAAAATGAAAATTAAAATTAAATTAAATTAAATAGAAACTATCACTTATTTTTATATTTGTTTTTCTGGATTTTTCTTTTATAAAACTATATTATACTTAAAAATAAACAACTTTTGTAAAAACAATAATTTTATAAGCTACTAATAAGCACTGTGGAAGCTTATTGCTACCACAGTTGACTTTTGTTGACTGAAATGAGAAATAAGCTCAAATGAGCTTATGTGGGACCCACTATGGATTAATCTGATCCTAATAAGTACTTTGGACTTGTCTAAGCTTAATTTGGTCAAATAAGCTCAGTAGATAAGCTGATAAGCCAAAATAAGCTAATCCAAAACTTAATTTTAACACAGAATGGGGACAAACTTGATGGGCTTATTTAAGTGGGGTCAACAGTGATTCAAGTCAAACAAAAGTCAATGGGGAATCTCTGGTAGGAGGGGGTTCAAAGATACTAAGGTTATGGTGTGGGGCCCACTGAGGTGGTCAGAAATCACCACCAAAGTGGTGGTGATGGCTGTGTATCTGGTGCAGGGGAAGAAGTCTTCCCTGCAGTTGTGTTTGGGGGTGAGTGGGGTCCACAACAAAAATCTTAAAAATGTAACAAAGATTGGATCTCAAAGATGAACTGGTAGAGTATTACTACAACAAGTTTTAGCTCCTAGGTCTAATCTCATAATTCAAAACAAATCCTTGAAGTTTTGTCAAAACATGAGGAATGTAATTTTGACTTTTGATGAAAATCAACTAGTTTGACTATTGTGAGATTCTAGACTATATTACTGATTGATTAAGCTATGATAAGCTATAATAGACTTAAAATAAGCTAAAACTTAAAGATATAAGCTAAATGGTGGGTTTATGAAACTAAATTCCTTGACAGTTAACTGTCAAGGGGTTTGGTTATGGATTTTGACTTTCACTAAATACTTGCTACTTATATGCCCTGAACAAGTAATTTTTAACCTAGGTGAATGTGTGGAACCTGAGAATACCACCTAAAAACACCACACAGTCCACAGACTTAGCAATTCCAAACACTACCTTATGATGACTAATTTTTTATTTTCACTACAAATTATTGTATAAGATCATGAGATTGATTCCAAAGTTAATATTATGGTGTAATAGACTAGTTTAAACACAAAAACACAGAGAGTAACAACTATTATGCAAAAATCACAAGTATTCTATTTTGACAGTGAAAAGTAAATATTGAGCAATCATGAATTTTAAAGAACAAGCATGAGATATTAAGCAATAATCTTATCTAATAACACCAAAGAAGTATAAAAAACAACAATAAGCAATACTATGAACTAATACACAGTGAAATACAAAATATTATGAAATAACTTACAAATGAATCAATACTGAAAATCTAGGAACCAGGGAACAAGATCACTTCCTACTGACTTCCACAAGTCTACTAACCCAGAAGCAATCCAAATCACACCCTGCTCAATCCTTCTTCCTCTCTTCCCTCTATTTTTTATTTTCTTTATATTTTCTTAATTATTTTTGGTATTTTTCTATTTAACTGAATATTGCTAATTTATAGTTTCTGAAAGATCAATAAGCTTTGTCAAGGCTTATATAAGCTAAGAGAACCAACAAATAACAACAATGAACAACGTTCAAACTTTTTGAGACTTTTGAAATTCAAAGAAAATACATAAACTGAGATAGCAACTGAAATTGGAAATTGATTGTGGAAAAAGAGTTACAATACACTGATACAACTTAAATGATTACTCAAAAGCTTAAGATTACACTAAGAATGTTGAATTATACTAATCGACACTAAATTACACTACACTAGTCTAATACTTTTACTCTTCTGCTTCATTTCCCTTTTGTAGCTATTTTCTGAGCTTGTGGGACCCACTGGGTCATTTCCCACCAATTCCTAACCGTTGATATTGGCTAATCAATCCACACCGTTCAAATTGTTTCTTGGCGCCAAAGTCCAAGGGGGTACTGTGTTATGCGTGGAGAGGATATCAAGGAATTAAATGAACTTTGGGGGCTTGTGTGAGGTGGAGGGTGAGGTGGTGAAGTGTGGGGAGCAAGTTATGGACAGGTGGAGGTGGTGGTATTGATGCAGTGGTGGTGGTGGTTTTGGGAGGGAAAAGGGAAGCTGGGGTGGTTTTGGTTTGTGTTGATCGGGGTATTGACCAAGGGATTGGGTGGGCTGGATTTATTTTGGGCTTGGGAAAAATAAAGGGAGTGGGCTGTGAGAGTGGTATGGATTGGGTATTATTTTGGTTTTTTTGGGTATAATAATAATAGGGTCCGTTTGGTTATTAACTTGGAAAACCACAAGGACCAATTTTGTATTTATTTGAAAGTTAAGGGTCTGACTTTGTGACTTTCCAAAGTTTATCATGAGTGTCTAAATTGTCATATGTGAATAGTACAAGGGTATATTTGATATTTTTCACTTTTGAAATACCCGGGGACTATTTTTGCCAATTCACCAAACTTCAGGGACTAATTATGTAATTTCACCAAACTTCATACCAAGGACCATTCCTGCAAAAGATTATTAGTACAAGGACCAAAATTAATTTTTCTCAAAGTTTTTACATCCTAGGGACCATTTCTGTCAATTTGCAAAGTACAGGGACTAAACTTGTAATTTTGTGAAACTTTGCACCAAAGGACTAAATATGTAACTTTATGATTAAAAAGGACCTTTGGTGACTTTTTCATGTTTTTAGAATAACCAGGGACTAGTTTTGCCAATTTATGAAACTTGAGGGACTGAAACTGCCAATTATGCAAACTTTGTACGTTTTTCATCTGTTTTTGCATATTTTGCATTTGAAACATATAAAACACACTTTTAAGATATTTTAAGTATTTTGATGCATATTTGAGTGTTTTTGTATGTTTTGGCAGCTCAGATTGGTATAAAATGATGAGTATTTAGACACATCAATCCCCCACACTAAACTATTGCTAGTCCCTAGCAATCTATTGAGAAAAACTTAATGGATTTGAAAAACTCTTTACCAAAAGCCATCACTTCTGGAGTAGCCAGGTGTGAGAACTGTGGTACACCTGATAACCGTGTGATTTTGAGCAAATCACCAGCTGTCAACGGATTTGATTAGTCTTTACCAAAAGCCGTTTGCTTCTGGACTAGCCAACTCTTGATGGAATAGTCAACATCTTGGTGAGCTGATTTACCAATTATGGATTTTCCACTGCCTTTACCACAAGCCATAATCTTGCGGGCTAGCCAACTCATTCGCTTTATGGGATATGGCGAGTTGAGGTACCATACAATTTTTGGCAAATTGCAAGCCATAAACGGGTTTGAGTTATCTTTACCAAGAACCGTTTGCTCCTGGATTAGCCAATCCTTATGTGGGTTAGACATGGCGGACTGATAACCATTTATTGCGTTCTAAGTGAGAAAAAATTTTAAAATTTTGGCTAAAATGGGGGTTCTTGATGGAACATGTGTTTAAATTCGTTAGAATAACGAATCTCCCCCCACACTTAGAACTGAATATTGTCCTCAATATTCAAAGTACCGGGTGTTAAACCAACACTTAGAACGTAAGAAGAAAATATTCCTTAGCCTTTATTTAAAATGTATATACATACAATTATTTTTTAAGATAAAACTTCTTAAATAGAAGCTATCACTATATTTACATTTTTTTTTAGAGAGGATATATATATATATACAACATGTGGGGCATCTCCCCCACACTAGGGTGAAACATGGGTGAAAACCTATGTACATGCTACTGTTTTTGATTACCGAGTCGCTAACTTGACTAGACCCCGAATTTATTTGTCCATGGGGAAGTAAGTGGAAGAGACAATCTCAATCGGACTTTCATTCAAGAGGTTTGGATAAACATTTGAAGCATGTGAAAGTTCCACACCGATGAGATATAATTACCCGGCTCATAATTTATAAATGAGAATGCCGGGATCAAAGATAATGTCTTCATTCCCGAAGGAGTGAAGAACAGGATAAGGAACAGAATATATGAAGAAAAGAAAGAAAATCATGATGAAAATCATAACTAACTCCTCATCTTCAATAGGAGAATTCATTGTTTCATGAATCTCCTCTTTTAAGCTCGTTTGATCAAGACATATTATGGGTATGTCTAGATCAAAATAAAAGTTATCATACTCCGGAGGAGATATGATATGAGTGAGTTCACCGGAGAACTCCTCAAAGGTGAATGATTCGTATTCGGGATTGAATTGAGTGAGTTCACTGGGGAACTCCTCAAAAGTAAATGAATCATAAACGGGAAGAGAATTATAAGAATGAGAAGTGGTAATACCACTTATCTTCTCTTCCGTTTGATCAAAATGGAACGTTTGCAATTCTGGAATAGAATCATTGATCAAAATCTCACTATCCTTGACGGGGATAGGAGATGAAATAGGCTTTTCATTAAAAGCCTCGATTCTAGAAATGAGAAGATTAGCATTTAATAATGTAAGACGAAGAGCTTCGTCTTGGATAATTTCTTCCTCATTCTCATCTTCTGAGTTGACAAGCTCAGAAGGCAATTCCTCCACATAACTAATGTTTCCACAAGATAAAGAATAGTCCTCATCAGAATCAGAGAACTTCTCAATATGATCATTTGGAAAGACAATAGGGGGAGGAATATCACACATATGTTCAAGAATTTCCTGTGACTCTCTTGGGATTGAGACAAGGTTCTCAACACTAGACTTTATGAATTCGTCCGATTCCTTTGCAGGAATAGTGTCAAGATGCTCGTCCCCCATGCTCAGAGAGTGAGTGGGAACCTCGGGTGTGATAACAGCAGACTCAGGGAGATGAGAAGGACTAGCAGTAATGGAGTCTACAAGTTCCATTATTTCTACTGCTGGTGATTCAGTTATATTCTTTTCTCCCTGTATATCCATGGAAGAAGTCTCAACTGATGAACTTGATGAGGTATCATCACTTTCATCATCCTCATCGAGAAGAGCAGCATTTTGAAATTTGGTACGTGTTATAGCTGCTTGTTTTAAGACTAGTAATTCTTCCATGCTTCTTTCGTCTCTAGCAGCATGTTTTTCAGCAAGTAATTCCGCGATAGATTTATCACGAGAATATTGAGTGAGTGGAGATTGTGGGGGTGTGGATGTGTCAAAACCGGATGTATCAGAACTGGAACAATGTTCAGGTTTATAATACGGTTGACATTTGAAATCATCATGAGGACCCCCACAATATACACAAGAAAACTTTGGTGCATTGTGAGATGACATATTAGCCAACTCCTCCCTAATGTTTTTAAGTTTTTCAAGAACCTCTAGACAAGGGTCTTGCTGGTTTTGAGGAGTTGCTTGGTTCATTTGGTATTGTGGAGGTGGGTCTTGAAACGAATAGTCGTAATTGTTACAAGGAAATCGATTCCTTGTTTGACAATCAGAGCTAAAATATGGACCTCCACAGTACTCACAACAGTAAAACTGTTGAGTCTGGATTGGTGTATTTTGATACGAAGCATCATTGATATTTGGATAATATGATTCTTGCTCGTATGAATGTGATGGGTAGTTTGAAAAATTTGAGGAGTTGTTGAATGAGTTTTGATTAGGATCATAAGCAAATGAATTACTCGACCCACAAAACAAACAACTCCCGTCTCGAATATCATTACCACATTGTTCACATGTACACCAACGACATGGAAAACCGAAAAGCGGCTCACCACAACCGTCACAAGGGACAAAATCTGGAGGTGGGACAAGTGGTGTGCTCTGAGAGCTAGCAATTTCCACCACTTCCGTTATGGTCTCGGGTTTTTGTTTTTGATAATTGTGAAGATTGGGTAAGTCGTTCTTTTCAGTCACTGCCCTAAGCTCTGTACGTTTGCTTGACAAACTTTTAACCGTAAACCGTGAAAGATCAGGATTGATTCTTGAAGGTTTAGGAGCATTTGTGAGCTCAGGTTTTTGGACAACCGTGGTTTGGACGTATTTAGCACCTCCATCGTCAGAGGAAAGTACAAGGTCCTTTGTCACCTTGGTTTCATGATCTCTTTCCTTTACTGGAGAGGGAATATGAATCGAAGGTCCATCATAATCAACATGACATCTCGACATTTTTGACAAGGCCATAAGTTTTTCAACTTCGCTTTTAAAGGCCCTTTGTTTAAAGAAATTGTCATTGAGAGATGCCATTAGAATCAATTATGGGACAAGTGGAAGAAGGTAGAATCAAAGGGTTTTGGGGATGAGAAATGAAGAATCAAATAGGTAGGGGTGTAAAGGTGAATAAAAAATATGGATAAAAGATGGTAAATATACAATGGATGTATATCCAGAATCACTAATACGCAAAATCGTTTAAAATAAGCGCACAACCTCCCCGGCAGCGGCGCCAAATTTTGATTCGCCTTAAACTAGTTATCTTTTATTTCTCAACCACTTGTGAATGGTCAATAGTAAAGTCAAACTAATCAAGCCAAATGCTTCCGTGGAATACAGTGTTTCCCCGGGTTGTAATGTCCCAACGAGGTTGTGATGGTATTAAAAACGAATCTGTGATTAGTGAATGTGAACAGGAAAGGTATAAAAGTGTGTGTGAGTGATTACACTAGGGTTTTATAACTTAAAATAACTTAGATAAACTATTGGAATGATTACGTGAAAGACAGATATCTAAAACGTATAAACGTACACCAAATTAAAATCAGACGCGATTGCGTACTGAGAAAAAGGTGAGTTTTAAGAAAAATAAACTACAAGGGTTAAAAATGAAAATTATATAAACTTAAACTTAAAATAAAATTAAATTAAAAAGAAAACTATTTTTTAGATTATTATATTATTTATTATTAATTATTTAATTAAAACCTATTTAACTATTTAATTAAACCTAATTTAAATCAAACTAAAAATTATAAACACTACAAATTAAACTAAAAACTTACAAAAATAATTTCTAAACTTAAATTAGAACTTGAAGAAAGTATAAAAAATAAAAATAAATATTTTTGTCTTTTTATGAATTTTCTATTAATTAAAAACTATTTATATTATTTATACTAATTAAATTATTTTAAATTACAAATAATACTAAATCAACTTAGAAAACTATGAAAAAATTTATAAAACTATTTTATAACTTATAGAAGCTATAAAAAATATAAAAACTAGGTGTTGCTATATAAAAATTAATTATACTATTTATAACTTATTTATTGATTAATTACTAAATAAACTAATATTAATTATAATAAATACTAAATGACAAAACAAAAATCTGAGAAATTTATTAAAAATACTTTAATATATAAGGAAATTAATAAAAATATAAAAAGTTAACTTACTTAATAAAAATCTAAAAATGAAAATTAAAATTAAATTAAATTAAATAGAAACTATCACTTATTTTTATGTTTGTTTTTCTGGATTTTTCTTTTATAAAACTATATTATACTTAAAAATAAACAACTTTTGTAAAAACAATAATTTTATAAGCTACTAATAAGCACTGTGGAAGCTTATTGCTACCACAGTTGACTTTTGTTGACTGAAATGAGAAATAAGCTCAAATGAGCTTATGTGGGACCCACTATGGATTAATCTGATCCTAATAAGTACTTTGGAGTTGTCTAAGCTTAATTTGGTCAAATAAGCTCAGTAGATAAGCTGATAAGCCAAAATAAGCTAATCCAAAGCTTAATTTTAACACAGAATGGGGACAAACTTGATGGGCTTATTTAGGTGGGGTCCACAGTGATTCAAGTCAAACAAAAGTCAATGGGTCATCTCTGGTAGGAGGGGGGTTCAAAGATACTAAGGTTATGGTGTGGGGCCCACTGAGGTGGTCAGAAATCACCACCAAAGTGGTGGTGATGGCTGTGTATCTGGTGCAGGGGAAGAAGTCTTCCCTGCAGTTGTGTTTGGGGGTGAGTGGGGTCCACGACAAAAATCTTAAAAATGTAACAAAGATTGGATCTCAAAGATGAACTGGTAGAGTATTACTACAACAAGTTTTAGCTCCTAGGTCTAATCTCATAATTCAAAACAAATCCTTGAAGTTTTGTCAAAACCTGAGGAATGTAATTTTGACTTTTGATGAAAATCAACTAGTTTGACTATTGTGAGATTCTAGACTATATTACTGATTGATTAAGCTATGATAAGCTATAATAGACTTAAAATAAGCTAAAACTTAAAGATATAAGCTAAATGGTGGGTTTATGAAACTAAATTCCTTGACAGTTAACTGTCAAGGGGTTTGGTTATGGATTTTGACTTTCACTAAATACTTGCTACTTATATGCCCTGAACAAGTAATTTTTAACCTAGGTGAATGTGTGGAACCTGAGAATACCACCTAAAAACACCACACAGTCCACAGACTTAGCAATTCCAAACACTACCTTATGATGACTAATTTTTGATTTTCACTACAAATTATTGTATAAGATCATGAGATTGATTCCAAAGTTAATATTATGGTGTAATAGACTAGTTTAAACACAAAAACACAGAGAGTAATGATGAGGCGAAAAATGATCCGTTTTTAGGGGGTCATTTAAGCCCGAATCCGACTTTATTTGATCAAATATTGCCCTAAATCGTTCCTTTTGTGATTTTAGGTACTTGGAGAGTGAATTCTGGAAAAGAAGCCATTTTGGACGTTTTTGGAGCATAAAAGTGAAGAAAACGGCAAAGTATCAATTTTCCATGCTGGAAGCACTAGGTGACGGCGTCAAGAGTTACACCTGACGGCGTCAGATAGCAAGAATAAAATACCGTAGGTGGTGACGGCGTCAAAAGCCATCCTGACGGCGTCAAAAGTCCCAAGAATAAAATACCGTAGGTGGTGACGGCGTCACACAGGCCGTCATAAGGAGATCAAGGCCGTCCGAGGAAGTATTTGGCGGCGAGGTGACGGCGTCACAAGCTTGTCTTGACGCCGTCAGCCCAGTTTTCCTATATATAGTTTTCTAGTTTTTTCATTAAAGAGAGAGAAGTTTTGGAGAAACCCTAAAGACGAATTTGGGTGAACTTTTACAGGTTTTTCAAGGGTTCCAAACCCTTGATACCTTGCATTGTAATTGAGATAAGTATTCTTCTAATTCAATCAATATGTCTATGTGTTGGTTGTCTATACCTTGTTCTTGTCTCAATTCAATTATGCTAGGCTAGATCTCTCTTGTGTTTGCTTAGATCTAATGAAACCTAGATATTGATTATGTGTTGATTACTTGTTTATTCTTGTTGTGGATGATTGATTTTATATGTTAGGCTTAAGAAAACTGGCAGATCTCCAAATGGTAACATGCTTGAACGTCTTAAGAAACATGAACCGAGGCGTACTAGGTCTTTATTGGTTGTATTTAATGCATGAGCCACTGTTTACAATCCCTATAGTTGTGCTGGGTCATGGTGTAGGAGGAGATAAGAGCTCATAGAATTGGGGAGTTATGTATGCCACCCCATGAATGGTATTAAGGAATACGATCCGTCATCCATGCAATTATAACAAGTAATTAACATGTAAAAGATATCTAGGGAGTAATGAAGTCTAAGTAAACACATTTTCTCCAATTACTGCTCACAACCTTAGTATAATTAGTTTATTTTCATTTTTATTATTTTATTTTGATTGCATCTTAGCTTTGGGTTAGTTGATTAGCAACGAATTCCGCCCACTCCTTCAAAACCCGAGATTTTACTTGCTTTCATAAAAACATAAAAATACAAAAATAATCATCCCTCACCTTTAGAACTAATAATTTAGGCTTTCTAATCCTAGCGACACTATTCCCAAGCTGAACGATCAATCCCCCGGTACTTGTCACTATACTATACTACAACGATCAGGTACACTGCCTGGTGGGGGTTGTAAGCTTCTCGAGATCCCTCGAGAGGTAAAGCAAGGTGCGATTCCCACGCATCAAGTTTTTGGCGCCGCTGCCGGGGAAATAGTTATTGTCTAGGTTAGGATTTCTTTTTATTAGGTCTACTTGCTAGATTCCTTTCTAGTAAGATTTTATTTTTATTTTTAGATCTTCTTTAGTCTATCTTATTTCTTTGTGCCTTTGTTCGTAACTCTTTACCATCCGACATCATGGAAGGTGGTAACATCTTTGAACCCGTCATCCCACCACAACAAAACCTACCACTAGAACCCCTTAGGCCCCGAACCTTAGGAGAGTATTCTCGACCTAGCCACCAAGGCTACCGAAACACCATTGAGCTCACCGGAGCCAATGTGACCCCCTTGCGATCCGACACCATCCGGTTGGTGCAAAGCGGATGTGCATTTCATGGACTTCGTTCCGAAGATCCAAACCAACATCTTAAGGACTTTCTCAAAATCGTAGATTCCATAGACCTAGGTGTTGAAACTAGAGAGACAACCCGTCTACGCCTATTCCAATTCTCTCTACGGGATCAAGCTAGTCAATGGCTTGAGCGTTTACCCGCGGGATCCATCACCACATGGGATGATCTCACCACTCGTTTCCTTGCTCAATTTTTCCCACCGGGGAGAACTACTAAGCTTAGGAATGACATCTTGATGTTCCAACAACGTCAAAATGAATCTCTTTATGAAGCATGGACTCGTTTCAAGGACTTACTCCAAAAAGTCCCTCATCATGGCATAGATCTTTGGCTCCAAGTCCAAATTTTTTATGACCATATCGACATCCCCACGAGGCGAACCATTGACCAATCGGCCGGTGGTAAGCTACGTGATCTTAGTGCGGAACAATCATGGGAACTCATAGAAGATCTTGCTCTCTATGACAACGAAAGTTGGAATGATCCCCGTGACTTGAACAAAACGGTCAAGGCAATATCTTTGCCCTCGAACAATTCTAGCACTCCCGACCGTAGGATCATGGAACTTGAGGACCAAGTCAAGTTTCTCATGAAATCCTACGATGCTCCTAAGCCTTCAAGCCAAGTGAACAAAATCACTTCTTCATGCGAATTATGTAGTGGTCCCCATGACACTCGTGATTGTGTGGAACTCCCCAGAACAGCTTTTGCGGACTACGCATCCACGCGTACCGACGAAGCGGGAGATAAGTGGTACACTTTCAAGCCCGAGCCAAACACATACGGTGATTCATACAACCCCTCATGGAAAAATCACCCAAACCTTAGGTGGAAACAAAATCAACCCAATTCATCCAACCCACCTAATCATTACCAACCAAACGGTCCACCATCCAACCGTACTTTCAACAACAATCCTTCTAACAACTATGGTAGTACCAACAGTCTTGAAGGATTGATGTCAAAGTTCATGGCATCTCAAGAAGCCCGCATAACTAGGTTTGAAACCGAATTCAACCAACAACAAACGGAGATGACCAACAAGATTGACAACTTGTTGAAAGCCCTAAACAACCAAGCGTTAATCACACCTAGGAAGGACACTAGGGACACCAATAGTGGAAGCCAAATTAAGGACCCCTCATCATCCAAACATGTCCATTTTGTCAATGTTGTCACCATTAAACCAATAGATAAGGAGATAGAGGAGAGTGACAAGGATGAAGTTAAAACAGAAGCCGATAGTAAGGATGAGAGTAGGGAAGTTGAGGTTAATAAGGATGAGGAACTAGAGGAGGTAGAACCTATAGAAGAATACTTTGATAAGCCGCCAACCAAGGAAGAACGGGAATACCATAAGGATTTATTCGATAGTCCCGAGAAAACATATATCTTTGGCGACCCCCTTATAAAAATGGGAGACCCCTCTAACATCAACATCCCATGCAATATCGGGCACATGCATATATGGAAAGCTTACATCGACCTTAGATCGCCCGTGAACATCATGACTAGGACTTATTACAATTGGGTGATGAAGAAGCAACTCAATTTTAGGATGATGCCCGGTAAGAATCTGATAAGTAATTTTGCAGGAAGAGTGAAAGGATTGCATGTGATTATAGGGAATCTCACTTATGAGATCGATTTTATGATAGTTGAGGACACTCGTCCGGTGATTGATGCTAACCTAAGCCAAATAATATTCGGAAAACCATTTGTTGAGACCACTAGGATGAGTTATGATCCGACTTTAGGGATAGTTAGATTCAAGAAAGAGAATGATGAGGTTGCTTATCAAATGCCCTACAAGATCGAACAATACCGCCTTCTCTCTAATTTCGAAAAAGAACACAAGCAAGCAGCTTATTATAGGAATGAGGAGGATAGACGTAGGGGAGTAGAGTATGTTAGAAATAGAATGCTTGGTTTCTACAAAGAGTGCTTGCAACTAGGTCCGGAATACAAAACTGGTTTAGAAGACGACCTAGGGAGTGGAACCAATGATGAGATCACGTAGTAACCCATAGACTTGAGTCTAGCTACAAGACTCGTAAATAAAGAAAAGCGCTTCTTGGGAGGCAACCCATGTTTTGTGTGATTTTATTTGTTTGATTGTTATTTGCTTCCGCATGCATGCTTAGTTTTTATTGTTGGTTGATCATGTTTCTCAATTAAAACGTGGAAATACTTTACTATGTTGTTTAACCTAGTCTTAACTCCAACCTAAAAGTATTTTTGCAAAAGATAAGTGTAAGGGGAAACCCCAAATATGTTTTTAAGAAACAAACCGATCATGATTCTCCACGATAATAAATGAGCATGTATATTCGTAATTGTTAGAGTCAAATGCTTGTATTGAGTCATAATGAAGTTTTGCAGGATTTTCCAGGAAGTAGGACCAAGTTTTTCCAGAAATTTTCCAGAAACTTAACATAAGAATTTCTGCAGGTCCATTCTGACGGCGTCAGAGTTTACTCTTGACGGCGTCAGGAGTTAAAATCTGGAAATTTTACCGGTTTTGTTTTTCTAATGGAGTCTTATGGTTTTTGTGAATTATTAAGTTTTATAATCTCCAGGAAATCTGCAAACTTCATTCCACAAGCATTATATCTTACTTTGTTTTCTAGGATTTAGGAACTTATATAGGATGCCGCCGATTTTACGCGAGGTTGTCTTGTCTATTTTGTCAGGTTTCACAGGTTATGTTCGACAAGGAGATGATTTATATTCTGGAAGGGAAGCCTTGATTGTTCGTTTTCTTGGAAGAAGATTTAACCTGGCCACTTAAAATCCATACCGAGCGAATCAGGGGAGTATTTGATTTCATTCTCTTTACTTTTTCACTTTTACATTCTTTACTTGAACATTGGGGACAATGTTCATCTTAAGTGTAAGGGGAGGGTAAAAAGATGATACCTTACATATGCACTTTCGCTTGAGTTTGTTTTGTTTAATGGTAGATGTGTAATAAAACTATGAGAAATACTTGTTAGTGCAATTTTAGCGCAAAATTTAAAATTTTTTACAACATTTAGGAGTGAAACTTTAGCCATAGCAAGCGTCTCATGGATAGGAGATTGTATGACTAGCACATAACCGTATATTCAGAAAAATTTTCCACCCAAAAATGTGAGGTTCGCCTTTAGATTTGATAGGAAAAGCATTTATTATTAGTGCTTATGAGTGTACCGGTAGCATTTAGATTCTAGAACTTGCGTTAGTGATGCATCCCGAGACCGCTAGTGAGACTACATTCGTGTAGTAGGATTTACTACATGATAAGAGGCATTAGGATCACCCTTGTGTTAAACCCGTATCATGATTACTTGACCATTTAAGTCATATTACTTGGCTAGTTAAGTCAACTAATTTTTCCCACACCCTTAGCGTTGTACTCATTTTTAGTACACGAAACCCCTAGTACACCCCTCCGAGCCTATCTTTTCGTTTCTAACTTTAAGCATTTTACTTAAAGGAAGAATTTGTTACACCCCACTTAAATGTACACCCAAATCGCCTTAGCCTTCCGTGTATGCGCTCATTTTTAGTGCATTATTGTTATTTGTTAAACCCTAAGTTAACTTTCTAATTGATTACATGGTTGCTAAGTCGATTCATATCCTTGTACATATTGTTTTGGGACGATTGGGACTCATGGGTAAGTACTTATTTTATGGAGTAATGGGGAAGAACATCATTTATTACCCCCATATGTACGTTAATCTTAAAAGTGCTCCAAGTGTTTTAATTTTCTTAATTCGAGTCATTAGAATAGTTAAATGTAAAGTATGTAAAGATTCAAGTGTAAGGGGAATTCTCATTCCCTATGATGTATTATTTCGGATGGTAGGGTAAGAGTGTATGCAAAAAAAAAAAAAAAAAAAAAAAAAAAAAAAAAAAAAAAAGAGAAAACATACGGACTACCATCCCGTTTCATTCTATGTTCATTTTATGTTTTTGTTATTTTTCATTTATTAAGCTTAAGTCGAGTCTAGTCTTGGCTTAGCAACGCCATCTTGTACATGTAATTAACCAAGATTGTTAACTCGCCACCAGTAAAACTTCCTTTATCCAAAAAAACCGTGTAATTCATATCCCTATACCTAACGTTACAACCCTTTAAAAGACCTCTTTGATAGTTTATCCTAGGTGCTTACGCCATGTGGTGGAGGTTTGATCCTTTCCCAAGCCTATGGTAATCTATTTTGCTATGACAGGTAGTGAGAGATATCTTCCATTTCCATAATGTTATATTACTTTATTACACCCGAGAGATGTGAGTATCTAAACACTATTTGTGAGGTGCTTGTGTATGACCTCCGTGCTTGTCTATTGGTCTTTAGTGGAACGATTATTTGTTGTAATTACTTTTATATTAGTGTTAAATGACCCCTAACTTGTCTTTTGAGTAGAATAAAAGCTCATTTGCTTGAGGACAAGCAAATCTCAAGTGTAAGGGTATATGATGAGGCGAAAAATGATCCGTTTTTAGGGGGTCATTTAAGCCCGAATCCGACTTTATTTGATTAAATATTGCCCTAAATCGTTCCTTTTGTGATTTTAGGTACTTGGAGAGTGAATTCTGGAAAAGAAGCCATTTTGGACGTTTTTGGAGCATAAAAGTGAAGAAAATGGCAAAGTATCAATTTTCCATGCTGGAAGCACTAGGTGACGGCGTCAAGAGTTACACCTGACGGCGTCAGATAGCAAGAATAAAATACCGTAGGTGGTGACGGCGTCAAAAGCCATCCTGACGGCGTCAAAAGTCCCAAGAATAAAATACCGTAGGTGGTGACGGCGTCACACAGGCCGTCATAAGGAGATCAAGGCTGTCCGAGGAAGTATTTGGCGGCGAGGTGACGGCGTCACAAGCTTGTCTTGACGCCGTCAGCCCAGTTTTCCTATATATAGTTTTCTAGTTTTTTCATTAAAGAGAGAGAAGTTTTGGAGAAACCCTAAAGACGAATTTGGGTGAACTTTTACAGGTTTTTCAAGGGTTCCAAACCCTTGATACCTTGCATTGTAATTGAGATAAGTATTCTTCTAATTCAATCAATATGTCTATGTGTTGGTTGTCTATACCTTGTTCTTGTCTCAATTCAATCATGCTAGGCTAGATCTCTCTTGTGTTTGCTTAGATCTAATGAAACCTAGATATTGATTATGTGTTGATTACTTGTTTATTCTTGTTGTGGATGAATGATTTTATATGTTAGGCTTAAGAAAACTGGCAGATCTCCAAATGGTAACATGCTTGAATGTCTTAAGAAACATGAACCGAGGCGTACTAGGTCTTTATTGGTTGTATTTAATGCATGAGCCACTGTTTACAATCCCTATAGTTGTGCTGGGTCATGGTGTAGGAGGAGATAAGAGCTCATAGAATTAGGGAGTTATGTATGCCACCCCATGAATGGTATTAAGGAATACGATCCGTCATCCATGCAATTATAACAAGTAATTAACATGTAAAAGATATCTAGGGAGTAATGAAGTCTAAGTAAACACATTTTCTCCAATTACTGCTCACAACCTTAGTATAATTAGTTTATTTTCATTTTTATTATTTTATTTTGATTGCATCTTAGCTTTGGGTTAGTTGATTAGCAACTAATTCCGCCCACTCCTTCAAAACCCGAGATTTTACTTGCTTTCATAAAAACATAAAAATACAAAAATAATCATCCCTCACCTTTAGAACTAATAATTTAGGCTTTCTAATCCTAGCGACACTATTCCCAAGCTGAACGATCAATCCCCCGGTACTTGTCACTATATTATACTACAACGATCAGGTACACTGCCTGGTGGGGGTTGTAAGCTTCTCGAGATCCCTCGAGAGGTAAAGCAAGGTGCGATTCCCACGCATCAAGTAACAACTATTTTGCAAAAATCACAAGTATTCTATTTTGACAGTGAAAAGTAAATATTGAGCAATCATGAATTTTAAAGAACAAGCATGAGATATTAAGCAATAATCTCATCTAATAACACCAAAGAAGTATAAAAAACAACAATAAGCAATACTATGAACTAATACACAGTGAAATACCAAATATTATGAAATAACTTACAAATGAGTCAATACTGAAAATCTAGGAACCAGGGAACAAGATCACTTCCTACTGACTTCCACAAGTCTACTAACCCAGAAGCAATCCAAATCACACCCTGCTCAATCCTTCTTCCTCTCTTCCCTCTATTTTTTATTTTCTTTATATTTTCTTAATTATTTTTGGTATTTTTCTATTTAACTGAATATTGCAAATTTATAGTTTCTGAAAGATCAATAAGCTTTGTCAAGGCTTATATAAGCTAAGAGAACCAACAAATAACAACAATGAACAACGTTCAAACTTTTTGAGACTTTTGAAATTCAAAGAAAATACATAAACTGAGATAGCAACTAAAATTGGAAATTGATTGTGGAAAAAGAGTTACAATACACTGATACAACTTAAATGATTACTCAAAAGCTTAAGATTACACTAAGAATGTTGAATTATACTAATCGACACTAAATTACACTACACTAGTCTAATACTTTTACTCTTCTGCTTCATTTCCCTTTTGTAGCTATTTTCTGAGCTTGTGGGACCCACTGGGTCATTTCCCACCAATTCCCAACCGTTGATATTGGCTAATCAATCCACACCGTTCAAATTGTTTCTTGGCGCCAAAGTCCAAGGGGGTACTGTGTTATGCGTGGAGAGGATATCAAGGAATTAAATGAACTTTGGGGGCTTGTGTGAGGTGGAGGGTGAGGTGGTGAAGTGTGGGGAGCAAGTTGTGGACAGGTGGAGGTGGTGGTATTGATGCAGTGGTGGTGGTGGTTTTGGGAGGGAAAAGGGAAGCTGGGGTGGTTTTGGTTTGTGTTGACCGGGGTATTGACCAATAGATTGGATGGGCTGGATTCATTTTGGGCTTGGGAAAAATAAAGGGAGTGGGTTGTGAGAGTGGTATGGATTGGGTATTATTTTGGTTTTTTTGGGTATAATAATAATAGGGTCCGTTTGGTTATTAACTTGGAAAACCACAAGGACCAATTTTGTATTTATTTGAAAGTTAAGGGTCTGACTTTGTGACTTTCCAAAGTTTATCATGAGGGTCTAAATTGTCATATGTGAATAGTACAAGGGTATATTTGATATTTTTCACTTTTGAAATACCCGGGGACTATTTTTGCCAATTCACCAAACTTTAGGGACTAATTATATAATTTCACCAAACTTCATACCAAGGACCATTCCTGCAAAATATTATTAGTACAAGGACCAAAATTAATTTTTCTCAAAGTTTTTACATCCCAGGGACCATTTCTGTCAATTTGCAAAGTACAGGGACTAAACTTGTAATTTTGTGAAACTTTGCACCAAAGGACTAAATATGTAACTTTATGATTAAAAAGGACCTTTGGTGACTTTTTCATGTTTTTAGAATAACCAGGGACTAGTTTTGCCAATTTATGAAACTTGAGGGACTGAAACTGCCAATTATGCAAACTTTGTACGTTTTTCATTTGTTTTTGCATATTTTGCATTTGAAACATATAAAACACACTTTTAAGATATTTTAAGTATTTTGATGCATATTTGAGTGTTTTTGTATGTTTTGGCAGCTCAGATTGGTATAAAATGATGAGTATTTAGACACTCATCAATAATGCAAAGGCAAGAGAGGATATAAAAATTTATTGTAAGCGCAAGGATTTGGAGAAAAATGAATCAACTGGGAAGTATCCAAAAGCTTGTTATAGCTTGGGTAAAGAGGAAAAAAAGGTTGTGTGTGATTGGGTTTCAAAACTAGAGTTTCCAGATGGGTATGTTTCAAATATGTCTAGGTGTGTTGATATGCAAAAGTACAAGATGTTTGGGATGAAAAGTCGTGATTGTCACGTATTCATGCAAAGATTGATCCCAATAGCTTTTCGTGAATTGTTGCCAACCATAGTGTGGAAAGTTCTAACTGAATTAAGCTTGTTCTTTAGAGATCTTACATGTACTATGCTCAAAGAAGAAGACATGATTAGACTCCATGAAGACATTCCTGTGATTTTGTGCAAACTAGAAAGAATATTTCCTCCAAGTTTCTTCGACTCTATGGAACACCTGCCTGTGCATTTACCTTATGAAGCAAGAGTTGGAGGGCCAGTTCAATATCGTTGGATGTACCCATTTGAGAGGTAAATTAGACTAATAATTTTAATCTACTACTTTATTGTAAATGACATATTAAGAAAAAATATTGTCAAATGTAGGTTCTTGGGAAAACTGAAGCGGAAAGTGACCAATAAAGCTAAGGTTGAAAGTTCAATTGCTAATGCGTACTTAATTGAAGAAACATCAATGTTTTGTTCACATTACTTTGAGCCTCATGTTAGAACAAAGATAAATGCAGCGCCTCGTAATGATGGTGGAGGTGATGCTGAATCATTTGAAGGAAATCTCTCTATATTCATGTCTGATGGTCAATCATCTGGAAAAGGAATATCAAGACGTTTAAGTGATGAGGAGTATGCTGCTGCAAGAATCTGTGTGTTACTAAATTGTGTTGAGATTGAAGAATATGTTGAGTAAGTTTCAAATAGTATTTACTTATTTTTTATATCATTAGTAGAATCAATTATTCAACCTTGTGGTGTTTTTATTTCCTTAGGTCCCATTCTCTTTAAAATAAATTACCTTTCTAAAAACAATCTCTCTATGTCTCTCAAGGATATTTGTTGAAGAGATTAAGGCAAATTATCCAACCATAACAGATGACCAAGTTGACCGGAGGCTTGAGAGTGAGTTTGCTGATTGGTTAATCACTATGTAAGTATTTCAGCCCTTATAGTCTTATAATTAGTATATGAGTATGCATGTAATAACTTTATATGTTAATTGTAGGCACACAATTCAGGTAATGTGGATAATCAAATTATCAAGGATGTTGCTTTAGGGCCCTTGAGAAGGAGTGTTACCACCTATCCAATGTATTTTGTCAATGGGTATAAATTCCATACTAGTGAGCATGGTTCAGGGAGGTCAAGCTTTAACAGTGGAGTGTGCATTAAGGGTACTAATTATGGTGACATGTCAACTTTCTTTTATGGCGTTTTATTGGAGATTGTAGAATTAGAGTATCCCGCTCTCCCAATTAAAAGAGTTGTGTTGTTTAGGTGTGATTGGTTTGACACAACCCCGAATGTTGGGATGAAGATTCATAAAGATTACAAGCTAGTTGATATCAACCATAAAAGAAGGCTTAGGAAGTATGAGCCTTTTGTTTTGGCTAGTCAATCATCACAAGTTTATTATTCACCTTATCCGAGCTTGCGTCGTGACAAAGTTGATTGGTGGTCTGTGTGCAAAATCAAAGCCACTTCAACATTTAATCTTCCCGAAGAAACTACAGCCTTGCAAGACGATGAAGTAGAAGCACATTTAATCGATGCCACTGATCTTTCAACAATACCTCTGAATAATTCAAGTGGTATCCAAGTTGATATGGACGATGGCGATGATGATCCGCAACATTCAGGAGATGACAATGATTAAGTTTCTTTCAATGAGATTGAATTTATTTCGTCATGTAATAAATTTCTTGCATAACTCATGTTTATGTTCATGTGGTTAGAGATTGGGTCGTATGACAATAACATTTTGAGTATAAAACAGTTCTTTTGCTTTTGAACCTTTAGGTGGATAGAGACCTTGGTTATCTTCCCAGCATTTTTATTACCTTCTTTTGTCTTTTCGTTTCTGCTGAAGATTAGTTGGTAGTCATTATTTATTTACTTCTGCAGGATTTTTCCATGTAGTACTTCAAACTCAGCCTGATGTAGCACCAAACCTCACTGTTTGAGCTTACTTTCTTCTAGACATCCATATAAATGGCTTACTGATCTGAAGTTCTGTACCTATCTTTTCTACCAAGCGATGAGCACACCTTATAGTTTCAATATGTTCACAAAAAACCATAAATTGAGTAATATGATTTAGTGGAAAAGATCTTGTGTGTGGTACATGGATTTCTTACTATGAATTGGGTCAGCCAGTACATATTTAGTGCCTTTAGCTCTATGGAAGTTACTTGTTCTTTTGCAATTCTACTATGGGTTGTGCTGCTAAGTGTCAGTCCAGCTCAAAGTCCATTCGGGTTGCCAGCTGATGAGGCAAAAAATGATCCGTTTTTAGGGGGTCATTTAAGCCCAAATCCGACTTTATTTGATCAAATATTGCCCTAAATCGTTTCTTTTGTAATTTTAGGTACTTGGAGAGTGAATTCTGAAAAAGAAGCCATTTTGGACGTTTTTGGAGCATAAAAGTGAAGAAAACGGCAAAGTCTCAATTTTCCATGCTGGGAACAGTAGGTGATGGCGTCAAGAGTAATGCCGTGACGGCGTCAGACATCAAGAATAAAAATCCGTAGTTCATGAAGTCGTCAAGAGTAATTCTTGACGGCGTCAAAGTCCCAAGAATAAAATACCGTGGTTGATGACGGCGTCACATAGGCCGTCAGAAGTAGATCAAGGCCGTCCGAGGAAGTATTTGGCGGCGAGGTGACGGTGTCACATTGTTGTCTTGACGCCGTCAGCCCTATTTTCCTATATATAGTTTTCTAGTTTTTCACATTTAGAGAGAGAAGTTTTGGAGAAACCCTAAAGACGAATTTGGTGCAACTTTTACAGGTTTTTCAAGGGTTCCAAACCCTTGATACCTTGCATTGTAATTGAGATAAGTGTTCTTCTAATTCAATCAATATGTCTATGTGTTGGTTGTCTATATCTTGTTCTTGTCTCAATTCCATTATGCTAGGCTAGATCTCCTTTGTGTTTGCTTAGATCTAATGAAACCTAGATATTGATTATGTGTTGATTACTTGTTTATTCTTGTTCTTGGATGAATGATTTATATGTTAGGCTTAAGAAAACTGGCAGATCTCCAAATGGTAACATGCTTGAACATCTTAAGAAACATGAACCGAGGCGTACTAGGTCTTTATTGGTTGTATTTAATGCATGAGCCACTGTTTACAATCCCTATAGTTGTGCTGGGTCATGGTGTAGGAGGAGATAAGAGCTCATAGAATTGGGGAGTTATGTATGCCACCCCATGAATGGTATTAAGGAATACGATCCGTCATCCATGCAATTATAACAAGTAATTAACGTGTAAAAGATATCTAGGGAGTAGTGAAGTCTAAGTAAACACATTTTCTCCAATTACTGCTCACAACCTTAGTATAAATTAGTTTAATTTCATTTTTATTATTTTATTTTGATTGCATCTTAGTTTTGGGTTAGTTGAATAGCAACTAATTCCGCCCACTCCTTCAAAACCCGAGATTTTACTTGCTTTCATAAAAACATAAAAAGACAAAAATAATCATCCCTCACCTTTAGAACTAGTAATTTAGGCTTTCTAATCCTAGCGACACTATTCCTAAGCTGAACGATCAATCCCCCGGTACTTGTCACTATACTATACTACAACGATCAGGTACACTGCCTGGTGGGGGTTGTAAGCTTCTCGAGATCCCTCGAGAGGTAAAGCCTGTTGCGATTCCCACGCATCAAGTTTTTGGCGCCGCAGCCTGGGGAATAGTTATTGTCTAGGTTAGAATTTCTTTTTATTAGGTCTACTTGCTAGATTCCTTTCTAGTAAGATTTTATTTTTATTTTTTTTAGGTCTTCTTTAGTCTATCTTATTTCTCCGTGCTTTTGTTTGTAACTCTTTACCATCCGACAACATGGAAGGTGGTAACATCCGTGAACCCATCAACCCACCACAACGAAGCCACCCACAAAACCTACCACAAACAATCCAACCACCTATAAGGACCATCCGTTTGCAATCCGGCACCGTTCGATTGGTGCAAGACGGGTGTGCATTCTATGGGTATTTTTTCGAAAACCCGACCCGACACCTTGAAAACTACCTAAAAATTACCAATTCTATAGGAATAGGTGTTGATAACCAAGAAGAGGGACTTTTAGCCCTCTTTCAATTCTCTTTACGTGGTCGGGCTCTTCAATGGTTATTCCAACTCCCCGAAGGATCCGTCTCCTCTTGGGACGATCTTGCTTCCTACTTCTTAACTAGATTCATCTTACCCAAGGAAGTTATTTTGCAACATTACCAACTTAAAACGGAAAATGATGAAATAATGAAGGTCAATGAGATGAATGAATGTGAAATCAAGCTAGGGAGTAACACTTGTAGGGAAGGGCCATGGGATGATGATAGAATAATTAGGAACTCCACACCAACCCTTGAGGAATTGAGGTACCATAAGTTCCTTCTAAAATGCCCTTGCCCCACAAAGTACCGAAAACACCCATGGATTAGGAAACACAATCCTATGAATCTTAAGGTTCCATGCATGATTGGTCATATGTTTAGAGAACACACTTATATCGATTTAAAGGCACCAATGAACATCATGTCTAGGCTTTATTATAATTGGATCATGAACAAAAAGTTGAAACCTAGGTGGGACCCTTACAACCCTAATCGCATGAGTAATTTTGTTGAGCGGGTTCGAGGGTTACATGTTTTCATTGGGAATTTTGTCTATAGGTGCGACTTTATGATCTTAGAAGATGTTATGGGAATTATTGATCAATCTTTGTGTCAGATTGTTTTAGGAGAACCTTTTGTTAAAACCTCTAAAATGACTTGCAACCATGATACGGGCATTATCACATTCGCAACCCAAGAGAAAAACATTAGATATTAGATGCCCCATAAAGAAGAGAGGTTTAGAGAGGTTGAGGATCTCGATGTTGACAACATCCCCGTGATTAAGGTTGAGAGTGAGGAAGAGAGAGACATTGGAGGTTACGCAAAGAAAGAGATCTATTACTCGAAATGTTTAGCTTTAGGTCCCGAGTATAGGAAGGATAAGAGACTGGTTAAGATGTTTGAGACCGCATTCATTTTGCGGGATAGGAAAACGTAGTAACCCATGACTTTGAGTCTAGCTACAAGACTCGTAAATAAAGAAAAGCGCTTCTTGGGAGGCAACCCATGTTTTGTGTGATTTTATTTGATTGTTATTTGCTTCCGTATGCATGTTTAGTTTTTATTGTTGGTTGATCATGTTTCTCAATTAAAATGTGAGAATACTTTACTATATTGTGTAGCCTAGTCTTAACTCCAACCTAAAAGTATTTTTGCAAAAGATAAGTGTAAGGGGAAACCCCAAATATGTTTTTAAGAAACAAACCGATCATGATTCTCCACAATATTAATTGAACATGTATATTCGTATTTGTTAGAGTGAGTCATAATGAAGTTTTGCAGGATTTTCCAGGAAGTAGGACCAAGTTTTTCCAAAAATTTTCCGGAAACTTAACATAAGAATTTCTGCAGGTCCATTCTGACGGCGTCAGAGTTTACTCTTGACGGCGTCAGGAGTCAAAAATCTGGAAATTTTACCGGTTTTGTTTTTCTAACGGAGTCTTATGGTTTTTGTGAATTATTAAGTTTTATAATCTCCAGGAAATCTGCAAACTTCATTCCACAAGCATTATATCTTACTTTGTTTTCTAGGATTTAGTAACTTATATAGGATGCCGCCGATTTTACGCGAGGTTGTCTTGTCTATTTTGTCAGGTTTTACAGGTTATGTTCGACAAGGAGATGATTTATATTCTGGAAGGGAAGCTTTGATTGTTCGTTTTCTTGGAAGAAGATTTAACCTGGCCACCTATAATCCATACCGAGCGAATCAGGGGAGTATTTGATTTCATTCTCTTTACTTTTTCACTTTTACATTCTTTACTTGAACATTGGGGACAATGTTCATCTTAAGTGTAAGGGGAGGGTAAAAAGATGATACCTTACATATGCACTTTCGCTTGAGTTTGTTTTGTTTAATAGTAGATGTGTAATAAAACTATGAGAAATACTTGTTAGTGTAATTTTAGCGCCAAATTTAAAATTTTTTACAACATTTAGGAGTGAAACTTTAGCCATAGCAAGCGTCTCATGGATAGGAGATTGTATGACTAGCACATAACCGTATATTCAGAAAAATTTTCCACCCAAAAATGTGAGGTTCGCCTTTAGATTTGATAGGAAAAGCATTCATTATTAGTGCTTATGAGTGTACCGGTAGCATTTAGATTCTAGAACTTGCGTTAGTGATGCATTCCAAAACCGCTAGTGAGACTACATTCGTGTGGTAGGATTTACTACATGATAAGAGGCATTAGGATCACCCTTGTGTTAAACCCGTATCATAATTACTTGACCATTTAAGTCATATTACTTGGCTAGTTAAGTCAACTAATTTTTCCCACACCCTTAGCGTTGTACTCATTTTTAGTACACGATACCCCTAGTACACCCCTCCGAGCCTATCTTTTCGTTTTTAACTTTAAGCATCTTACTTAATGGAAGAATTTGTTACACCCCACTTAAATGTACACCCAAATCGCCTTAGCCTTCCGTGTATGCGCTCATTTTTAGTGCATTATTGTTATTTGTTAAACCCTAAGTTAACTTTCTAATTGATTACATGGTTGCTAAGTCGAGTCATATCCTTGTACATATTGTTTTGGGACGATTGGGACTCATGGGTAAGTACTTATTTATGGAGTAATGGGGAAGAACATCATTTATTACCCCCATATGTACGTTAATCTTAAAAGTGCTCCAAGTGTTTTGATTTTCTTAATTCGAGTCATTAGAATAGTTGATTGTAAAGTATGTAAAAATTCAAGTGTAAGGGGAATTCTCATCCCCTATGATGTATTATTTTGGATGGTAGGGTAAGAGTGTATGCAAAATATATATATATATATATATATATATATATATATAGAAAAAGGAAAAAGAAAAAGAGAAAAAACATACGGACTACCATCCCGTTTCATTCTATGTTTATTTTATGTTTTTGTTATTTTTCATTTATTAGCTTAAGTCGAGTCTAATCTTGGCTTAGCAACGCCATCTTGTACATGTAATTAACCAAGATTGTTAACTCGCCACCAGTAAAACTTCCTTTATCCAACAAAACCGTGTAATTCATATCCCTATACCTAACGTTACAACCCTTTAAAAGACCTCTTTGATAGTTTATCCTAGGTGCTTACGCCATGTGGTGGAGGTTTGATCCTTTCCCAAGCCTATGGTAATCTATTTTGCTATGACAGGTAGTGAGAGATATCTTCCATTTCCATAATGTTATATTACTTTATTACACCCGAGAGATGTGAGTATCTAAACACTATTTGTGAGGTGCTAGTGTATGACCTCCGTGCTTGTCTATTGGTCTTTAGTGGAACGATTATTTGTTGTAATTACTTTTATATTAGTGTTAAATGACCCCTAACTTGTATTTTGAGTAGAATAAAAGCGCATTTGCTTGAGGACAAGCAAATCTCAAGTGTAAGGGTATATGATGAGGCGAAAAATGATCCGTTTTTAGGGGGTCATTTAAGCCCGAATCTGACTTTATTTGATCAAATATTGCCCTAAATCGTTCCTTTTGTGATATTAGGTACTTGGAGAGTGAATTCTGGAAAAGAAGCCATTTTGGACGTTTTTGGAGCATAAAAGTGAAGAAAACGGCAAAGTCTCAATTTTCCATGCTGGGAACAGTAGGTGACGACGTCAAGAGTAATGCCGTGACGGCGTCAGACATCAAGAATAAAAATCCGTAGTTCATGAAGGCGTCAAGAGTAATTCTTGACGGCGTCAAAGTCCCAAGAATAAAATACCGTGGTTGATGACGGCGTCACATAGGCCGTCAGAAGTAGATCAAGGCCGTCCGAGGAAGTATTTGGCGGCGAGGTGACGGCGTCACATTGTTGTCTTGACGCCGTCAGCCCTGTTTTCCTATATATAGTTTTCTAGTTTTTCACATTTAGAGAGAGAAGTTTTGGAGAAACCCTAAAGACGAATTTGGTGCAACTTTTACAGGTTTTTCAAGGGTTCCAAACCCTTGATACCTTGCATTGTAATTGAGATAAGTGTTCTTCTAATTCAATCAATATGTCTATGTGTTGGTTGTCTATATCTTGTTCTTGTCTCAATTCCATTATGCTAGGCTAGATCTCCTTTGTGTTTGCTTAGATCTAATGAAACCTAGATATTGATTATGTGTTAATTACTTGTTTATTCTTGTTCTTGGATGAATGATTTATATGTTTGGCTTAAGAAAACTGGCAGATCTCTAAATGGTAACATGCTTGAACGTCTTAAGAAACATGAACCGAGGCGTACTAGGTCTTTATTGGTTGTATTTAATGCATGAGCCACTGTTTACAATCCCTATAGTTGTGTTGGGTCATGGTGTTGGAGGAGATAAGAGCTCATAGAATTGGGGAGTTATGTATGCCACCCCATGAATGGTATTAAGGAATACGATCCGTCATCCATGCAATTATAACAAGTAATTAACGTGTAAAAGATATCTAGAGAGTAGTGAAGTCTAAGTAAACACATTTTCTCCAATTACTGCTCACAACCTTAGTATAAATTAGTTTAATTTCATTTTTATTATTTTATTTTGATTGCATCTTAGTTTTGGGTTAGTTGAATAGCAACTAATTCCGCCCACTCCTTCAAAACCCGAGATTTTACTTGCTTTCATAAAAACATAAAAAGACAAAAATAATCATCCCTCACCTTTAGAACTAGTAATTTAGGCTTTCTAATCCTAGCGACACTATTCCTAAGCTGAACGATCAATCCCCCGGTACTTGTCACTATACTATACTACAACGATCAGGTACACTGCCTGGTGGGGGTTGTAAGCTTCTCGAGATCCCTCGAGAGGTAAAGCCTGTTGCGATTCCCACGCATCACCCGCAATTCCAACTCACATTTAACAAAAACAGTAAAGATATGTCCTTTATCACTTAATACATCTGCATCTCAGACCGTTTTTTTTTTTTTGTGGAACAGGGAATGGAGACACTTTGGGTGCTGAATTATTGGCAACACTCGTAAAGATGGCTCTAATAAAATAGGAAGAGATCAAAGTTCGAGATTACAGAGGTTATATATCAACATTAGGGTCTGTAGAAAGATTCTTGAAGGCAATACTTGATATCCCATTCACATTTAAAAGCGCTGAAGCCATACTTTACTGAGCAAACTTTGAAAATGAAATAATATTCTTAAGGTCTTCTTTTCGGACATTAGAGGTACTTTTTTTAAATCATTCAACAAAGTAAAAATACTGGAATTTGTAGCTGATTTTTATACATTTCATCTCAGTCAGCAAGTGAAGAACGAAAGAACAGCCAGTTATTCCTAAGGCTTCTTGAAGCTATTTTACAAACAGGAAATCGCATGAATGTTGGTATGAATCATGGTGAGGCCAAAGCATTCAAACTAGAGACTCTCTTAAAATTAGTGGATGTAAAAGGAACAGATGGAAACACAACCTTACTTCATTTCGTGGTTCATGAAATCATCAGATCAGAAAGTACAGATTTTTAAAATTTTTTTTTTGAAAGGCCAGAAAGGTCAGAATCTAATACCAAAATCGACCCGTATCCAACATTCAGTGAAGGTACTTTTAAGAAACAAGGACTACAAATAGTTAGTGAGCTAAGTCGAGAATTAAGTCATGTCAAGAATGCAGTAGGAATGGATTCGGATGTCTTACGCGGTTATGTGTCAAAACTTGAAACAGGGTTGCAAAAAATTCAATCAGAAGGTCACGAGACCTCAGAAACACAAGGAAACTTTTACTAGTCAATGAGAGTGTTCTTTAAAGAAGCGAAAATAGAACTTGCAAAGATTAAGATTCATGAAAAGAAGGCGTTGACATATGTGAAAGAGGTAACTGAGTATTTCCATGGTGATAATGCGAAAGAAGGAGCATGTTAGTAGGTCATAGAATTTTGCAGCTATTGTTATTTAGTTTCTTTGTATTGGAATGTGCTTGTCCATTTCCTGTTTTTGTTCTAGACAAGATATGGGTTGCTTAGTGATTTGTCCTCAGTAATTCATTTCCTTGGTCTTTTCCTTGTAAATACTCCATTTTATTTATTTATTTATTTTACCAATGAACATAAAATGGTGTGTAAATAGCGCGTAACAAAAATTCACCCAAGTTAAGATGAGGAAAATAATTTAGGCACAAAATTTAACCATCGCCATAGTCATGGGCATATTTTTACCCAGAAATTACACACATCAAATTACCCACGAGCACAAAAGATGAGTCTAATAAATGGGTAATGTAACTTGAGCCACGTAAATTACACACGAGATGTTAAATGGGAAACCGGGTCTGTGAAAAGCTACAAGTATAAATGTTACCCACAAAATAGCCACAAATGTTACCAATGAATACAAAAGATGTGTGTAATCTGTGGGTAAAAATAAATTTACCCATAAAATTAGCCATGACTTTACCCGTGATTAAAATTGTGTGTAATATGTGGGAAATATTTTGGCGGGAATCATTTAGCCACAAACTACACACGATATATTATTTAATGGGTAAATTCATGGGTAAAACCATGGGAAAATCGAGGGAAATTTATTCCAGACTTTGGATCTATTAATTGTGGGTAACTAATGGGTAATATATGGGAGAATACCCACACACCAATGTACATGGGTAATTTCCGTGGGTAAAGACCTGTTTTCTTGTAGTGTTTTAATAAGGTGTTACGGTTAGGTGTTTGGTATGACTAAGAAGGACATTGATTAATAAGCTCATATGATTGGAAAGTGTGGTTTTTTGTAGTGTGTTATAGGAATGATATTGGGAGGGTGTTTTCGTGATTTTGTGTTATAAGAATGTTATAGGGTAAAAGCTGACTTTGCGTGCCTATAACTTGACGGATAACTCCCGTTGCACCTAGCACTCTAATAACTCGATCATCTGACCGATTGAGTTCATCACAAAACTAAAAGGCGTCGATGTGGGTTTAAACGTGTCTTGGGGAGGGGACAACTTAACGTCTCTTACCCACCCTTATTACCACCGGTCTTAGGTTACAACTTACACGTAAAATAACGGTAACGGAAAAATTACATAATTAGCCGTTTACCCATTTACGTTTATGTTAGTATGTTACCTATGGTCAAACTATCTTAAACTCTATACTTTCTCATAATGTGTGATACTAAAGTCTGTATATGGTCATATCCCGATAAACAATATTACAAACATTATTCGAATCTTTTACGTTTATATTGTTAGAAGCTATGTTTAAAATGTTATGACATGTCTAAAAGTTATCTAACTAAGTCAAAGTAGTTATATAGTACATGATCTTATTGCATGGCCTAACTTGTTAATATGTTCAAGAAAACACTAAACATAATTAGCTATTGTTCTGTTGTTATCAGATGTTTATTACTTAATTATCTAACAAAACAGTAATTAATTGTTCCACTAATCATTAAGGGAAAGGTACAATTCCATATGCACATCGTACTTTTAATCGGTCACATAATTTCATTTAGTTTCAGGTATTTAATATATTGCATGCTACTGTTCAGTTTTCATTGTTATAATCAAGCTTTAAGGATTGCATATGACCTATTGAGGTACCCATTAATTTGACTGCATTAAAGGAGTTCGACGAAATGCTTAAAAAGAGATTTTATTAAATATTATATACTAATATCATAGATACAGTTAATCAATAGTTGAGTAAGCTAATCAAAGATCATTAAATGAACTACATTAATTAAACAAAATCTGAGTAAATAATATGTCCTCAATTGTTTACGCCATCGGGTGGTCTCGCCACAACTGCAAGAGCAAAGCACAGCTGATTGTCTTTGCGAAACGACCACACTTGAATCTTTGATAATTCCTTCAGATGTTCCTTGTGCTCCTTCACAAAGTGGTACCAGTTGGTCTTCAACACAAGATTATGGGTGTTTTTCATAGGCCAAATCGTCATCGTCATCGGTTCCTTATACATCTCTAGTGTTGGCCCAACTACTCGAACCTCCATCTCCTCTTTATTCTCCAGTTTCAATCTCTCTTCAGTCGTCAAGAAATCTTCAGTTATGAGTTGCTTAAGCGGCAAGCTCAACCTGTTTTGGTCTTGTTTCAAATCGCTCATATACAACACTTTCTGAGTCACCAACTTCAGTTCTGCACCATTCATCTCATCACTCGTTATAAACTTTTGCAACTGCTCTGTTACCTCATTCTTCACCACTGGTCCAGACTCAATCTTTGGTGGCGTCTTTCTCTTCTTCTTACTTGGTTCTTTAAGCTGCGCGTCCCAACAAACAAGCTGGAACTGCTCGTTTGCGTGACTGCTCACCACCTGTCCACAATTAACCTTTTTTGTTCTCTTCTTCTTATGCACTGGTTCTTTTAAGGTGTCCTCACAAGTTGGATGTGTGGTGTTTTTTGGTGGATCTTGTGGTGGCACGAAACTTATCGGCATAGCAGAATAGTCAATGAACAAAGATGAATCATTATCGCTGGGCTGCAAGTATAAGGAGAAAGACTTGGCGGCGTCTACAAGTTGTTCATGTAGACTTAGCCTGCGATAATAATTAAGATTCACAGTCAGTTAGAATCTTGATTAATCAAGAAAACAGAGTTGAAATAAAAGGACATACTGCTTGAAACCAAACATAAAAGGAATAAACTAATTAACATGCATGAATAATTAATACAATACCTTTTTCTCTTGGGCACTCTTGAATGATCGATGAACGGAGCCGTGGTGACCGGAGCTTTAACACCGAGTGACAACTCTGTAAACCTTTTTTTTTTGAACGGCGATTTAATTAAAAACTAGCAAGATGCTAGAGAAGCAAATTACAAAAGAGTGGATAGAGAGTTACATGGATTACTACACCACTCTATCCAATTAAGAGAAGCTTTCCTGTTCCTACTCGAAAACCAAGTGAATGACGAAAGCTTAATGTCATTTAAGAGCAACTCCTTTCTTGGACGCTTGGGCGAGAAGATTGCATTGTTCCTGAAGTTCCAGAGGTGCCACAAAGTGGTGTTTACAGCAACATCAAAAGCCTTTTTGAGTTTGGGCATAATGAGGACTCGATCAGCTAATAGGGCCGCATCATCTACGGATGAAACAAGGACACCCGAAACCTTCCACCAAGCCATGACTTCTATCCATACTTCTTTAGCAATTGAACCCAAGG
Source organism: Artemisia argyi (assembly GCA_030686995.1). Lineage (NCBI taxonomy): Eukaryota > Viridiplantae > Streptophyta > Magnoliopsida > Asterales > Asteraceae > Artemisia > Artemisia argyi. The sequence goes on from CM060709.1 coordinate 51,241,210, forward strand.
CAAATAAGTGGTCCTCAGTTTCAATATCGTCATCACAAAGGGGGCATCGAACAGAGTCAAGATCGATCCCTCTCTTATCGAGATTAACTCGTGTAGGGACCCTTTTGTTCATGATGCGCCACGCGAGAATATTCACCTTTGTGGGAAGGAATTTATTCCATCTGATGGGTTGGGAGGTTGAGGGATTTGACATGTGGTTGATACAACTCTGTAAACCTTGGTTCAGCATCTGAAGTTGACGTGACCGGATGACGACAATCTCCAGGAAATTGACTCAGAAAATCAATAAGTTGGGGTGGGCGTTTGTGTAGGCTAAAAGCCATATATTGTTATCGTAATGCAGATTTAATACTAACTTTGAAACAATAAAACTTGATCGATGATATGAAGTCGAATATGTTTATGACCATTTGTTGTATGTTTAATTATTTATATAGAACTCATAGGAATGAAATCTAATACTTGATATGAAAATAAGACGGTGGTTAATTGTGTTGCCATTTATAGATAATATATGAAAAGCTAGGCTTCCTTAATTAATGAGGCCTTACGATTTATGTTAGGGTTACTTATTAAATAAAAACCAAATACTTGTCCAACAAGTTCGGCAATAACAAATATTACCATACATTAAACTAAAATAAAAATATTTGTATAAATTTTAGAGTAAATTACACCATTAGTCCATGTGGTTTGGCCAGATTTCGTGTAACATCCAAAATAGCGAAACTCACTTGCCGACTACAAGATTTCCAAAATATGACATGGCGGGTCCAAATTTGCTAACGACTTTAGTTTTCCTCGTTATCTCCCATATCACAGGCAAATCACACGAGGGGTAGCTTTGTCCAACCTTTTATTTTTGTCCATGTCGAACTTTTTGTTTACTGTTGTCATTGTACTCCATATACACATGTACTTAATTTTTTAAATATCCCAATATGTTTTACATATCTCGATTCAATCTAGAGTACTCTCCACTCTTTCCCCACTCACTTATTTCCATCACTCCCTCTCTTCATCTTTTTTATTTTTTCCCCAAAATTTAAGAGCACAAAAAATAGTGGTGTTTTGGTGTGGAAAAAGCTGTAATTCGCATATCGTGGAAAATCGAAATCACGGAGGTAGGTTCTATGGTTGTCTAGATCCAGTATTAGAAAAACTCAAATTTTCATTTTACTTTATGTCAATACATTAAAATATTAATTACTTTTTTTTTTTTTTTTTTTTTTTTTTTTTTTTTTTTTTTGTCTGTCTAAGATGTTGATAAACTATGTAATTTTTTGTGGTAATGAAATATTAGTTCAATGCTGTCATTTATTCAGTTATTATTGTTAGTTTTTTATGTGTTGATGGAACATTTTTAGGTTGTTGACTTTATTTTGGGTAAAAACTATTAATTGATTATTTAGTCAGTGGGGTTTTTTTAACATCCCAAATTTTACAGATTATTTAAAAGCATGCTATATTGCTATAGAATAAGAGAAAAGTTTAGTTAAGTTATGAAATTACAGAATTTCCCTTATGACTTAATAACTCTAAAGTACATAATTTACCTCATAACTACACGTGTATGTATGTTTTGTCATGAAGGGAAAAGATCTTAAATTTCTAAGGATGAAGTAAGTATCCTTATGATGATTCTAGCATGATTCTAAGTGTTTTTATGGTATCCTCATGATAAAATAAGCTCCCTTGACTAATCCCCATGAAATGTATGTGATGATTTCAGTTTAGTTTCAAGAATTATGGTGGAAATTTGGAGGTTTTGCTTATTTAGTATGTTAGTCATGGTATTAGACAAGATTATGAAGTTTTCACATATGTGTGATGAACATAGATGATGTTGGCATGATTTTTGGATTAGATATGACCATGATACCAAGTTTATGATGTTATGGTTACAAACCAATTGCTAAATCATATTAAAGATGAGTTGTTCGTGATTAATGAGGATGATGATGTTGTTATAACCTTATCAAAAGGGTGTTTGGTACAAGACCAAGCTAATGATAACGAGCTTATAATGTGCTTAAACTAGTAAGATTCCTTATAAAATTGTTGGAAAATGGTCTTAGCATTTTTAATAAACTAACTTTGGTAAATAGTTGAATAGTTTATAATGGGTTTTGGGTCATTTTGGTGATGTTTGAATTTAGGACAACAAGTTGCATAAAACTTTCGTCAACTTTGGAGGATCATAGAGAACTAACCATTTATCTAATTAACTTGAGGTCAAAGCAAAAATGTTATCCCTCTGAGTCTACTTTAATTGCCATTTAGAAAGTTTTGGCAAATTCAGTAGTTAAACTAGTGTAAAATACAAATTAGTGTAGTAAGGTCAGATTTTGAAAAAGTGCAACAAATCAGAACTTTAAAAATTCATATCGGATCAACTGTGGCTCCTCCTGGAGCGTGCCATACGTGCTCGATATATATTTCGTGTAACATTTAAGACTTTTTCATCTTAATCACAATAGTATACACACACCCATTTTAATCACATTTTCCCAAACATCTCTTCTTCAACTCTTCATCACAGCCACTAATGTCATTTCGTATTTTATGACATTTTTTTATGAAAATGTTTTGTCACAAGGTTCACATAATACGTTTAAGTTTTTATGACATGTTGGTGGAAAAAGTTCCGGAAATGGTCATGGAAACATCGCACTACAAGAAAATTGGCCTTTAGTGACGAAAACAGTTTCGTCACTAACAGTGTAAAAGGTGGTCACAAAACTGTTTAGTGACCAAACTCAGGTCGTCACCAGTCGTCACTATAGCTCCGTCACAAAATCTATTAGAGACGAAAATATGCTTCGTCACTAATTTGTGACGAGAATAGTCGTCACTTTTTAATCCGCTTAGTGACGAAAATTTTCGTCACAGTTTCGATAGTGACGAAAAAATGGTCACTGGTATTTACCATTAGTGACGATAAAGTCGTCACAGATTACCGATTGTTAGAGACCAAATACGTTGTCACTAAGTACGAGCATATAACAAAAAAAAATGGAACTAGTTTTCGTTTTACTGCTTAAATGTTTACGCAAACAAACTAAAATCTAAAAATCTGTAGCAATGCAAATCTTACATAATAAATTTCATTCACAAAAATTGATTTTACAAAAAGTATGATCGAAACTCGACCCATCAAAGAATAGTTCCAGTAGATGTTTAAAAGCATTGCGTTTCTTCAAGGCCTTCAAGTTCCTGTCTGCATCTACATCATCTACAGATTTCCCAAGAAAGAAGGTTTTCATGAGGCCTTGAACCAAAGTAAACTGAAAATAAAGCCCGTGATACAATTGAAAATAATGCAGGTTCTGGTACATGTATGGGTACACAACTATGTGGTAATTACCTGAACTGCAGCCTGTATATCTGAACTCTTTAACTTGCCTGTATATCTGAACTCTTTAACTTGGCGTCACAGATTGCAGCCACTGCTTCACTAACAAATTTATTGACCAGGAGGATACATAATAATCAACCCTTTTCACAAGTAAACGGGTCAAGACAATGTAGTATCTAAATATTTCTCTGTGAAAAGCTATCTATGTTGCATTCTTGGGAATGTTTCTCTCCTTCGGATGGATGATGAAGACCTGGTATTTGAGTAGCAACTGCTATTGATGTTGCTGGACCTGAAATGCGGATTCATATCAGAAAAAAAGTCAGCTAAGGAATTGTGATATGTCAAAATGTATATGAACAGGTCATCCTCAAACTAGATCAGCTTAGGTTGCCTTGCAACACTTTTGGTCAGTTTTTATACTTGATTTATGTGCTAAGTAACAAAAGTACAAAACCAAGATTATTGCAAAAAACAAAAAATCTTTGAATATAACAATTTAAAAGGTTGTATACATAAAAGTAGAGACTTTTATAGAGTTTCAACCCGAAATCCAACCATTGTTAAGAATATTGATCTTTGCAAGTTATACTCTATTAACTCAACACTATTGGAGCTTTTTAGAAATTTAACTAATACTGAGAAGACTTATTAAAGTCATAAGCTTGGTCAAGCAATGTGTAAAACAGGAAAATATTAGAAAGTTTACTTCATTGGTTGTTAAAGTGAGGCTTACCACAGAATCATCTGCAGAAGTTGCTATTTTACCAATCTCATGTGAGCACCTGCAGATGGATAGATAAACGTAAGTAAACATATTTTGACATCCCCAATACCAATAATGGCGCACCAATATAATACAAGTGACATATTTTACCAATCTCATGTGAGCACCTGCAGATGGATAGATAAACGTAAGAAACCCGCCTGGTTTTGTTAACCGCATGGCCAGTGAGTTTAAGTTCCTGTACATTCCACTTGCACTTTGTAGAACCTGGATCAAATCAGTTATTTAGAAAAACATAGAATACCAACATATCATTTGTACTTTCAGGGTCAGGCATTAAGAAGTTGTTCTCAAAGGGATCTATATAAGACATTTGAAAGTCGTGAGATTTACCTTCCTTCGAGGTGCTAACTTTGGAGGATCGAGAATGAATATGTCCCATGCTTCATTTCTAGAAGCAGCATTCTTCATAAAAGCAGTTGCATCTTGTTTCAGGAAAGATATCCTTCCTGGATCGAGATTGTTAAGAGCAATATTTTGGTTAGCTAGTTCCAGAGCTGGAGATGACGAATCAACCCCTGTGAATCAAAAAGCATTCATTCATTCATTAGACGTCTTTAAGAAAACAAGTTATTCTTATAGTATAGCTGGGTTAGATACCATACCAGTAACATCCAAAGCATGACCACGTGCAGCGTTTAGTGCAAAGCCACCAGTGTAGCAGCACATGTCAAGTACTCTTTGACCATCGGAGATGGTAGAGAGAAATTGACGGTTTTCACGCTGATCAGCATAGAAGCCTGTCTTTTGTCCATCCAATGAGATCATATAGGAGATTCCATTCTCCACAATCTGACATGATACAAGAAAACTGCAATTTACTTTATTGCAAAAACAGCATCAGGTTACTGATTTTAAAGAAGTGTTACCTTGACCGTTTGATTAGTAGATTTTGATATGTCGTCTTGTTGCTGTTGATCAACAAGAGCCAAATCTAGTCCTTCTTCTTTTAAAATCTCGATAGATGGCCTCCAGACAACATTTTTGATGACACTGAATCCAGTAACACACTTTATAATATATTCCTTGTACTTCTCAACCCACGCAGCTGATGAAGCGACAACGGCTAAATCGCCAAAGACATCAACTATAAGGCCCGACAATCTGCACAAGTTAGTTAGAATTAGAAAAAAGGGATACAGTAGTTTGCATCATGATATAAGAAAAGAGAGTGATATACCTATCGCCTTCACTATTAACAAGACGAAAAGCATTAGTAGTTGAAGAAGGAAGGCCCAAGCTGTTACGTAATTTGATAGCCGCATTGATTCGTGTATCAAGGAGCTTCTTAACATTCAAAGGGTCTCTGCATTGCATTTCATTTTATATAGTAGTAGTAATAAATAAACAAGCTAATTAAAGGGTGATTAGTAAGTATTACGATGATGATTCGGAGGAGGAAAGAAGTTCGTGATGAAGTTGCATGAGCCTGACACAAAACATGGAAGAAGAGTTGTAAAAGCCCCAAGCGAAAGGGGTTTGGGTGCCGTCAGCAACGAGCATGACGTCACCAGTTTTAGGGGGAGGGCGACCAATGATTTGGTCAACAGCACCACTGTAAACCATTGGACTCCCACCATCGCGAAACAGCTGGGTTTTACCTTTCTTTAGGATAACCTTTGCAACATCTTCTTTTCAATTAATCAATTGCTAATTAATTAATTAATTTCACATACTTAGTAGTTACTACAGCGAGCAACACAACCAAATCCATCACCCAGCAATTTGAGATCCTAATAATCTAACCAATCAATGTACCATAAGCTCACGCTTGTATTCCGTACACTTTGATTATCATGCTCGACTTTCCATAAGGTCATCAAACAAAGACAAGCCTTGACACCCCACTCAGAAGCAAATGAGCGTTTTGGACACTGCTCTCAGTGACTATATGTTTATCACATTCATAAAAAGCAGAAAATACACAAGTTATCAATTTCATCTACTGGAACAGTTCCATAAGGTCATACTTTCCATAAGGTCATCAAACTAAAACAAAACCGTCTATGATCCTAATTATCGCGCTTTCTTATAGGGAAAAGGCACGTTGTCAGTTAAGGTAAAACGAAACAAGCTCTTATTCAACTTGAGGTGCTTTCAAATAATCAACTCTTTCACCAGTACACACAACTAAAACGAAACCGTCTATGATTCCAAAACTCTCAGAAATTATCCATCCACAACTTAAAATCACACACTTACTACATAAACCGTAAGCGAACAATGACGAATCAGAACACTCAGTACACAAGTTATTCCGTAATTCGTAAAAATTAGCAACATTCAATTAACAAATAGGTATTCAGTGTAACGAAGCATAAATGATGATAAAATAGAATTTAGAACTGTAACCCTAATAAATTGATGAAATTAACAAATAGGTATTCAGTGTAACGAAGAGAACCTGTTAGGGGATCAATTGAAAAAGTTGGTTAAGTATGCAGTGGTGAAGCCGCCGATGTATGCGGTTGGCCGTGGTGGTTTACCGGTGGCGGTAGATTAGGGTTACGTCATGTGAATCGGTGGTAGATGATGATGATTTAACTTCTATTTTGATTGAGAGTGATTGTGATACTGAATGATTCTGCTTCAAATCCTATATATAGATGTACACTCAACTCTTGAAAAGGATATACCGTCTTTGATTGAAGGTGAGGATAGAGATATGTGGCCAAATGATATTGTATTACTGTGTATTGATAAAAAAAAAATGATATACGGTCTTTGATTGGTTCTAGTTATATTATATGAGTTAATTTTTTACAAGTTACTAGTATTTTTTTAAATGTTTGATATACAAGTTTTTTTTTTTTTTTTTTTTTTTTTTTTTTTTTTACATATTTAAATTTGAAAGTTTATGTTTCAAACAGTGTTTTAAAACCCAGTTCGACCCAGCCGGTTCAACCGGTCGAATCGGGTCCAGCTAAAAAGACGGGTAAAAAAACAAGGGTTTTAGAAACGGGTTAACCAGTTAGACCCGTCGGGTTTTAAGTGACTCAGGTCGACCCAGTTCTCGAAACCAGACCGTGTTTGATTTTTTTCATTTTTTTTAATAGGTAACCAGGTTGACCCGATAGTCGAACCGCTTAAAAAATAGTTTTTTTTAATATAAAACCGGGTTGACCCGGTGATCCGGTGACTTAACCAGGTCGATAAAAAAACACGGTTTTCAAAAATTGGTTTCAAATAATATGTTTAAGGGAGAATACATCAAATAAAGTTAAATATTTGCAATTTTGCATATTTCTCTAAAATACAATTTTTTATCGTTACGTTTGATAGTGTTTACGATTTTTGGATTAATATACGAATATGCAAGTTTTAATAAGTACATTCTAAATGCCTTATTCTTAATCATTTTATAGAATTAGTAATATGTGAAATAGTGACCAAACTTTCGTCACTAATACTTAGTGACGAAATTCTCGTCACTATTCATGTAACTTAGTGACTAAATAGTGACCACTTATAACTTTCGTCACTGACTTTCTACCAATGACCAAAAATAATGACGAAAAATTATATCGTTACTATTTTCATCTAAATAGTGACCAAAATAAAATGTCGTCACTGAACTTTGGTCACTAAAGCCTCCTTTTCTTGTAGTGTCGGTTACATCGCCAATGTCAAAACGGCAAACGAGCAGTTACAGATTGTTTGTTGGGATGCATCAGCCAACCAACTCAAAGAACCCAATAAGAAGATGAGATGAATGGTTCAGAACTGAAGTTGGTGATTAAAAAAGTGTTGTATATGAGTGGTTTGAAACAAAACCAAAAAAAGTTGAGCTTGCCCATTAAGCAGCTCGAGACCGAAGATTTCTTGACGACTGAAGAGAGATTGTCACTCGAGAATAAACAGGTGATTTAGGTTCGACTAGTTGGGCCAACGCTAGAGATGTTTAGGGAACCAATGAGGTTGACAATTTGGAGTATAAAAAAAGACCAAGTGGAACAAATTTCCGGAGGAGAAGAGGGAATATCTGAAGGAACTAGCAAAGATTCAATTGTGGTCCATTCGCAAAGACAATCAACTGACTGTGCTCTTGCAGTTGTGGAGAGACAACCCGATGGCGTAAACGGTTTTGCTTGAGGACATATATACTCAGACTGTTTAATGTAATTCATGTAGTTTTTCAGACTTGATTAGTTGATAGATAATTTCATTACATTTAATTCATTGATATTTCTGATTTTAAATCTACTTTATTTATTTGCACATTGGAATGAAAAATTAAACATTTAACTAGTTTGAATTACAATTATCAATACAAGTATAAAACTCATGGCTACATGGACAATATATTGGATGTCATATCAGGAACCTAAAGCGTGTTAAAATGTTCAAATACAGATTGCACGAATGTAGGGCTAGCCTTAATGTTAATCGATGTAAAGAGTAGAAAAATTATATTCCAATTTTACATAAGGAAAATTTTAAAAAAAGGTGGTAAATTGTAACCTAAAGGAGACTCTGCATCCTGGAAAATACAGGACACTTAAAAAGATAACAACATAACTAGCTTGATATTATACATGTATCCTAACCAAGAATAGCTTTGATCTTCGTCTTCTGATCGTCTGTTAGTGAGGTAGGGAAAAGAACTTCGAAAGTTACATAAAGATCACCCTTCTTGTTGCTAAAATGTAACGGCATCCCTTCACCCTTGAATTTCTTCACCTCCTTTGGTTTTGTAATTCCCTGCATTATCATGCAAATAGTGTCAGTTGTCAATAAATTACATGCTTAAGATTATATGAATAACATCAAATGCAAGTTCTACTTCCTGAATAATAAAATGAGACGACTTGTACACCATAAGAGATATGTGCTTACCTTGGTACCAATATTCACTAGATGCTCGTCAAGGTGTGTAATGGTCTTCTCGAAGCCAACAAGTGCTTGCGCCTGAAAATATGTAGTGGTTAGTCAATGCACAAATGAAACTTAAACCAAACACAAAGCAAATTATATGTCATTAAATAGACCAATTATCAATCCATATCAGTTACCCACCAGCATCAATGTATCATGTCATACATTTACACCAAAATGTAATATTTAGTGATGGCATGTGTTAATTTACACTTATCATGTCATACAATGATAATTATTTACAAGACAGCCTCATGAGAAATTAGCAAACTTTGGCATTTTTAGCTAAAAAAACATAAACCAAGTAAATTCTCAGTATGCATAGTTGCAATCATGTTCGTTTTCAGCATCTCATTAAGGCAAAAGCTAAAAGAAAATTTTACTAGAAAAAAAAATTACCAAAGTTATTGTGGTAGTTGCGTGGAGGTTGTTGCCTTCTCTCCTAAACCTGTCATGTGGTGCTGTACGAACTCGGAACTGCCCAAGATTTGAGATTCAATGTCAGCAATATAATTTATTTCCAACAGGTTCTACAGTAATATAGAGTTGTCGATGATAACAAAACTAACCTTCAGATCACCAGGTTCACCATCTATAATTGGTTCACCCTCCTCATAAAAGACCACTTCCTGAGGCAAAGAAAAGCGGTACAGTCGTTAGAGCCATTTTAAGAACAGTCAATGGTGTCCCATAAGTGGATACTAAACAAAAGCATAAAGTAACATTATAACTTAGAAGACAGCTAACAACTTACTTGTCCATCTTGCATTCCTTTCTCGATATCAACGGTGATTATAAAGTTCCCTTCCCTTTCATACTTGACATTAGGGCACTGCTCGCAGACCTGAAAAACAAAAGAAGCATATGTGTATAAGTAATAATATTGAGACACAATCACAAAATATCACCACCCACGAGACAAAAAATGAGGAGCATGAAGTATACCTGCTCGGTCATCTGTTGAAACATCCCTGGACCAATTTGCCTGTGATAAACCTCATTCCTACAGTTGCACTTTCTTTTTCCAGGAGCAGGCTTTAGAATGTTTTTCTCCCTCCAAACCTGATTATATTCAACCATAATTACACAAGCATGACAAAAAAAACTAGCAAAACCCAAAGCCACAAACCCAATACGAACCTATCACCTTATATTAAATGGTGTTATATATACACGGGTATTCTATTTTGCCAACATTGTATTAAAAACAGTGATGTGCTATAAGGTGTGACGAAAGGAAACTGGCTGCTTTAAAAGTGTGTTAAATTAAAAGCACCAATTTTGCAATCATTTGGTGAAGTTTTCCTACCTTTAGTGACCCTCCCATGTACAAATCCTCCAATGTTGCATCTAAATCAACAACTACATCATCACCTTTTGCAACTCGGTCTTCCTCTTCCTGGTCGCACCACCACCACCAAAAAACCTACAAAACACATGACATAGTCAGTACACGCAGACACACCCAAAAAGTGTGATTCAGGCTAGAAACTACTAGCAGCCTAACAAAAAGAAAGAGGATTGACAGCTGTTCTCAGGCTTACTAGCGGAAGGGATAGAAGAGAAGTTGTAATGTGAAAATACTTAGAAAAGAAACAAGGAGTGGGAAGCTATATAAATGCAAAATCAGCTACAATTTTATATTATTTAAAACGGCAAAAGCAAGTTCGAGTTTTCAATGAAGCAATGTGACGTGAAGTCAGCAAACAGATTCCGCAAAGAAGCTTGTAATGCCATATAATACTACTCTCAAACCAAAGTGTTGAGTCTTAAATGACTTATGTGATGCGTAAGCAATTGGAGTACTAAAACACCTTCAAAAGCTAACTATTGACAAACGATTTGACCCTAATAAACTTAACACTACAGGAATATGTGTACTTAATATACAGAGTAAAACAGTTTCGTAGCAAGTATTCGTATAACATATGATATTCCACTGCAAGCAATGTGGAAGTTGGATGTCATAACATCTTCTAGATAAGGAACAATGTGAGAAAAATCAATACATGTATACTTTTTATTGACGAGGATGGACACATAAATTACATTAGCTTCAAACATTGCCAAGAAAAGGAAACATTGCAACCACTAGTACTTTTTGTAGAAACAGTTGCCTTTATTAAGAGCGATTCTACTAATCAACTGCTAAACTGCTAGGCAGTTCAACAATGAGACGTGTTGTAAAATCCCTATATAGCACTGTTGACTCTTCTACAGCTTATAAGCAAATACTTGTTATAATCAAAGGTTAGGACGCGACATTAACTATTAATAAACTCTCCTAGAACTCTTATAGGATCCTATTTTCTTGACCAGTTTAGAAATAAATCCCTCTTAGGCAACAAATGACAAAGAGTCACCACAGAAACAGCAAAGAATACTATTAAGGTAATAGTGAGTTATTGTATTCTAAAAAAAGGACAGTTAAGTAAGTAAGGTAATTGTGAGTTCTTATAATCTAAAGAAAGAATAGTTAAGGCAGAATAATTGAGTGAGATTAAGCCAAAAAAATAAAATAAAATAATGTTCACAGAAATACATATAATGCCCCAAGCCTGAAATTAGCAGGCTAGCCCAATAGCATCCAAATCAACTAACAACCATGATGGAAGTTATTAATCACCCATAAACTAAGATTCTTCTGATATAATATTGTATTGAGTGTTGACTGTTGAGATTTGTGCCCAGAGAGCTTAGTTTGGTCAACTGGTAACTCAAAAAAGGAGAAGATATATGGGCGAATGGAAAATGAAAAAGGTTGCTTGTGACATATTTTGATCATTTTGGTAATTATGTTAAAAGAGTTTATTCCTGTAAATTCACTCTCTATAAGTTTCAGTCTCATAATTAGTTTGTACAAAAAAATCTAACCAAACTCAAAGTAGTTATAGTACATGATCTTATTGCATGTCTTAACTTGCTTCTTCAAGCTCCGACTCAATAAAAAAAAAAAAAAAAAAAAGCGTAATGCACATTTACTTTTTTTTATTATATAATATTTTTAAGAAAACACTAAATATAATTAGCAGCACATAGTTAATATTCTTTCGTTGTTATCAGATGTTTACTTAATAATCTAATAAAACAGTAATTATTGTTCCATTAATCATGAAAGGAAAGGTACAAGTCCATATGCCCTGCGTACTTTTAATGAACTACTATAAATTAATTAAACAAAATCTGAGTAAATATGTCCTCAATTAGCAACACTGTTTACGCCATCAGGTGGTCCCTCCACAACTACAAGAGCAAAGCACAGTTTCTGGTCTATACGAAACGACCACAATTGAATCTTTGATTTTTCCTTAAAAGAGGCCTTGTTTTCCTTCACAAACTTGTTCCACGTGGTCTTCAGCACCAAACTTTTATCCTTTCCGTTTTTCCACATCTTCAACCCCATTGGCATCTCTAGCGTTGGCGCAACTAGTCGAACCTCAATCTCCTCTCCATTCTCCAGTAGTGTCGATATCTCTTCAGGCTTCAAGAAATCTTTAGTTATGAGTAACGTAGGCGGCAAGCTCAACCTGCTTTTGGTTGAATCCAAATCACTCGGAGTCAACTCTTTCTGAATCACCAACGTTAACTCTAAACCTTTCATCTCATCAATTATAAACTTTTGTAACCGCTCTGTTACCTCATTCTCCACCACTGGTCCAGACTTAATCTTGGATGGTGTCTTTCTCTTCTTCTTATTGGGTTCATTGAGTTGGTTGGGCTGCAAGCATAAGTAAGGCTCGGCGGCGTTTTCAAGTTCTCGCCTGCGATAATAATTAAGATTCACAATTAGTTAGAATCATGATTAATCAAGAAAACAGATTTGAGAAAACAGGACATACTGTTTGAAACCAAACTTAAAAGATAGAGTTAATTGCATTTTTGATCCTTGTGGTTTGGCCAAGTTTCAGGTTTGGTCCCCAAGACTTTGAAAGTGCAGCAATAGTCCCCATTTGAAATTTGGGTTGCGCTTTTGATCTTTATTGGTGTGAAATGACCAAATTACCGTTGTCTTTTCTTGAAAAAGACAAAGGGTATTTTAGTTATTTAACTTTTTCTAAGGACAAAACTGCAATCAAAACTTTAAAATGAGGACTATCGCCGTACTTTCAAAGTTTTAGGGACCAAACCTTCAATTTGGCCAAACCACAAGAACCAAAAATGCAATTTACTCCAAAAGTAATACTCCGTAAACTAACATGCATAAAATAATACAATACCACCTTAAATGATCGAGTGACAACTCTCCAGCATCTGAAGTTTCTCCTGGAAATTGTTTCAGAAAATTAATAGGTTGGGGTGTGACCGGAAGACGACAATCTCCCGGAGATGGATTCAGAAATTCAATAAGTTGGGGTCGGCGTTTGTAAATCCCACCACTCCCATCCTGATCCGCCACATGAAACATACTCCCATACAAACCCTCAGACGGCGCGTACCCACCAGGTGGAGGAGCACCATACCCACCGTTTCCCTGCGGTTTGTTTTCCTTTGGAGGTTTGTTTGGGTTTTGGGATGGCTGTGAGCCGTATGGAGTTGAGGGTGCACCGTAAGGCTGTGCGAGTGCACCGTAGGGCTGTGCGTGTACACCGTAAGGTTGCTGTGGTATGCCGTAGGATTGTTGAGGGGGATGGCCGTAAGGTTGTTGGGGTGGGGCACCGTAAGGTTGGGCGGTTGGTGTGCCATAGCTTGAGGGGTTTTGAGGGTGTCCTGACATGCTTTTTTATTTGCTTTGATTTGATTATGGAAGGGGGATGTGTTTGTTTTTGGTGAGGGTGATCAGTGAGGACTTGAGTGGGGATTATATAAGTTGACATGAAGCTCAAAAGCAAAAAAATACAAGTTGTCTGAAACCGAGTAACCAATCAGTGAGGAGTTGTGTCGGTAGAAGCTATGTTTTGATCCTAGCTTTTCTACAAAAAAGGAAACAAAAAGGTGAAACAACCTCTTTCTACCATTATCCCATTCGGTTGGTGGTGCTTCACAAGAAGTTTAAGATAAAGGTAGATTTTGTTTTGGTTGATTATATATGTGGGCCCTTTAAATTGATGTTGAAAGCTAAATTTTCCGGCTCACAATTACACTGACATGATTTCACAAAATACTGTTGTTGTTGTGTTGCATGTACTTTGTCATAATTAATGGGCCTCTAGCTAATACCACCACTCATTTTAACTAAGAATTTGTTTCTTTTTTAATTTTATAACGAGAAATTCCAATTTTAAATTCTATATTCATTTATATAATAAATAATATATAAATGAAATCTAAACTCAAATCCAAATTTAAATCAAAATCCAAATCTTAATCCTAAACCCATTTACAAACCAAATGAGCCCTTAGAGAATAAAAGTTTCTAAAAATTTTAAACTTCTTCTTTAGCAACACAAAACAAAATTTTAATACTAACTTTGAAGCAAGAACTTGATCGATGATATGAAGTCGAATATGTTTATGACCCTTTATAGTATGTTTATTTATATTTATTTATAACTATATAGGAATGAAATCTAATACTTGTTATAAAAAGTATTCGAAACAAAAAACCTAATAGAAACCGAATACTTGTTCAACAAGTTCGATAAATGTATCCATAACAATTGTTACCAATATACACTAACCTTAAATAAAAAAATATTTGTATAAATTTTATGGCTTCTTTCATCCTTATTGATAACGTATAACACATACGAAGCCCACAACCTAGTTAATTATTAGGGTTTTATCATAATATTTATCTTATATATACTCCTTGTTATCTCGTACTTTATGATCAATTGAGGATTACTTTTCATTCTCCTAATTATGTTTACAAAACGTTATCAAAAAATGGAACGTTGGGGTGAAACACGGTAAACCTTACCGAATGAAACTAGCCGTTGCAAAGTCAAAAAATGAAACGTTGGGGTGCATTAAAGGACCAACGGATACTTTTTATTTTTTTGTGTATATATACTTTTGCAAAACAAAGACACAACATAAAAAAAAAAAAAAAAAAAAAAAAAAAAAAAAAAAAAACACACCACCGATCCATACTAAAAAAAAAAAAAAAAAAAAAAAAAACCGATTCAAAAAAATATATATATATATCCGATTCAACCGCAAGTATATGTCGCATAAAAAAATTGGTTCGACTTTTTTTCTATGTTTGTTAAAGCGTTCAAATATCCAACCGACCCGAAGGAAAAAAAGTTCAAGAAATTACAAGAGTCGGCTCGAAAGGATGTTGAACGGGCATTTGGTGTTCTCAAGGGTAAATGAAGTATACTGAATCGACCATTACGGCCACACATGATAGAAAGAATTAGAAAAATAGTTTATACGTGTGTCATATTGCATAACATGATTATACGTAACGCCGGTAACGCAATCTCGCGGGTTCATATTCGGGATCCTCTGATTGAACCGGTGTTTGATGAAGCAGCTTTAGCCGAGATACGAGATGAGGATACACATTTTCGTGGCAGATTTGATCTTATGGAGCATATTCACGCTCAACAATTACCATACCTCGAGGTGGACGATGAAGTTTAGTTTTTTAGTATTATGCAATGGTATTTTATGTTTTTTAATAATATTATGTAATGTTTATTTTAATTTTAATGAATTTTAGTTTTTAATAAATTTTAATAGAATTTAAAAAAGAAAAAAGAAAAAGAAAAAAAAATAAGTGAGTGAAGGGTGAGTGATGTGATGCCAACAAAAAATTAGTGAGTGAAAGAAAAAGTGGAAGGTTGATGTGGCATAAGGGGATTGGTTGTTTGTGAGTGAAAGATTAAGGTGTGAGTGATGCATTGCCAATCCGTAACTACAAAGACAAGATTTCACAAATATTGTCATAATTAGTGGGGCCTCTAGCTAATACCACCACATTTTAACTATGAATTTGTTTCTTTTTTAATTTTATAACGAGAAATTCTAATTTTAAATTCTATATTATTTATATACGTAGTAATAAATAATATATAAATAAAATCTAAACGCAAATCCAAATCTAAATCAAAATCCAAATCCTAATTCTAAACCCATCTACAAACCAAACGGGCCCTTAGAGAATAAAAGTTTCTAAAAATTTTAAACTTCTTCTTTAGCAACACAAAACAAAATTTAATACTAACTTTGAAGCAAGAACTTGATCGATGATATGAAGTCGAATATGTTTATGACCCTTTATAGTATGTTTATTTATATTTATTTATAACTATATAGGAATGAAATCTAATACTTGTTATAAAAAGTATTCGAAACAAAAAACCTAATAGAAACCGAATACTTGTTCAACAAGTTCGATAAATGTATCCATAACAAATGTTACCAATATACACTAAACTTAAATAAAAAAATATTTGTATAAATTTTATGGCTTCTTTCATCCTTATTCATAATGTATGCCACATAAGAAGCTTCAACCTAGTTGAATGATGTATATATAATGTTATTGATAAAGTAAAACACATAAAAGAAGCCCACAACCACAAACAAGTGATGATAACGTATAACAACAAATAACATTCTATATACATCAACCAACATAAGAAGCTTCAACCTAGTTGAATGATGTATATATAATGTTATTGATAAAGTAAAACACATAAAAGAAGCGCACAACCACAAACAAGTGATGATAACGTATAACAAATAACATTCTATATACATCAACCAACACATGCACAAACAAGTGAACGAGCTGACAAAAGTCACATCATTCACATGACACAAGTCAACAATGCCAACACATTAACAAGAACCACTATCACTCTTTATAGTACTACAAAACAAGTTCGATAATTGAATGAAACTCTTGCCACTAAGAGCACTCCCAGCGCTAACGAGATTCGTGCGTTAAGGAGCTTTTAACGTGCGTTAAAGGCACGTTAGCCTTTGCGCTAGCTCGCGTTAAAGGCGCGTTAACAAGCCAGGTTACCCCTTAACCCGGCGTTAAGGGCGAGTTTTGTAAAAAAAAAAAAAAAAAAAAAAAAAAAAAAAAAAAAACTTTTTTTTGACACTTTTGACTCCTCTAAAGTTTCTAACATTTGGATTAAAAGAAAATGGGAATTACAAAACACCCCCTAAGTTCTTAAACGGCATAGTTGAGCGAGATAACCAGATTTAAAATAGCCGTTAATAAACTAAATTCATTTCATTAAATTAAAAATACAATACATGACATCGAAAACATATGAAACGTAAAATAACGATACGATTTATATAGATTTGTAATTGTCGATGAGATCTGACATCTCCTCCCACACTTGCAACACTTGTTCCCTAACCATTTTCAAAGCGACCTGAAGTTGCAGATCTGTTTCATTATTTCTTAATAGAGTTTCTAGACCGATCTTGATAATTGGATGGTCTTGAGGCAGCTCACGTAACCTTTCGACCTCAGGAGCACGATTCTGCATCTGCATTATAAAACGACTTATCTCACCTAGCAAACTGTTAACCAACTTGAGTTCCTTTTCTTGTTCGTTGCGTAATCGGGAAAGAATAGATTTTTGCACCTCAGCTAGTTCGTTTGCCATTTTATGTGTGTGTTAATAGTTTTGATATGTGTGTGAGAAAATATAATTTTATTAAACTGGTATTTATAGAGGGAAAAAAGACGTTCAGGAAATAGCCTTTGGAAAAGTAGCCGTTAGCCTTTAATTCAATTTCAAAGTTAAAGCAACATTACACCAAGTTACAAACGATACAAGAAACAAATAAACACGATACAGAAAACATAAAGACACGGTACGGAAATATTTAACATAAAACATGATACGAAAAACAGAAAGACACGATACGGAAATACTTAACATAAAACACCATTACTCATCGTCTCTGTCCCATGCCCACATGTTTCTCAGAATGAACCACACATGTTGATATTTTAACCCTCACCCACCATGGCGTTCATGATAAATTCGGTTTGCATTGCTGAGACGACAAGGGTCTTGACTTGTACGCTGCAACTCTTTGTAAATAGCATTATATCTACGACATTCAAGGTTGATTCTATTCCATTGAGCCGTAATACTATTTTTATTACGGTGCTCACCATCAATCTAATCGTTGAACCTTTGTGTAACGTCACTCCAAAAAGAACGTTCATTCACAAGGTCTCTAGATTCGTGAACTTGAAGCCATACGTTAGCTAGCAAGTTTTCTTCTTCCATTGACCAATGATTATTCATTGTAAAATGATGTAGATATTGAAGTGTGTGAAAAATTTATTGGTATCGTATGGTATTAACAGGGGTTTATTGAAGGCGGATACATTTTAAATTCAAAATTCAAACAGAAGGCAGGATACATTTAAAATTCAAAATTCAAATTCAATGGTATTTAGAAATTCAAATTTAAAACAAGAGCGAGATAAATTTAAACTTCAAATTCAAATTCAAATTTTGAATTTCAAACATTCACCTATATATAGGTTTATCCCCTGGCTGCTTTATACATACACAACTCAAACAAACACACATAAACTTTATCAACTATCTCCACACCAATGTCTCGCAAAGACTTCTCCCAACAATTCCTAACTCACCGTGACTTCTCCCAACAATTTCCAACTCACCGTGACTTCTCCCAACAATTCCCAAGTCACCATGACTTTTTCCAGCAATTCCTAAGCTCCAACATGATTCCGAATGCACCGGTGAACACTCCACCGGAAGACATCTTTCCGGTATTCACACTGGATAATGAACCGGTGCCCAATCCACCGGTTGTCCAACAACAACCCGATCAACCGGTGAACAATACACCGGTGGAAAACCAACCCATTTGGAGTGGGCTGACTGATGAAGAACTGTTTCTGCAAGATATGCAAGAAATGTTACGTGTTCAAGCAGAGGAAGAACGTGTGGCAAGAGTTCGTGAGACGCGAGCAAGGGCTAAACAGAATCGGAGAAACCGTCGAGCAGAATGGCGATAGAGAATGGGATTACCCCGTGTGCCATCGAGTGAGGACGATTTGAGTGTCTCCTATTCGACTTACGAGGGCTATGTCACAGACTGAATCATTATCTTGATTCGTAGTTTTATGTTTAATTATCGTAGTTTATGTTTCATGTTTGATGTAGTTCGTGTTTTAAGTTTAATGTGTGTTTAAATTTTAACTATTAATATAATTTGTGTTTTATTAGTTATTAAATGAAATATTAATTGTAGTTGAGGGTTGAATTTGAAAATATTTGAGTTAAAGCTGAGTTATGAATAAGGGTGTTTTTTTGTGAGTTAAGATGAAAGTGTTAAAGCTGATGTGGCGCTGACGTGACAGTGTGTTAAATTTTAACCTGGGTTATGGATGGGAGTGCTCTAATAGTCACATGACAAAAGTCAACCTTTATTCACATGAGAATAATTTAAAAGCATATTATAAACCACACTATACGTATTGTCTTTTTCACAAAATAAATAAAATACAATTCATGGGTTTTCGTTTTATGATCTGTTTGTTGGAACTATAATCAAGTTTTTACGCTCTTAGATATTGTAACATTGTTGAACTACGTATCTAGTGATTGCTGTAAATAATAATGCCTGCAGCCCTGTTTGGGGGGTTGTGGGGCTCACTAGAAAAATCACAAAAATATGATGGTTATGGATTCCTGAAGCCAAGGTGGGAGACAACAACTTGTGAAAGTTTCAGGGCCTAACTCTAAGTACAAAAATCACAACAATTCATGCAATATTTGGATTTTCTGCCCAATAAACAAGTTTGACTTTTTATAAAAACTTGAAACTTTGACTATTTTGAGTTTTGATCTTAACCTAATGACTGAGATTGATATATTAAGTGACAATAAAGCTAAATTAACCTATCCTAATTACTTATGAATGGAAATGAGGGGATTACCACACCTAAACCTTAACAATTAACAGGTTAAGGGGATCAAATGGTGATTTTTGACTTTGTTATAAGAAACTTATATTTTATGACCAATATGCAGTAAATAAACCTAAAGTAATGTGGCTTAAACTAAAATCTACAACAAAAGCAGGCTAGAACTCATGGAATACAACTAAACCAAACACTCCTCAAAATCTAATCCAATGATTACGGCACGTCATAAGCCAACTAAAAAAAATCATAAAAATAAGCCAAAGGTGGATTCCTGTATTTAAGCTGGTATATTTCAACCTCAAGAAATTTCAAAGCCTAATTTGATACACAAAAATCATGAAAATTCTTGTAAGATTTGTAAAAAACTGAGTAACATGCAACTTTGACTTTTTTATTTAACTCCTAGTTTGGCTTATATGAGTTTTGGATGATCACTACTAATTATATATGATATATTATGATGTTATAAAACTTAATTAAGCTAATTTAACAACTTATGAATTGATATGGAAGGTTAAGGATTCAAAAATCAATAACAGTTAACTGTTATTATAATTAGAATGTCATTTTGACTTTTTACTTTTAAACTTACTTATTTTATGACTCACATGACTCAACTAGACCTAATGAAGATTGCATAAACCAAAATTATCATAAGAAACCTATCACACCACTCTTAACTGTGATATACCAAACACCCCTATATTGAGCAGTTTACACTACAACTATGAGTTTTAGACTTAATCTAACCAAACTAATGATCAACCTATATTACTTAACTGTATTAAAGATTAAATGAACAACAAACTTAAGCAAAGAACACTAGAACACTAAAATGTAGTTTAAGCTAAATAAAGGCAGTGTAAAAGTAGAATCTTAGCAACATGCATTCAAATGAACAAATAGATTCCAAATGGCATCACAACAACTCTAATACACTAAATAAGCTCAAGAAACACATATACAAGCAGCTATAAGAGCTTATACAGTTAATGGCTAAAAATTGAAAAGTGAGCTTACAAGGATTCCCAAGCATTAACTGAGAACCAAGACCTAAGAACACTCCTAATAGCTTACCACTAAGCTTCTAACCCAAGGGCAATCCTGAATTTACCCTGCTCCATCTTCTTGATCATTCTCCATTGATTTTTTTTATTTTTTTTCTATTTATTTGATTTTTCTTAATTTTTTTAGTAAACTGAGTACAAGTCCTCTAGGTGGTATTTAAGCTTCAAAAAGCTTTTAAGTAATTGTAAATTAGCATAATGGAACAAGAAACAACAACATTTAACAATTTCCAAGTGAAGTGTCAATTTCACTTTGAAAATGCAAAATTTGAATTAAGACAATAAGACTGGAATTAAAGGTTTAAGAAAGATCACAATACATTAAATCAACTAAAAACAACTTAAGCTTAGCTAAGATTACAACTGAAATGTGAATTACACTATCTACGTCTAAACTACACTAAAGCTACTCTCATTATTTTTCTCTGGTCCTTCTTTCTTCTTTATAGATGACTATTAGGGTTCCACTTGAGTCTCTAAGACTATCCCACCATATCTGGACCATTGGTTTGGTCAATTCAATCCTAGCCTTTGATTTCACCTTTTGGCGCCAAAATATCTGTGGATATTTTTTTGTTGCGTGTGAGGATTTCTAGGGTTAATTAAGGGTGTTTGGAAGGTTGTGGAGGTGGAGGGGACATGGTGTGAAAGGTAGTAGCAAGTGGAGGTGAAACCAAAGAGGTGGAGGTATTGGCAGGGAATGGTGGTTTTGGGAGGGAGATGGTTTGGTCAAAACGGGTTTGACCCTGGTAATATCAAAAGGGTGGTTGGGCTGGGAGTTGGGCCAGGGTGATGGAATGTGGTTTGTTTGGATTTGGTATTGGATTATGGTTTATTTGATAAGGTCCATTTGGTGTAATATTTATCACAAGGACTATTGTTGCACTTTTCTGAAAATTGAAGGGCTGAAAATGTAAATATCCCAAAGTCATCATAAGGGCTGAAGTTGTCAAGTATGAATATCCCAAGGACCATTTTGCAATTTGATTTGTTCAGGGACCATTCTTGTCAAATTTGAAACTTCAGGGGCCAAATATGTAATTTCTTCAAACTTCTCAACCAGGGACTAAACTTGGTAACTTGTGAACTCCAAGGACCAATGTTGACTTTTTATTCCAAAATATTTCACTAGGGACCAAATCTGCCATTTTCTGAAAGTCTAGGGACTGTTTCTGCCAATTCATCAAACTTTGCTCAGTTTTCGTCTGTTTTCAGTCCTTTTGTACCTGAAACATATAAAAACACTTTCCAAGGATATTTGTAGTATTATGTGACATATCTGAGTGTTTTTAACTATTTTTACAGTTCAGATGGGTATAAAATGATGAGTATTTAGACACTCATCACTTATGTAATATAACAATTAAGAACAACAAAACTAGTTAATATATTTGGAGTGTTTGTTGAAACTTATTTGATGGATTTATAAGATTAGTGAAATTTGGTACGCTTATTTTTGGATTCATATGTATAAAGTCCATGAGCTTAAGTTTAAAAACAAAGCTTGCGATACGCCGTGAATATGTTTAGACAAACACCTGTCATTACATTTCAGTTTAATATATACGATAAACCGTATCTGAAAAATTCATGCCTGAATCATGTAAATTTTTTTGAACAGTAGAATTATATAAAAGAACTAGCAAAAGCTAGAAAAACGATAAGATTTCTTAACCAATCTACCCAACTAATCTTAGACTTCGGATTTCTAGAGGAAATCCACAAGAATGATTGAGAAACAATGTAATCATGTAAATTAAGTCATAAATGATTCGAGATTAACAGAGAATTAAGATAGTAAAGATTGTTTACTAAGAGATGTTGATTCGCGTTGTACAATTAGCACCGAAGGGAGTAAGGCTACGTAAGGTGTAACACCCCCAAAATTTGACAATAACAGCGGAAGACTTAATATTGACAGCGGAAGACTTTCGGGGTATTACTTCAAGGATCTTTGTCACAATCATAGAAAACGACACAAAAGTGAAGTTTTAAAGTTATATTTATTCAAAATACCAAATATTCAAGACACAAAGATGTTTCATAGTTTAAACAACAAGTTTATTTGAAATGTATCAAAACATTTATTTAAGCCCGTGCCGGGTTACATGCCCACTCCATGCCTTCATGATTCTTCTTGTTTAACTCCTGAAATAAACATGCTAAAAGGTAACAAAAGTTGAGTGATATTCAAAGGTTTGAAAATAAATAGTTGAACACAAGATATAGTCATTCATTGCAATTCACATGCAATCAAACAAGTTGAAAATCATATCATATCCGTTATTGCCTTAAGCTCATGACACACAACGATTAACAGCCAATCATATAAAATAATATGACGCAAAATAATATGGGCCCTTATGATAGGCATTTGCCAGTAACCTATGTCTTCAAAATAAAGTGCGTTTGGTGGTTTTCCTCTAACGACCAAACGGGGATTGTCAGTCTCTAATAGATCTATTCACAGTTATTTACGTTCACCCTACAAGTGATTAAGGTTCATGATCGATGGACTTTTGGCAATAGCTACTTAAGCAATAATAACGGTCAGCCGGTGTAACAATACCAATAAAAGACTTGTGTTCGGTTTTAAGCATGTATCTCCCCACAAAAACAGTTAAAAGTGGGCAATGAACTCACCTTAGTAGTACAGTAGTAGTGGTAGTATCGTAATCTCAACGATGCTAGGCAACGGCTTCACACACAATCTAAAATATAATGCAAGTTTTAGTTGATAGTCTAAGTCCAGTTTTATCGCGAATATTAGTCATTACTTGTGTTTCAAAACTCGTGTTTGTTTAAATGCTTTAAATTCAAGAACAAAGTTATATATACATATAACTTGCGAGTACAATGATCAATGATCGATGAAAGTCATTTTAAATAAGTCATAGCTTGTAGACGATAAGTTACGATTGTAAGTTATAAAAGAAAATGAATAACGTATCGTTATATCGTTAAAAATTAATTATAGTCGCGAATTATATAACGTATATATAAGTTAAACTTATCAAGTTTTTACATCGAATATACGTACATTTATATATAAATCATTAATATTATTTTTATAAAATAATATTACAGAAAAATCTTTTAAGATTCACCAAAGTTACACTTTTAATTCTAACGGTCTAACTTTAACGCCGTTAGTCCAAAGTTAACTATTATTTCATTTTAAGTCCAAATAATATCAATATTTACATTTTATAACTCCAAGTTCTATTATTAACAGTTTATAATCCATAAAAACAGTTTTGACAGTTTTAACCCATAGTTTTCAGATTTGGCAGTTTTAGTCCTCCGTTAGTAAAATTTTGCAAAGTTAGTCCAAAAGTTACTAAACTTAAAACTTAACATTTTAACTTTTTAAATAATCTCAGAATAGCTTATTTAGCTTATAAAAATGCTTAATAGCTTAAAAATCTCAAATTTTCACTTAATGGGCCTTAACGAATAAATATTAAGGGCCCGTTAAGGTTTTTAGATCCATTGGGCTTACGGAGGGTTTGGGCCCTGACTTGGGTTCATTTTTATGTTCTAAAAATGTTGCAGTTGATTTTGTGAGACCAACTTATCAAATAAGCTTAACGGGCTTATAAGGCCCAACGTTATATATATATATATATATATATATATATATATATATATATATATATATATATATATATATATATATATATATATATATATAGGGTGGGGTTATTTTAAAAAGGGCCTTATAATAAAAAGTGTAGGAAGGATTGTGGGAGTGACATGTGTCACCCCCTTGCCACATCATATGACACGTGTCACCCCCCCCCCCCCCCCCCCCGCCGAAAAAAAAAATTTCCCGCCAAAAAAAATTTTTTTTGGGGCAAATTTTTTTTTTTTCCTGCCAAAATTTTTTAATGCATCACAGTTATAAAGTTACTGCATCACGGTTATAAAGTTACTGCATCACGTTTACTGCATCACAATTATGATTTTACTGCATCACGGTTACTGCATTCATGATTTTAATGTTACTGCATCATGGTTATAAAGTTACTGCATCATGGTTATAAAGAAACTGAATTATCATAAGTTTTATGCATCATATATGTATGTAACTGCATCACAATTAAAATACGATTCTTTTTTAAGTTTTGGTGCATCTTTATTATGAGTTACTGCATCATAGTTAATAGTTTAGTGCATCAGCTATGTTGCAGTAACTTATAACCTTAATGCACTAAAATTTAAAACTGTGATGCAGTAACTTTTATAATTGTGATGCAGTAACTTTATAACTGTGATGCACTAAAATTTTTTGGCGGGAAAAAAAAAAATTTTTTTGCCCCAAAAAAAAAATTTTTTGGCGGGAAAAAAAGTTTTTTTTTTGCGGGGGGGGGGGGGGGGGGGGGGGGGGGGGTGGTTGGGTGGGGGGTGGGGGTGGTGACATGTGTCATATGATGTGGCATAGGGGTGACACATGTCGCCCTCACAATCCTTCCTACACTTTTTTTTTATTATAAGGCCCTTTTTATTTTAACTCATATATATATATATATATATATATATATATATATATATATATATATATATATATATATATATATATATATATATAAGTTTATAGAAAAGCGGATTTCATAGCCTTAGTAATCAGCTTATAAGAGTTTATAAGGTCGAATCATTTATGTTTCCTGGTTGCTAGCCATGTTGACTATTAGGTCGAGCTTTAAAAAGAATATTTTATGTGTCGAATTTTGAAATGGTGAGGTCATAGTATACGTTCCAAACTATTTCTGAAAACAGTTTAGAGACTTAGAAATATTCTAAGTGTTTCAAATATGGTTCGAATGGGTCAGGTGACATTCTAAACGTGTCAAGTTCAATAAGTAAACGTTATTATTAAGTCTGAATCCTTATTATTCTCATTAGATAGCATACTCAATATTACTAATGTCGAATAAAAAGTATATGTTACGTTTGTGTATTTCGAATTAAATGGGAATGAAAAACGTGCAAAATCAATTATACGAAAATAAAAATAGTAAAGGGATTTCCATGTTCTTACCTCACCTTTAGGGGTGGGGTAAAATCGTTCGTAGAGATCGAACTGAGGCAAAGGACGAATGTAGCTCGATACATGACCCAACCAAGATTTAGGAATGAGTGATACGAGACCTTGAGCTTGCTTCGACACCTTGTACACTTGACAAAATGTTCGTCCCAAATCCACCCTTAACACTTAATGAAATATTGTTTTGTGGTATGATTTGTGTGTGCGTTTCAGCTGAAGTCACATGGGAAGTTTATATAGTGAGTTTAGAGTGTATGTATGAGGCAAAGTTCACATGAGATGGAGTGTTGGATTGAAACGAATACATGCCACCTCTCACCATGCCCAATCGTTATTTCACACGCAAGGGAATGTGTAAGACTTAGCTTCTGACATTCCTGACATTCTAAACTTCTAAAGTTGGGTTTTGTAAGGATTGGGGAGCTTGGGAGGTGGGTTGGAGGCTTGTGACAAGTTTTACAAAATTTACCCAAAGTGTGTTGGGAGGTTTACTTGGGTAAATTTTGGCACAGTAAACGTACAAGGTAATTAACGAAATTTGTTATTCTTGAATCCTTGCAACATGGTGTATTAGGAGGTGCAAAAATATATATGTGTTATGTATCAAAATCGAGAGAAAAAGGGGTGGTTTTGTGGCTATGTCGCGATAGGAAAAAGAAAAGAAAACAAAATAAAACAAACACCCCCGCTGGGCTTGAGCCTGGTTGGCTTGTGGTGTTTGGCAGATCAGGCCCAAAGCCAAAAGAAATAAATATAAAGGGTCCGTTTAGGTGCTGCTGGGTTTAAACGTGGCCCAATGGGTCACGGAGGCCCAATTAGCAAAGTTTGTGAGTCGAGTTATGTTCCAATAATATTAGTGAGCAATCTCGGGAATTTTCGTAGGTTCCGGAAATGTATAAATAGTGCACGGTAATTAAACGAAACGTATATTTATAAAATATAAACGTTTTAAAATATATTCGCAATATTAGACTATCATGACATCTAAAACAAATTACATATATGTGTACATCAACGACTCACGCAAACACAAACAGAATACCAGATTGACAAAAATCAACCATCATTCACATGAGAATAATTTAAAAGTATATTATTTAGCACAAATTTTCAGGACATGTATTGTATTACTAGTATATCAATTATTGGGTCAACTAGGGCTGTAAACGAACCGGACGAACACGAACGGAGCCCTGTTCATGTTCGTTCATTTAATTTTAACCGGACAAATAAACGAACACGAACGCTTAAACGGACGAATTTTCTTGTTCATGTTCGTTTATTAAAAAAATGAGTTGTTCATGTTCGTTTATGTTCGATCATTAAAACACTAAACGAACGCTAAACGAACATAAACGATCGAACATAAATGAAAATAGACAAACAAACATAAACTTTATTGAATTCTTGACAATATATTGTTTTAAAGTGTTGTTTTGTTTAACCAAACCAAATTTTAAATTATAAAATTAAAAAATATGATATAAAAACATAAATAGATAAATAAACATAAACGAACTTTAACGAACGTATAATCGGACGTTCACGAACATAAATGAACGGATGAGACTTTTGTTCATGTTCGTTCATTTAACTAAACGAACGTAAAATATTGTTCATGTTCGTTCATTTAATAAACGAATGAACATAAACGAACTTTTTACCGAACGGTTCATGAAATGTTCACTGAACGTTCAGTTCCTTTACAGCCCTAGGGTCAACATCAAGACTATACGTACTGTCTTTTTCCCAAAATAAAAAAATACAATTCATGGGTTATGAAAGAGTAAAAGCAATAAGATTTCTTAACCAATCTACCCAACTAATCTTAGACTTCGGATTTCTCCACAAGAATGATTGAGAAACAATGTAATTCATGTAGTTTTTCATACTTGATTAATTGATAGATAATTTCATTACATTTAATTCATTGATATTTCTGATTTTAAATACTCTAGACTTTATTTATTTGCACATTGGAATGAAAAATTAAACATTTAACTAGTTTGAATTACAATTATCATACAAGTATAAAACTCAAGGCTACATGGATAATATATTGGATGTCATATCAGGAACCTAAAGGGTGTTAAAATGTTCAAATACAGATTGCACGAATGTAGGGCTAGCCTTGATGTTGCTCGATGTAAAGAGTAGAAAAATTATATTCCAATTTTACATAAGAAAATTTAACAAAAAGGTGGTAAATTGTAACCTAAAGGAGACTCTGCATCCTGCAAAATACAGGACACTTAAAAAGATAACAACATAACTAGCTTGATATTATACATGTATCCTAACCAAGAATAGCTTTGATCTTCGTCTTCTGATCGTCTGTTAGTGATGTAGGGAAAAGAACTTCGAAAGTAACATAAAGATCACCCTTCTTGTTGCTAAAATGTAACGGCATCCCTTCACCCTTGAATTTCTTCACCTCCTTTGGTTTCGTAATTCCCTGAATTATCATTCAAATAGTGTCGGTTGTCAATAAATTACATGCTTAAGATATACTGTATACGAATAACATCAAATGCAAGTCCTATTTCCTGAATAATAATAAAATGAGACGACTTGTATACCATAAGAGATATGTGTTTTACCTTGGTACCAATATTCACTAGATGCTCGTCAAGGTGTGTAATGGTCTTCTCGAAGCCAACAAGTGCTTGCGCCTGAAAATATGTAGTGGTTAGTCAATGGAGAAATGAAACTTAAACCAAACACAAAGCAAATTATATGTCACTAAATAGACCAATTATCAATCCATATCAGTTACCCACCAGCATCAATGTATCATGTCATACATTTACACCAAAATGTAATATTTAGTGATGGCATGTGTTAATTTACACTTATTGCCTGGCCGCCCTAACTCATATTAATACAATGATAATTATTTACAAGACAGCCTCATGAGAAATTAGCAAACTTTGGCATTTTTAGCTAAAAAAACATAAACCAAGTAAATTCTCAGTATGCATAGGAGCAATCATGTTCGTTTTCAGCATCTCATTAAGGCAAAAGCTAAAAGAAAATTTTACTAGAAAAAAAAAATTACCAAAGTTATTGTGGTAGTTGCGTGGAGGTTGTTGCCTTCTCTCCTAAACCTGTCATGTGGTGCTGTACGAACTCGGAACTGCCCAAGATTTGAGATTCAATGTCAGCAATATAATTTATTTCCAACAGGTTCTACAGTAATATAGAGTTGTCGATGATAACAAAACTAACCTTCAGATCACCAGGTTCACCATCTATAATTGGTTCACCCTCCTCATAAAAGACCACTTCCTGAAGCAAAGAAAAGTGGTACAATCGTCAGAGCGATTTTAAGAACAGTCAATGGTGTCCCATAAGTGGATACTAAACTTAGAAGACAGCTAACAACTTACTTGTCCATCTTGCATTCCTTTCTCGATATCAACGGTGATAAAGTTCCCTTCCCTTTCATACTTGACATTAGGGCACTGCTCGCAGACCTGAAGAACAAAAGAAGCATATGTGTATAAGTAATAATATTGAGACACAATCACAAAATATAACCACCCACGAGACAGAAAATGAGGATCTTTATAAGCATGAAGTATACCTGCTCGGTCATCTGTTGAAACATCCCTGGACCAATTTGCCTGTGATAAACCTCATTCCTACAGTTGCACTTTCTTTTTCCAGGAGCCGGCTTTAGAATGTTTTTCTCCCTCCAAACCTGATTATATTCAACCATAATTACACAAGCATGACAAAAAAACTAGCAAAGCCCAAAGCCACAAACCCAATACAAAACAATCACCTAATATTAAATGGTGTCATACATACACGGTACTTTACTTTGCCAACATTGTATTAAAAACAGAGATGTGCTATAAGGTGTGACGAAAGGAAACTGGCTGCCTTAAAAAGTGTGTTAAATTAAAAGCACCAATTTTGCAATCATTTGGTGAAGTTTTCCTACCTTTAGTGACCCTCCCATGTACAAATCCTCCAATGTTGCATCTAAATCAACAACTACATCATCACCTTTTGCAACTCGGTCTTCCTCTTCCTGGTCTCCACCACCACCACCAAAAAACCTACAAAACGCATGACATAGTCAGTACAAGCATACACACCCAAAAAGTGTGATTCAGGCTAGAAACTACTAGCGGCCTAACAAAAAGAAAGAGGATTGACAGCTGTTCTCAGGCTTACTAGCGGAAGGGATAGAAGAGAAGTTGTGATGTGAAAATATGTAGAAAAGAAACAAGGAGTGGGAAGCTATATAAATGCAAAATCAGCTACAATTTTATATTATGCAAAACGGCAAAAGCAAGTTTGAGTCTTCAATGAAGCAATGTGACGTGAAGTCAGCAAACAGATTCCGCAAAGAAGCTTGTAATGCCATATAATACTACTCTCAAACCAAAGTGTTGAGTCTTAAATGACTTATGTGATGCCTGAGCAATTGGAGTACTAAAGCACCTTCAAAAGCTAACTATTGACAAACAATTTGACCCTGATAAAACTTAGCACTACATGTGTACTTATTATACAGAGTAAAACAGTTTCGTAGAAAGTATTCTTATAACATATGATATTCCACTGCAAGCAATGTGGAAGTTGGATGTCATAACGTCTTCTAGATAAGAAACTATGTGGGAAAAAATCAATATCATGAATACTTATTAATGGCAAGGATGGACACATAAATTACATTAGCTTCAAACACCGCCAAGAAAAGGAAACGTTGCAACTACTATTTTTGTTGAAACAGTTGGCTTTATTAAGAGCGATTCTACTGATCAACTGCTAGGCAGTTCACCAATGAGACCTGTTGTAAAATCCCTATAGAGCACTGTTGACTCTTTTACAGCTTATAAGCAAATACTTGCTATAATCAAGGTTAGGAGATAACTTTTAATAATTCTCCCAGAACTCTTATAGGATCCTACTTTCTTGACCAGTTTAGCAAAAAATCCCTTTTAGGCAACAAATGACAAAGCATCACCATAGAAATAGCAAATAATAATATTAAGGTAATTGTGAGTTCTTATAATCTAAAGAAAGATCAGTTAAGGCAGAATAATTGAGTGAGGTTAAGCGAAAACAATAAATATTGTTCACAGAATGACAGAAATACATATAACGTCCCAAGCCTGAAATTAGCAGGCTAGCCCAATAGCCTCCAAATCAACTAACAAGTAACAACCATGATGGAAGTTATTAATAACCCATAAACTAAACTTCAAAGGGGATCACACTAACCAAAAGGCTGTTTGGGACGAAATGTCACAATCTCCCTAGCTAAAATTCCCGACATCCTCATCAGGCGTAGATAGAACCACAAACACGGCCAGAATGATTAGCCCAAAAAATGGACGAATCCAACCCATAAAACCTAGAGCGGCCACCTATACCATCTGCAAATGACTAAATTCTAAAGTAGACCTACCAATAGCCTCCAAATTAGCTTAAAAACATGGTGGAATTAACAAGTATCCAAATACTTTGAACATACTAGTGTTGCAGGGGTTCATCCTTCTAATTCGCGTGTGATTAGATGCAAGATGTCACTATAGGAAAATTGGAGTTGGTAAAGTCCGTAACAAGATTAGATACGCAAAAAAGATAACGAGTACAAATCTCATTCAGCCTCATCAATGTAATGCCCATAACAACAATCTATGCACCAGGATAAGAGGGCTCTATGTATTTAGTATGATTCTAGGATGTGGGGTTTTTTGTCATTTAGTAAACAATTATTGATCTGTTTGAAGCTTAAACATGTTATACAAGATATAGCATTGTACTGCAACATTATACGAAATTTCACAATGCTACCACATAAACCTGGCACCCCCCTTAAACTAAGTCTAGCTATCAGGCGAACTCAGATCACATGCTCGAGGCTATATAATTGTATCAACCTATTCACAGCAAGAATGTTAATGTATGCTAATAAATTCGTCATGAATCATAAACCTCGCTTCGCAAGCTATTTACATATAATACAAAAACTTACGATTTGAAAATGTCTTGAATATCCATTCCTCCACCACCGCCGCCACCAGCAGAATGCTGTTTAAGACCTTCTTCACCATACCGATCATAAATACCCCTCTTCTCACTATTCGACAACACTTCATAAGCTGTACACAACCAAACCACAAACATTACAACTCTTACACTCCATACATAAAACCAATTCATTATATTAACTGAGACATGTATATATACCATTGTTAATCTCAGCAAACTTCTTGTTAGCATCCTCATTTCCTTGATTCTTATCAGGATGATACTTCAATGCAAGCTTTCGATATGCACGTTTAATCTGATCGTCTGATGCACCTTTCGGTACTTGAAGTATATCATAATAACTTTTTCTGTAACAATAAATTCAAAAGAATCAACAAATTATAAATATATACATTTTGAGTATACTCGATATACGATACACTTAACTAAACTCTACAAAACTTAACAGGAACTGTAGTATATCATAGTAACATTTTCTGTAGTGATCAATAAAAAAAACAAAATATACATCTAATACTATTCGGACTACCATACATTTCAAAATAGATATCTAAAAAGTTTAAAATACAAATATGCATCCCATATTTATCATAATAACTTATTATGCAGCAAACTAGCAATCAATTATATATAAAAAAAAATTAGCATTAGGCTACGTTAGGCGAAACTAGCGGTAGTTGTAAGCAAGTTGTAATTATAATGTGTAAAATGATGAAAAGTAGCGTTAGAATTTGAAAGCTTCTTATAATAGCGTTAGAAAAATTAGCATTTTATAAAATCTAGAAACACTAACCATTTGCTAATGCTAAATGCTCCTAAACGCTCCATGCCAAACACGCAAAATCAGCACCAGTTGCAAGTGGTACTCGTTTATTTAATAAAAGTGTTTGGTAAGATAGTTGTATCTATAACTCTCAAGCGTAAAATGACGTGAAAGCTAAACGCTTCGTTGCATTTCGAATAGATGCTGCTAAATGCTCCAAATAAGTATATTTACGTCTCATATTTTATCATCAGATACACCAATAGATATATGCCTCATGTTTTTATCAAAATACTGTAACTATATATCAAAACTTGTAAATAAACAGATGTGTGTAACTGTATATTACATAAATTCAAAATAAATATAAATACGAAATTAACAGTACTAAGGCAGTATCAATAAAATTGATAAATTAGTAACAATTAACAATATTAATATTTCTAAAATTCTTATTAAAAATAATAAATAGAAAAAAGAGTACTTACGCAGCATTAGCAATAAGTAAGATGGATAAATAGATCAAGAAGCTTAATCTAGATCTATAACTATACGCCATTGATTCAACCTAACCAATCAAAACCTTCTTAGGGTTTCGATATAATGACGTCACTAATACTCGAAAATGATGATCATAAACACAATGCTTTTGGTTTTGGAATCAAAAATGCGGTAAAGACGGAGAGAGTTTATAGTGTGAGGATGTGACGTGGATCTGGGGGAATTGGACCAATGGGAGAGGACTTGGGGTTAGTTTGGCCAATGGGAGTGTGACATGTCAGCAAGTGCTGTGTGTATGGTGTGAAGAGTGGGTTGACTGTTGACTTTCTGGCCCGGTCAAAGGGTTAAGTGATGGTACGTTGGGTCGTGTGGTTTTTTAATAAGTTGATAGCCCATTTGGTATTGGGCCTTGGTCATTATCTATTTTCAAAGTTGTATGCTTCTAGAATTGGATCTATTAGCTCTGTGGACAATCGAGGGATAAAATATAAGTTTATTTTAACTTTTTAAAGTTTCTTTTATTCAAACTTTAACATTAATTATTTTTTATATAATATTTGATGTAAAGTATATTAATGAAAATACATTTAAATTACAAATTTATTAATATATATTTTGTATCAATTATTATATTACACGAAAAAAAACTTAAAGTTAAGGTTTGAAGAAAAAGACCTTAAAAAGTTAAAATAGACTTATATTTTAAGATAGAATGAGTAAACTGTTTAATATATTTTCCTTATGTTCTTATTTTCTTCTTTTGCTGTTCAATTGTAAAAACAATACGAGATTGAGGAATCCATGTTACGTACATGGAGCATTGAACTAGATGAACAACCTAACATTGCACTTTATTTTTAACGAGTAAAGATTTGTTATTGTTTGCTGACAAAATAAAGTTAGAATTAACGTACCATTCTTTTTATCTCTATATTGTTTCGGAATATATATCGTTACATTTTTCACTGAAGTTGGGCCCCCTTAATGATAAAACCTGGCTCTGCCCCTCCTCTATATGTAGCATATAAATGACCTATATAAGTTATCTTTTTAACGAAAACATGCCTCAAGTTCATGAATTGGATTAAAGATGAGTGTTAGACAATTGTTAGACTTAGTTATAAGTTTAAGGAATTAAAGCAATATTCGGTAAGAAAACGATACAACTGCACATACATTAGTTGATCCAATTAATCAATTATCATGTATTTGACTAGATTTTACGAGTGTTTGTTTTTCTAAATAAAAGAAGTAATATGACTTAGGTTTGCATGCGTTTTAATGATTCTAAAAATTAATATTTGCTTTTGATACGTTTGTTCTAGAAACCAATTAAGAAATGAAGAACAAATTGCATAGGACAATGATTAGGGAATTCAAGACAAGAATGAAATCCAATTGATTGTTATTGGATTGATTTGGGTGAAGGATTACAGAACCAAGATGAATTACAATTTGCATAAAATGAAAATGAAGTGGAAATTTCTATTTATAGACGGTCAACTATGGTCAAAGCTGCTAACAAACTTTCCCGCGCAAGTTTGAAAGGTTGTTAGACTATAGCACGTGCCATGCAAGTGTGTTCTTATTTTTGCTCACATTAGCTTTTTGCCTCTTATATTTGTAGGCATAAATGTTTATCAAAAACGGTGTTTTTTCTTAAACATAAAAAGCAAGAAAAAAAATTGTATT
Source organism: Artemisia argyi (assembly GCA_030686995.1). Lineage (NCBI taxonomy): Eukaryota > Viridiplantae > Streptophyta > Magnoliopsida > Asterales > Asteraceae > Artemisia > Artemisia argyi. The sequence continues at coordinate 51,276,146 of CM060709.1, forward strand.
TCAATTTTGCAAAGTTCATTTAGGTCTAAAGTTAAACCTTTCCTGAAAACCCCCTTATTACAAAGGTGAAAAGACTTATTGCAAATTGACTTTTAAGTCGACTTCTTTCATAGCTATCTCATAGTTTTCCTTATTGAAACCTTCTTATTAGCAAACATAATCAAAAATACAATATCTAAAAAAACAAAGAGCATCTTTATTAACATTACTGTTGTGCCCACATTACTCTTTTGTGCCCCTTTGTCCTAAAATCACATAACAAAAGGAAACATGACCATTCTTTTTATCTTTACAACAAAAGGAATATATACCGTTACATTTTTCACTGAAGTTCGGCACTCCTCAATGATAAATTTTGGCTCGGCCCTTCTTTTATATGTAGCATATAGATGACCTATATAAGTTATCTTTTCAATGGAAACATGCCTCAAGTTCAAGAATTGGATTAAAGATGGGTGTTGACCATTGTTAGACTTTAATTATAAGTTTATGAAATTACAACAATTTTCAGTAAGAAACTGACAAAACTACACCTACATCAGGTTGATCCCTTAATGAATTATCATATATTTGACCAGATTTTACGAGTGTTTGTTTTTCTAAATAATAGAAGTACTATGACTTAGGTTTGCATGCGTTTTGATGATTCTAAAAATTAATATTTGTTTTTGATACGTTTGTTCTATAAATTAATTAAGAAATGAAGAACAAATTGGATAGAAAAATGATTAGGGAATTCAAGAACAAGAATGAAATCCGAAATGATTATTATTGGAATGATTTAGGTGAATGATTACAGACTGAAAGGATACAAGATGAATTACAATTTGCATAAAATGAAAATGAAGTGGAAATCGCTATTTATAGATGGTTAAATATGGTTAAAGTTACTAACAAACTTTTCCGCCCAAGTTTGAAAGGTTATTAGACCATAGCACATGCCTTGCAAGTGCGTTCTTAATTTTGCTCATATCAACTTTTTGCCTCTTATGTGTGTAGGAATAGATGTTTATGAAAATGGTGTTTTTTTAGACATAAGACGCACAAAAATAAAATTGTATTTTAATTTTGTAGACTTCATTTAGGTCTAATTGTTTTTGTTTTTTGAAACCCTCCTTATTACAAAAGTGAAAATTCTTATTGCAGATTGACTTTTAGGTCCACTCCTTCCTTAGCTATCTCATGGTTTAATTTTCCTTATTCAAACCTTCTTATTTGCAAATAATCAAAAATACAATATCCGAAGAAACAAAGAGCATCTTTATTAACATTACCTGTGTGCCCACAAGTCTCTTATGTGCCCCTGTCCTAAAATCACATAACAAAAGAAAACACGGCCATTCTTTTTATCTCTACAACAAAAGGAATATATACCGTTACATTTCTCACTGAATTTCAGCCCCCCTAAATGATAAAACCCGGCTCCGCCTCTCCTTTATATGTAGCATACAGATGACCTATATAAGTTATTTTTCATGGAAACATGCCTCAAGTTCATGAATCGGATTAAGATGGGCGTTGACCATTGTTAAACGTTAATTATAAGTTTATGGAATTAAAGCAATTTTCACTAAGAAAACGATACAACTACAGCTACATCAGTTGATCTAATTAGTCAATTATCATATATTTGCCTAGATTTTACGAGTGTTTGTTTTTCTAAATAATAAAAGTACTATGACTTAGGTTTGCATACGTTTTGACGATTCTAAAAGTTAATATTTGCTTTTGATACGTTTGTTTTGGAAATCAATTAAGAAATGCAGAACAAATTTGATAGAACAATGATTAGGGAATTCAAGAATAAGAATGAAATCCGAAATGATTGTTATTGGATTGATTTTGGTGAATGATTACAGATTGAAAGGAAAAAAGATGAATTACAATTTACATAAAATGAAAAGGAAGTGGAAATCTCTATTTATAGATGGTCAACTATGGTCAAAGCTGGTAACAGACTTTCCCACCCAAGTTTGTAAGGTTGTTAGACCGGCCATAGCACTTGCCCTGCACGTGTGTTCTTATTTTTGCTCATATCAGCTTTTTGCCTCTTATATTTTTAGGCAATGATGTTTACGACAAATGGTGTTTTTTCTCAGACATAAGATGTAAGAAAAGAACTTGCATTTCAGTTTTGCAGTCTTCATTTAGATCTCATTGTTTTTGTTTCTTGAAACCCTCCTCATTAAAGTTACAAAAGTGAAAAGTCTTATTGCAAATTGACTTTTAAGTCAATTTCTTACATAGCTATCTCATAGTTTGCCTTATTGAAACCTTAGCAAACATAATCAAAAATACAATATCTGCAAAAACATAGAGCATCTTATTAACATTACCCTTATGTTCCCACATTACTCTTCAGTGCCCCTTTGTCCTAGAATCACATAACAAAAGGAAACATGACCACTGAAGGTTCGTAAATTGTGTGTGCATTTTGTTCTTGTTTCTTTTGTCATATATGAGTTTCTTTCTTTCTAATTGTGACCATCAAATAGATAATATATAAACCCGTGAATAAGAAATAAACAAACAAACAATGACAGTTATCTATATTACTATATTGTGTGGTTTACCTTGGCATCCTTTTTGCCATGACTAAACAACAAATAAAGGATTTGTAGTGATATGGTTTTGCAAAGGCCCATGCTTTTTGACATTTTGGGTGGATAGGTGATGGTTATGTGAGTGGTAGCCTACGGTAGTTGCCCTATATTAAAGGGAGTTCATAAAGAACAAAAAAATAATTGAAGAACTCAAATTACAGCCACATTGGGAAAGAAAACAAAGTTATATATTACTATATATATTTGTCAATGTTAAATCTTTTTTATGTGTTCCAACTAGCCTCTGATTATTTCCGAGCTGGTTGCACGCACTCAAACATTCTTGCAAGTTGCAACAATCATTTTCTTATATTTGTCAAAACAAGCAGCTGTGAATAGTACATTTATGTTTTATCAAAATGTTTAGTTACGAAGTTGTATTTATGGGCTTAAAACATAAAACCGTGTAAAAGCTAAATGCTAGCACTAACGCAAAGTGCTTTTTAGATAGGTTTGGAAAGTAGCATTTTAAAAAATTAACTAAAAAAGTAAACGCATATTATAAAACAAGCTTTCAATTTTAAAGGTTCTCTTTTTCAAACATACATTAAATGTATAGCTACATTCGGTGTGCAATTTATATACGTATATATTATTAGAGGCAACAAGAATACAGATATTGACTAGACAACAAATTGTTACAATAAATCTATAGAATGCTACTCGATCGCAATAAATAAATTCCATTATTCCAACATTCTTTTGGCCCTCCATACTTGTTTATTTTAAATCATATTTCTGAAGAGAAAACATTTAAAATTGTTGCATGGTGATGATGTTAAATCAATAAAATACCAACCAATATAGATACTATACATTCGGCGACCTAAACACCTATATTCCTTTTGTAGGCTATTCTTTTATATTATCCAAAATCGATATGATATTTGCATGCATCAATATATAATGAAAATAATAGACCGACTATTTTATTCGTTTTTAGAGTAAACTGCAAAAACAGCTTTTTGTGATTCTGCCATATCGGAGGTGTAGTTCTTACAGATTTAAAAGTGTAAGTGCTATTTAGTAAGGAATTTTACTTTGCAGTTTTGTTTTTGGCACAAGAATATATTTGTGAAATTAACTTTGAAAAAAGTGTAGATGCGCATCTTCCATGAACGATAGTTAATAATGATTTCGCCAAAATACAATTTCTCAAGCCTAGCTATTAACAAATTGACCAAGTTTTATTAGCCATGTAGGTAAAATACTAAAATTACAATAGTTAGTGTACTAAATTTTAATATATGCCAAGTTGCTACGACTAAATTACAAAATTAAATAATGAGAGGCAACATTGTTTTGCAGTTAGTTTGTGTCGTGGGATCAAACAAATGTTTTGCAGTTTGTTTGTGTCGCGGGATCAATGTACACTCATGAGGATCACTCGATTAAGAAAAAGCCACGAAGTCGAGGTGGCCATGCATAGTATACACATGTGGCAAAAAGCTCTACCACGTACACACACTTCTAATATCAATGGGATACTCGTTAGTAACATGCAACATTGTCAAGTTATTTCAATGTAGGTACAAAATTAATAGAAACAACATTGTCAAGCTATCTCTAAGTAGGTATAAAATAAATGCAATAATTAAAGAATGAAACGATGCATGAATTAATGTATATCAAAGCAAATGGCTTAAACTTCATTAACGAAGTATTGCACTTAGTTTGTGTCGTGGGATCAATGTACACCCGTGAGGAGCACTGGACTAAGAAAAAGCCACGAAGTCGAGGTGGCCATGTACACATGTGGCAAAAAATTCTACCACATACACTTCTACTATCATTGGTCCCACAGTCATCCACTTTTTTTTAAATATATGCCACACCACTTCACTACACACTCGCATTGTCTTAATTAACTTGCTCTTTTTGTCGATCACCTCTGGTCGACTAACATGGGAAGAGCTCCTTGTTGTGAGAAGGTCGGGCTGCGACGGGGAAGATGGACGACGGAAGAAGATAATCTTTTGTTGAGTTATATCCAAGCAAATGGTGAAGGTTCTTGGAGGGCTTTGCCAAAAAATGCTGGTAAGTTGGTTAATTTCTTCTCATTAACCTATATGTATATGCATGTATTTACGGAATACGACGACAAGTGATTTATTTAACTAATGTTGGTCGATAATAGGATTGCTGAGGTGCGGAAAAAGTTGCCGGTTAAGATGGATAAACTACTTAAAATCTGATGTGAAGAGAGGTAACATATCTACTGAGGAGGAAGATCTCATTGTCAAGTTGCATGCCTCCCTCGGCAACAAGTATGTACATGCCACTCATTACATCTTAATATCGAATGAATATTTTTAATATCGAATGAAAAAGAATGCACACTCAATTAGATAAAGATGCAATACGGAGTATTAACCAAATTTACATAATTTCTGCCATTCTTTATCCATTTATTCACAACAAAATCTGTTGTTTAATAGATTGCACCCTCATATTTGCAGTTTGTGAGGTTTTTTATTTTTTATTTTTTTAAAGGATATATCGAGAATAACCTCATTTCTTAGCAATTACGAATATTTTTACAGTAACTTTTTTAAAGAAACGCCTTTTATTATAAAAGACACTTTTTTGGTAAGTTGATATCATTTTCAATACACTGGTATAACATTTATCATTTTTGTCTAAAAACTTTATAGTTTTGTTTCAAGACAATACATGTAGTTTAACTAGTCAGGTTATTAATGTCTATTATCTAGTATAAAGCAATGCAAGCCGCATAATCTGAAAGTGGCAGATGAGAACAATAACTTCGGGGCCGGGGGTGACCACTTTTCTAGCGAGAATAAAGACGATGGAAGTAATTGTATTTAACTTTTTTTGCAGATGGTCTTTAATAGCTGGCCACTTGCCCGGACGAACAGACAACGAAATCAAAAACTATTGGAACTCACATTTGAGTCGCAAGCTTGAACAAAATACTACGAAACGTAAATCCTCATCAACTAAGAGGACAAGGAAACCTCGCAAAACATCCACCCTATCGTCTAAACAAACTAACATGAACCCTTCTAGTGATGGTCTATTAGCGGATCCAAATGGTACGAGCCCTTTAATAGTGTCGACAACTAATACTGAGAACGACCAAGTCCAAAATATAGGACAAGTAGTGGAAAGTGATTTAGCAACTGCTAGCTCGTCGATGGGTGATAGTAACGAGGAGAAGGAGCATGAATGTGATTGGGACTGGGATTTTGAGATTGATAATAGTATGATAGGATTAGGGTTAGGGTTTGAAGGTGAAAATTATGATGGTGATGTTTTGTCATGGCCATGGGAGAGTCCAACAACACAAGTAGGGTTGGATATGAAGAAGCAAGATGAAATGATTGCATGGCTTATGTCTTAATTAGCATTTTATTTTAATTTTTATATATTCAGATTGATTTGTAAAATTACTTCATTTTGTTACATGATTGTTCAGCATGTAAGGTTTTGTCATTTTTGTACATACATTCCAATAATAAATGGTTGAAAGCTATGTGTTTTAGTTGATATGAGAATTACCAAGACATTTGTCTATTGTTACGAGATTAGGATATATACCTAGGTTGTTATCATATCCACTGATTAAAAACTTATGTTCAAATAGGATTCCCCCCCCCCCCTTCTAGCTAATTATTGGAATGCTAGTATATCACTATCGTTCGAAAAAGGAAAGTGGGTTCACGAAACTTTGGCTTTATAATTAGGAGGCCAAAGTTTCGTGAATTGTCGATCACCCTCCCTCACGAATAGTTTTTGTCATTGTTGTTATTTTAGTTGTTAATTTTACAAAATAGCAATGGAACTGAAAATCTATTACTTACTTGTAGCAGGGTGCTCGTAAGATAGATATATATATATAAAGGATCGATTACGAATACAAATTCTGAATATATATGTTTATGTAGCATGAGAGTACCCATATGGCGTAGCTATGCATTCTTACGCCGGTAGCAATGACATAAAAGGGTACTTATCTTATTAGTTTACTTATGAAGAACGTACTATATATATACTTGCACATTATAGTATTATACTCTAAAATTGATGTTCTTCGTCGATTAGTGATCACCCAGTTAATGATGATTTACTTGATCATGTAATGGAAGATGACATAGCTTTATTAGCAAGTAGAAATTGTGGTTTTGCTGAGGTTGTTTTGTTAATAAAAATGCAAAGTGTTCCTTAGAACTCTTATGTTCATTTTCGCATATAATGCTTTCCTTCTCTGACCACGTGAAATTGCAAGGAAAAAGTAGCCATCCGTGTGTCACGCTTCATTATCGCTTCATTATCTTTTGGTGATATATGAAATGATACTTCAGCATATATGTTATACCTTTTTCAACCACTTTTCATCATTGGCCACAACATAAAGATCTAATTGGCAAGAAGAGGAAACGTACATTTTGATATGTGATATGTCGACTTCATTTTGTTGTCCATGGAATATATAATACTAGTATATATTTTTCACTATTCAGCAAGGGAGATCCTTTAGGTGTAAAAACACGTAAAAACTTTTTGTTAAGTGTATCAATTCCATTTTTCTTTTTTTAAAGTTACCCGGTAAAATATTATTACTAAAAAACATAATAAATAAATAAATAATTAAGCACAATGGGTGTGGTGTCCGGAATTTACACACTAAGGCGGTGACAAGCTAGCCCAACCTAGGATACTTTTTCTTTTGGTTTCACCGGTCACCCACAAGCATCTCGACACATCCTTACCATCGACGAGTCCCACTACCCTATAACACTTTCTATCTCTGTCGCTTCTGCACCAGCGGCCATTGTGTTTTTTTGATAATGTAACAAACTAAATTTGTTGATATTTATTTTTTTAATGGCAACTAACAATGTCAAAATATATACACAAAAATATATACACAGTAAAGTTATCTTAGACATCATAAGCATGATTTGAACTCACAACCATTTGGTTGGGAAGCTTTGCATATCCGGGCCATGCATGTGTTGGGTACATTAATTATGGAGACTAATGCATACACGAATGACATATAATCACCACCCCGAATTACCAAGAGTTCGATGAAGCCTGATAGCCCGAGTTGGAGGCGCAATGTAATGCTCCTGGAACAAACTGGAACTGTATGGATTTATACCATTTTTTTATTATAAAAATGAATAGTTACTCTAGCCAATGATAAGTAACTGTATCAGACTAAGTAACCAAAACTGGTACTGAATGATGAGAAATCAATATCGACTTTGTATTTGAAAACGACAATTGTTAGAAGGTACAATTTGCTTTCTTTTTAAGGTAACGTGCATCACATTTGACACTCATTATTAGTCATCCGATATACCAACGATTAATAATAAAGCACTAAGCTAGACCTCCACCTCCATCACCTCCATGGTCCTTTACCTCAATTATGTCCAACATCTATCATGATAACTGTTTATCATGATTGATCAATCAAAATCAAAATAATGTTGCAAATGATCGATCATGTCTCGTCAAATCCTCTAGTCATAAGATGTTAGTAGTATATAACTAACAACTCAAAGTAGCTAGATCAATAGCTCATACAAAGTTATATTATTTCCTAACAAATATCACAAAATATTTGATATATATGGCATTGTCCTAGCTAGCTCGATCTTCATAGTCTAGCTAGGAAGTAACAAACTTGTTGTTTAGTGTTATTGATGTTGCTTTATGAAAGAAGACTATACTATGATAATGTAGACTCAGCAAATGGTAAACTAACATGGTTTTCTTTGTTTAGGTTATTAGGAGAAAGTGAGTATTTGATCTCACATGGACGGACCTAATTAACCGTGGTACCACGTGACCGTTTTTGAACCATTTCCCTTCCCTGTCATTCCCAAGATGTTTACCTTAGTAGCTTTGAACCATTTCGCCTAACTAATCTAGGTGGTGATAATAATGTAGACATAGGACAATCTACGGTCTATATATGCTTTTCACTACACCTTTTGATTCATTACTCACTATAGGCTAGGTCCACATTTGTTGGCCCTGCATTGTTATGATTAATGATCAAGGACTTGTTATGATTAATCATCAAGGACAGACATGAGGCATTTTGAAATGGGCTTTGAGCTATAAGTAGCAATATTTGTGTACAAAATACTTATGGTGTTCCACTACAATCCTAAAAAAAAAGGGAAGTGATACTTACACCACTTTTTTTTATGCACACACCACAATGTTACATCATTAATACACATGTTACCCTATATGCATAATTGTGATGTGTGCATCAAAAAAAGTGATGTAAGTATCATTTCCCAAAAAAAAAAGTTTTGTTAGGTGGTTCAATTGAACCCAATGGGGCATATGTGGTTTCACCCATGCTAATAATAATAAATGACCTTGTTAAAAATCTATTTTCTTTAAATAATCTACTATATATATGAAGTACAAGGGGTACAAAAATCTTAAGGGTCAATGTCTGCTAGATACAAAAAGATTGTGGCCAATTCAAAACTATAAATGATCATGTGCACAAATTTCGTTTGACATTAAAAAAATTGACCTACTAAATAAGATATATTACATAAAATTTTAGGACCATATCCATTTTGAAAATATAAGTTCATGTTGTTTCTATGAACTAATTAAGCAACCATGTTGGGTCAGCCCTGCAAAAAAGTCGCTGTTTATTACCCGTTTGCCTTCCACCTCTGTGTAAATCTAAAAGTTAATACAATAAAATAAAATGGGAACATAAAATGTATTCAACAAACTATATATATAACATAACATACTTCAAAACACAGAAACCAAAACATCTAGAACTCGCCCTTAACATTATGGCTCGACTCGCATGCAACTATCATCATGTACATGCTTAAGCAATATATAATATATTGAAGACTAGCACCACTTGGGAATGAATTTAAGAGCAACGGTAGCAAATTGAATGGCATCGTAGGAATATAATTTTAAAGATGCCAACTTGCACATTTGTGATGTGAACATAACAATATTATACTATGATAAAGTGTCAACATATTATTGTCACTAATCCGGCCGCTAGTGTCCAACCTACATGGTCCATTCGTAATAAAGGCACCTGAAAATGATGCACCAAATTCCACAACTATGAAAACGAGGTTTGTCTTCCTCCATCGTTTGTTACAGCTTTGTAAGAGACCTAAACAAACATTATGCTTTAATGCCATAAAAGGTGACGTATTCGACTTTTATTTGGTGTTTTGTCGATAGGTTTAGTCTTCGACTCAATGGAATTACATAAATTGTAGCTTAGCTCGATCGATTATGCATAAAACTCATTTAGCTTGTTTTCGGATATATGTAAGTAGTCCATTAGCTAAATTAGCTTATTTGTTATACTCTTATATATTCTGCTTATTGGTATATTGAATAATAAAATCCAAAGCATTTGATTATTAACTACAATTAGTTCAAGCAACTGTACGTTGTTACCAGTGTTTTTTATTTCTTAAATTAACATCCTTGTTAAAATCTGATAAACATAACCAAAGTTCAAAATGGAATTCTTCATGGTCCTTCACCTCACTTTTGTCCAACATCTATGATAAGTATTTCTCATGATTGATCAATCGTAATCAAAATAATGTAGCAAATGATCGACCATGTCTCATCGAATCCTTTGTTAGAATATGACATAAAACTACTAATAATATGAACGAAATTGAGGACGTGATAAACAATGTTCTTAAATAATATTAGCCCCTACTATCAACGCTGGTGGGATACGAGACTAATTTCTTCTCAGGATTCGACCTCAAAGAACAGAACCTTATGCAGCGTACATAAAGTTCACATGAACATCATAGGTTTGCATATTGTATGTATGTAAGTGTTTCAGATTTTGTTATATGAAATCTGTCAACAAAGACACTCTTTTATAATAATGTTTTGGCAAGTTAATAACTAACCAACATGAGTGTTGGTTTCCTCAAAAACGAACCATCACAACCCTTAATCATACTTGTTCGAAATTAACTGTCATATAACTGAGAAAAAAACATAACTAACTGCCATATAACTGCTAAGTCTATGATTAATTAAATATTATATTTATATACATATATAATATAAACCAAATTAATCATCCACTAATTCCCTCCAAAAGCCTCCTAAAAGACTTTCAAACATTTGAGTGGAATAACACTTATAAATCCACTTTCACTTCATTCACCCACCTGTGTGTGGGATAGACACAATATACAACATTGTTTATAAAACCCATACGTTCCAACAATCCCCCACTTAGGTTTTATTAACAATATCCAACAGGTTATGCACAAGTTAATGTAGCTTTCACTTTGAACCCTGACATAGTGTATATCATTCAAATAGCCTAACAGAATCAATGGATGCTTTAAAGCATTGAGCCATGATTCTTAGTGTTAAACTCGGAAAGAACACACATAACATGTTAATTGATGTTCATAACATGGTAGTACTATTATGGCCATGTGCTAATCCTAGTTTCATGGACATCTCCAAAAGTAATACTCACTTTTGTAGGAGCGCACCAAACCATATGTCCACATAGGTGAAGCCCTTTAATTACCAAAGGTACACTTCATTAAGAGTATAACTACTCACCTAAAAAGAATTACTCACTAATTAGTATTTAAACTAAACTAGTGTCTAGTTGGTAATCAACAACTTGTTTTTACCACATTGAACCTTTAAGTAGATTTTGGTCTAAGTAAAGGTGGGGTTCCCATTGTTGCCAACTTTACTCAATGGGTTTTAAACCCATCTCTCTTGTAGTTTCGAAGACTATGTCTTTTGGAAGGCCTTTTGTAAACTGATCCGCAAGATTCTTACAAAAGCGTATATATTCAATAGTTATTTTCCCATTAGATATTAACTCCTGAACATAGTCATGTCTAAGGCTAATGTGTCTAGACTTTCCATTATACACCTTATTATATGCCCTAGATACTGTTGATTGACTATAACAATGTAAGGAAATGGTTGGCATTGGTTGTGGCCACAACTCTATGTCTAACGATATATTTCTTAGCCATTCTACTTCATTACCCGCGGCTGCCAGTGCTAAAAACTCAGCCTCCATGGTGGAATGTATAATGCATGTTTTTTTCTTTGAACCCCAACAAACAACCCCACTACCAAGTTTAAAAATCCAACAAGTTGTGGATTTACTATCACTACTACCAGTTGTCCAATTTGCATCTGAGTATCCTTCAAGTACAGCAGGAAAATGACCATAATACCAAGCTAATTGTCTAGTTCTCTTAAGATAACCAAAAACTCTTCCAATCACTTTCCAATGATCATGACTTGGATTACTCGTATATCTAGAAAGTTTGCACACAACATATGCAATATCAGGTTTAGTACAATGTGTAGCATACATTAAACAACCTATTGTACTTACATATTCTAGTTGAGCAACAACTCTCCCCTTATTCTCAACTAGCTTGTTAATACAAATATCGCCTAAAAACGTTATTTATATTTTACGATCTTTGCTAAGTTTTGTTAATGACAAAGTATGAAGTTTAGCTATAAGTGAATCATCACTTTAAGTGTTTAAGTCTTGTTTAACTAAGGTTTACATTTCCTTTTAAACAAAACATTGTTTTTATTTCTTAAATTAGAAAGTGTCTTGTCACATCACATTTATTTCTTTAAATAGTAATGTCACATCACATTTAGGGTAAGCTTTGTCCATATACATTTATGGTAAGAAAGAGTGTTTGACTAACCTTATGCTTTCTTGCAAGTCTTGTGTTTGACTAAAAGTAATGTGATGTGACCTTGTTTGTTTTGGAAGATTTATTGCAAAAACCAACTGCAAGCCTGGCGGTACCGTGGGGATACACGGGCGGAACCCTTCTGAGGGGTCCGCCTGATCCGCCAGACCTGCAGAATGGTTTGCTATAAATACCAAACCATTTGTTAGTTTTGAGTAACCCTTTTAGGACATATTTTCACATACTCTCTCAACTAACTCAGTAACCTTTTGATTTGTGTGATTCTCTTATGTAGCAAGGGACTTCACAAGATCATTCAAGAAGTTACAAGCTTCAACTCTAAAGTTGCAAGTCTTGGTAGCTTGGTCATGTATAAGCTTTGGTAGTTTATACCTCATGTGTGTCATGTATATAGAAGTAAGTGGTTAGTATTTTAGGCCTCAAAATACGTAGTGTGTCAGGAGTTGTTGTACCCTTGTAAAAGAACTAACGGGAGTGGTTGTACCCTTGGTAAAGAACTCGACATCTAGCTTAGTGTCGTTAAAAGTGTAAGCGACGATGGGAGTGGTTGTACCCGTGTAAAAGAACTCGACATCTAGCTTAGTGTCGGTAAAAGTGTAAGCGACGTTGTAAAGGTTTTCTCCGCCGGTGAAAGGAGCTTGTTGATTAGTGCTTATAACTCTCGAGTTGGAAACTTGGGGCGTGGATGTAGGGCAAGGAAAAAGAGTCCTTGTAGCTGAACCACGATAAACAATCGTGTTGTGGTTTGATCGTTTCTTTCTTTATCTTTGCTCATTACATGTTGTTCTTTTGTTAAAATAGCTAGTTACATATAAAGCTTTTCAAAGAACTAAACAAGTAAAGATGTGTTTATATCTTCAAACAAAAGTAAAGCTTTTCAAAGAACTAAACAAGTAGAGTTAGGATCATCACAAGCAAAGCTTTTCAAAGAATCAAACATATAACATTGTGTTTATATCTTTAAGCAAACGTAAATGTTTTTAAAGATATTCAAGTTAAAAAGGAATTAAAAAGCGGTAAACTATTCAACCCCCTTCTAGTTTTCCACATAGCTTACAAGATGACTCATATGGGGTGTTGCCTCCTCTATATCCAAGCGTTGAAACTTGTCTATAATCTTATCAATGTAGTGACATTGATTTAATGCATAACCCCACTATGCCTTTTAACCTTTATCCCCAATATAGTATCCACTACATCCGGTCTTTCATTTGAAAGCATGAAGACAAAACTTCTTAGTTTCATTGATACCTTCCATATTGGTTCCAAGAATCAATATATCATCTACATAAAGGCATAGAATGACACCATAATCTTTTGTAAACTTAGAATAAATACGTATATCAGATGATATTATTGGTAAAACCATTTGAAAGTATTGACTTATCAAATTTCTCATGCCATTGTTTAGGTGCTTGTTTTAGCCCATATAAAGATTTCTTTAATTTGCAAACTTTATTCTCTTGACCAGGTAACAAAAACACTTCAGTTTGTTTCATATAGACTTCTTCATCTAAGTCACCATTCAAAAAAGTTGTTTTAACATCCATTTGATGTATAGGCAAATTATAAATAGAACCTAATGCAAAGAGCACCCTAATTGAAGTGATTCTAGCTACTAGTGCATATGTATCAAAGTAATCAACTCCTTTCCTTTAACTAAAGCCTTGAATTACCAACCTAGCTTTAAAAGTTTGAATGGATCCATCTGTATGATATTTTATCCTAAATACCCATCTACACCCAATTGCTTTGGAACCTGGAGGTAAATATGAAAGTTCCTAAGTACTGTTAGATATTAGGGAATTCATTTCATCATCAATTGCCTACTTCCAAAATGCAGAATTCCTCGAGGTTATAGCCTCTTAATATGTTTTAGGTGCATCCTCTACCTTAAGGAGAATAGGTATTTTATTGATATCATGATTCTCATTATCACCTTCAACGAGGAAGATAATGGCTTGGGAATCAATAAAATCAGAATCCAAACTTTTTTCTTTTCTAGCCCTTTCACTTCTTCTAGGTGCACTAGAAGATTCTGCCATATTCCTCATATTATTAGAGTTCAAATCTGGGCCATAAATATCTTGTGGGATGTAAGGGACAATTTCATTTGTGCTTGTTGAATCGTAATGAAATTTATTCTCAAAGAAATCTACATCTGTTGATTCAACAATAACATTCGAATTTAAATGTAAACAACGATAAGATTTAGAGTCTTTTGTATATCCCACAAACACACTTTTTAAACCGCTAGGTCCTAATTTAGATGTATGAGGTAAGGGAACCTTAGAATAGGCCAAACAACCCCAAACTCTAAAATAATCAATATTAGGCTTTCTACCCTTCCAAATTTCATAAGGAGATACTTTTAGTTTCATTGCAATCATTCTATTACTTACATGACATGCTGTAAGCAAGGCTTCATCCCACAAATTCTTAAGCAAGTTTGCATTGATTAACATAGCAATAATCATATCTTGCAAAACTCTATTCTTCCTCTCAGCAAGACCATTCTGTTTATGTGTATATGGTGTTGTCCTTTGATGAATAAAACCTTGTGATTCACAATAGGAAGAAAATTCGGTGGAAAAGTTTTCACCACCTCTATCACTTCTTAGAATTTGTATCTTTTTGCCTCTTTGGTTTTCTACTTCAGCCTTATATATTTTGAATCACTTCAAAAAATAAGCATAGGTATATCTAGAGCAATCATCAATGAAAGTTATGAAATACCTATTTCCACATCTAGTTAGTTGTCCATTCAATTCACATATATCAGAATGCACTAACTCTAAGAGTTCAGATTGTCTGTCTCCTTTAGGAAATGATTTTCTTTTCATTTCTGCTTGAACACATATTTCCATTTATCTTTTTCTTCACCATTATAGGATATAATTCCTTTTTTTAACATATCTTTCATAGTCCTATAATTTATGTGTCCTAAATGATTATGCCATAAATTGAAAGTAGAACATTCAATATTAAAATTAGAAACAAAATTGCAAATAGGCAAGTAAGCAGAACTAGCAATTTTATTGATAATGATTTTGAACATCCCATCACAAGCATATGTTTTTCCTACAAATACGTTGGCTTTGCATAGAATTACTTGGTCCGATTCTATCACGGCCTTAACCCCACTTTTACAAAGTTTAAAACCAGAAACAAGATTCTTCCTAATGTTAGTAACATGAAGAACATTCACAAGAGTCAACTTCTTTCCAGATGTGAATTGGATCTCCACGTTTCCTGAACCAACAACCTTTGAAGCATGACTATCACCCATCATCACTTCATGTCCATCTTCACTTTCCTTTTAAGTTTTGAACAAGTCTTTGTTGTTGCAAACATGTGTAGTTGCACCAGAATTATACCACCAATCATCAGTTATTATCACACTAGCCAGATACAGTTCCTGAATCATTCAAATGTTCATTTCAGAAACCATAGCAGCGATTTCTGTGGTATCAACTTGTTCCACTGCATTTGCAGATTCATCCTTCTTGTTTGCATTCTGATTTTCTTCTTGGGATTCTTGCAGTAGTGCTTGATATGCCCTTTGTCACCACACTTGTAACACACAACCTCAGACAATGGTTTCTTGACTTTCTTGTTGTCTTTAGAAGAGTTCCATGTGCCTTTCCTCTTCTTGTCATTTCCTTTGTTGTTCTTTCCTAAATCAGCATAATTAACCTTAGAACTTGATGCACTAATCAGATTCTTTTCACGAATACAATTTTCCTCTTCAATTCGTAAATGTTTCTGAATCTGATCCAAAGTAAAATTCTCTGAAGTGTGCATCAGTTTTTTCTGTAATTGTGCCAAGAAGATGGTAACTTGGTAATGATGGCCCCAACCAATAATTTTTCTGGGATTTCAATGTTAAGTTTGAATTTTGAAACCAGAATGAGAAATTCATGAACTTGATCTAAAATAGAAACATTGTCTTCCATAGCAAATTCAAAGAATTTAAAAGTGATGAACTTATTTGCCCCTTCCTTTTCAGCAGTGTATTTCTCTTCAAGAGAATTTCAGATTTCCCTTGCAGAAGTCATTGATGTGTACAAATCATACAGTCGGTCAGTGAGGGTACTCAGGATGTATCCTCTATATAGTGTTTCATCTTGATCACGATTCCTTTGTTCCTCTATAGTCATGACGCCAATTGGTAGCTCTTCCGGAACATAAAAAACCTTGAACACAGTCAACAAAAATTTCATATTTTCCTTCCAACGAGTAAAGTTCATCCCATCCATTTTGTCCAGTTTGATTGTGTCGCTTCCAAACGTCCTTAAACCAACACTTTGATCCATGATTAATATTCGTTAAGATTTTCATAATATGATAAAAAAAAATACGGATATTAGGAGACTCAGTAATATTCGTTAAGACTATAATACGGATAATGTAGACTCAGTAAAGGGTAAATGAACCCGGTTTTCTTCGTTCGGATTATTAGGAGAAAATGAGTATTTGATCTGAGATGGACGCACCAAATTATCTGTGATACCACGTGACCATTTTTGAACCATTTCCGTGGTCACTCCCAAGATGTTTACCTGAGTAGGTTTGAACCATTTCGCCTGACTACCGGGCCATCTTGGTGGTGATTATAATGACGTAGGATGCGGAAGCGAATTTTGATAAACCCTAATTCAAAGATAGATAAACGAATTGCACCTCAAGGAAATAAAACTTAAACAAGAAAGAAAATTCTAAAATACAATATTATTGAGATCCAAGAATGAATTAGAAAGACACTAAGCCCTATATCTATTGGGGAAGGTATATTGTGCAAAAAGAAACCTAAATAAAATAAAGAAACTATTTTAAAACATTCCTAAATAATAATTATTCTAAAAAATGACTTAAACAATAGAAAGAAAATTCAGGAATCGATGTGCTACGGCGTAGGGAGATGTTTCCTTCTACGGCGTAGATACTTTAAGTCTCGAATAAAATCTTATTCGATAGTTGTACGACATAGAAAGGAAAAACCTTTACGCTGTAGAGGCCACTACTTCTATGTTCTAGATTTTGATTCTTGTCCCCATCATTCCTTTCACTTGAGAAGAACTCGCCCTTTAGTTGTCACTATCAAGGGCTTTGTCTAATTTAAACGTCTTCTCATGATGAACCTTATCTTTAGTAGATTTGCGCTTCACATTAACTTGATAACTTTCATATTATTTAACATGCCTGCCATACTCCCGACAATCAACGCATGACCCCAAACATCAAGTTGTGTACTTCTTACTAACGACCACCAAGTTTCCAATTGCAATAAAAATAACTTCTTTTTTGCCATGGAAAACTAAATTGGATTCTTGATAATCATCCTTAAAATTAACCAATAATCAAAAGGGCCAATAACTTAAATAGATTAAGAGAAATTTTTTACCCATTACACAGACCACAGTCTATATTTGGAAAAAATATTCCAAAATATAGACTCTCGACTGCACGACTTTTTTTTTTGCTAGACTCCACTTTTATTTTTGCTCGACTTCATAATAATTTTGCTCGAATCCACTATTGGGAAAAATACGTCGAGCGTTTATGTTTATAGGCAGGAAATCAATTTTTTTGGTCCATTTAACTAATTAAATCTAATCAAAATCACAAACCCTTGTACATTTAATAACTTCAGACTTTGTAGCTTCATTTTAAAGATTCTTTAAAACCATGGAATCCTTTATCTTCTCTGGTACTTCAGTCGATGCTTTTGTATTAATCGTATCAACTTCAACATCAGATTGATTATCAACTTCAATAATGATATCAGTTTTTAACAACTTTTATTTGGCCTTAACCTCGGGCTTTGGTAATCGTTGTTTTACCTTGGGTGGAACCATAGCAATTATCCTTCATTCCCATGAGAAAAAATGGAAATTTATTGAATATCATACTTACCCTTTACCTCACGTTGCCATGGTTTTCCAAGCAAAATATGACATTCATCAATATCATCAACAACATAAAGTACTTCCCTTTTATAAAATTTCCCAATGGTTACCACGATTCAACAAACTTGATAACCTTCAATTGTATAAATCTCAATTGTTAATTTTAAGAAATCTACCAATTTTCTTGAAACCAAATTATTTATGCTACAACTATCAATAATTAAAGTACATACCGAATTATTGATTATAATTTTTGAACAAAAAAACTTGGTTATAGGTAATCGATCCTCCATCATTATCTTTTACTCCCATTCACTAACTCTCCTATTTTTGAACAAGGATTGGTTGTTCGCACAATTGCCTCTAAAATCATCTATGATTGGACGAATTCTTCAACCTTCGTGTTTGCTACCCTCGCGTTCTTGTGGATTAATGCTCCACTTACGATCACGAAACGTAGTTCTTCTAGCTTAGTGTGACATCTATCAAGTTCTTTCATAGATTTGGTAAAAACTATGATCCATGTACCCTACAAACATACCCCACCAACAGTATGGGTTTTAATAACATCTATACTGTTAATACAAATATTGCCTAAAAACGTTATTTATATTTTACGATCTTTGCTAAGTTTTGTTAATGACAAAGTACAAACTTTAGATTGTAGTAAAACATCATTTTAGTTTAAGTCTTGTATAACTAATCTTTACATTTCTTTTTAAACTTAACATTGTTTTTATTTCTTTAATAAGAAAGTATTTCTTTAATAAGAAAGTGTCACATCTCATCAATGTGCATTTATGGTAAGTTTATGTGTTTGACTATCCATGAAGTTCTTACACACTTTGGAAGTATTTCATGTTTGGTACAATGCATGTTGACTAGTATTTAGTAGATGTGACATTGTTTGTTTATGTGTTTGACTATCCATGAAGTTCTTACACATTTTGGAAGCATTCCATGTTTGGTGCAATGCATGTTGACATAATAAGAAAGTGTCACATCACATTTAGGGCAAGCTTTGTCAATATACATTTATGGTAAGAAAGTGTGTTTGACTAAATATATGTTTGCTTGCAAGGTTTGTGTTTGACTAGTATTCATGTGATGTGACCTTGTTTGGTTTGGGAGATTTATTGCAAAAACCAACTGCAGCCCTGACGGTACCCTGGGGGTACACGGGCGGAACCCATCTGAGGGTTCCGCCTGATCCGCCAGACCTGCAGAATGGTTTGCTATAAATATCAAACCATTTGTTAGTTTTGAGTAACCCCTTTAGGACATATTTTCACATACTCTCTCAACTAACTCAGTAACCTTTTGATTTGTGTGATTCTCTTATGTAGCAAGGGACTTCACAAGATCATTCAAGAAGTTACAAGCTTCAACTCTAAAGTTGCAAGTCTTGGTAGCTTGGTCATGTATAAGCTTTTGTAGTTTATACTTCATTTGTCTCATGTATGTAGAAGTAAGTGGTTAGTATTTTAGGCCTCAAAATACATAGTGTGTCGGGAGTTGTTGTACCCTTGTAAAAGAACTAACGGGAGTGGTTGTACCCTTGGTAAAGAACTCGACATCTAGCTTAGTGTCGGTAAAAGTGTAAGCGACGATGGGAGTGGTTGTACCCGTGTAAAAGAACTCGACATCTAGCTTAGTGTCGGTAAAAGTGTAAGCGACGTTGTAAAGGTTTTCTCCGCCGGTGAAAGGAGCTTGTTGATTAGTGCTTATAACTCTCGAGTTGGAAACTCGGGGCGTGGATGTAGGGCAAGGAAAAAGAGTCCTTGTAGCCGAACCACGATAAATAATCGTGTTGTGATTTGATCGTTTCTTTCTTTATCTTTGCTTATTACATGTTGTTCTTTTGTTAAAATAGCTAGTTACATATAAAGCTTTTCAAAGAACTAAATAAGTAAAGATATGTTTATATCTTCAAACAAAAGTAAAGCTTTTCAAAGAACTAAACAAGTAAAGTTAGGATCATCACAAGCAAAGCTTTTCAAAGTATGAAACTAGTAAAGTTAGAATTGTTATTCACATGAAAAGCTTTTCAAAGAATCAAACATATAACATTGTGTTTATATCTTTAAGCAAACGTAAATGTTTTTAAAGATATTCAAGTTAAAAAGAATCGAAAAAGCTGTAAACTATTCAACCCCCTTCTAGTTTTCCACATATAGTATTCACCATTTAGGATACTAACAAACTCTAGACGTTAATTGTTGCAGAACATTCTACACCGATTACCATCCATGATACTAACAGACTCTAGATGCCAACTGATGTAGGACGCGGAACCGAATTTTGATAAACCCTAATTCAAGGGTAGATGAACGAGACGCACCTCTTTATAGGAATAAAACTCAAACAAGAGATAAAACTTTAAATACAATATTATTAAGATCCATGGTTGAATTATAAAAAACGACTTAAACAATAAACATAAATAAAAAAGGTTGAATTACAAATATAATAAGTCCTATATTAGTAGGGGAATGTATCTTGTGAAAAAAGAAACATAAATAAAATAATGAAACTAATTTAAAATATTCTTAAATAATAATTATTATAAAAAAAAGAACATTCTGGATTGATGTCGCTATGACATAAAGAGATGTTTCCTTCTACGGTGTAAAGACTTTAAGTCTCGAATAAAATCTTATTCAAGAGCTTTACTATACGGCGTAAAGAGGAAAAACCCTTATGCTGTAGAGGCCACAACTTATATGTCTCTTGGTCTTGATTCTTGTCCCCATCATACGATGCAGACATAGGACAATCAATTATCTATATGCTAATGCTATACGGCTGAATTATAGTAGTGTTTTCTGACCACTACACCTTTTGGTTCATTACTCACTATTGGCTAGGTCCGCATTTATTGGCCCTGCACTGTTATGATTAACGATCAAGGACAGACATGAAGCATTTTGGAATGGGTTTTGAGCTATAAGTAGCAATATTTGTGTACAAAATACGTACGTTGTTCAACTACAATCCTCAAAAATAAGGTTTTGGTATGTGGTTCAATTGAACTCTATGGGGCATATGTGGTTTCATCCATGCTAATGATCAGAAATGACCTTGTTAAAAATCTATTTTCTTTATACAATCTTCTATATATGAAGTACAAGGGTAAACCAATCTTAAGGGTCAATGTCTGCTAGATACAAAAAGATAGTGGCCAATTCAAAACTTAAATGATCATGTGCACAAATTTCGTTTGACATAAAAAGAATTGACTTACTAAATAAGATATGTAACACAAAATTTTAGGACCATGTTCATTGAAAACATAAGTTCATGTGGTTTCTATGAACTAATCAAGGAACCACGTTGAGTCAGCCATGCAAAAGGGTCGAACTGCATTTGACGTGACATATTTTTTAAGAAATGGGAACATAAAATGTATTCAACAAACTATATATATAACATAACATGCTTCAAAAAACAGAAAGCAAAACATCTAGACCTCGCCCTTAACATTATGGCTCGACTCGCATGCAACTATCATCATGTGCATGCTTAAGCAATATATAATATATTGAAGACTAGCACCACTTGGGAATGAATTTAAGAGCAACGGTAGCAAATTGAATGGCATCGCAGGAATATAACTGTAAAGTTACCAACTTGCACATTTGTGATGTGAACATAACAATATTATACTAAGACAAAGTGTCAACATATTATTGTCACTAATTCGGCCGCTAGTGTCCAACCTACTTGGTCTATTCGTAATAAAGGCACCTGAAAATGATACACCAAATTCCACTACTATGAAAACGAGGTTTGTCTTCCTCCATCATTTGTTACAGCTTTGTGAGAGACCCAAACAGACACTATGCTTTAATGCCTTAAAAGGTAACGTATTCGTCTTTTATTTGGTGTTGTCGATAGGTTTAGTCTTCGACTCAATGGAATTACATAAATTGTAGCAGATATCTTTAGAGTAGCCTAGCTCAATCGATTTTGCATAAAAACTCATTTAGCTTGTTTCGGATATATGTAACTAGTCCATTAGCTAAATTAGCTTATTTGTTGTACTCTTATATATTCTGCTTATTGGTATTGAATAATAAAAGCCAAATCATTTGATTATTAACTACAATTAGTTCACGCAACTACGTTGTTACCAGTGTTTTTTATTTCTTAAATTAATTAACATCCTTGTAAAAATCTGATAAACATAACCAAAGTTCAAAATGGAATTCTTCATGATCATGTTTTCTATACACATTTTATACCGATAAACTATCAAGATGTTAAAATTACACGAACATAACAAACCGACTAAACTAATTTCCAACTCATTACACCGTTGAATCAATCCTAGACCTACTACATTGTGACCAAAATGGGATATCATAAAGTGAAGGTACGACATACTAAGATACAACTCTAACCCACCAAATACAATAACGTACACTGAGGGCATACACCTCGTAGAAAACATGACACAGGTTAAAAACGGACCGCTCTTTTTGATCATGTATATATAAGCAAATGAAAATGTTTCTAGGTTGCTAAAGTCGTCTATTGCCAATTAACCGTGTATTAAATTCTCTTTTGTTTTGGTGTGTATAAATGTATAAACGGTAGGCCATATTGACACCAAAGTTACCTGCTATCTAAACTTGTACATTACAACTGCGGTATATGTAAACTCCATCGACAACACTGCAGGTCTGGACCACAACAGAAGTGAACACTCTTATTAAATGTTGTCACTACTTGGCTAAATTTACATAAAAGATTTGGAGTTGCATGACGTTTGCACATTGCATAAGCTTGGGAACTTTTTGTACTACTATTTGAGTTGGGCTGAAGTTTGCATGGGTATTTGGTATAACCCAAATGAATCGCAAAGGTCGATAGACTAGACATTTTGATTTTAGGCATTATTCATATTAAATCTTGATGTTATTTTTCACTATCAGAATGCCGGCACAATGCATCGGTATTATAGAGAAGAAGCCAACTATGGTTGATGATGATACACGACGGAAAAAAGATAATAAGTCGCAATAATACTTTTTTTTCATTAGAGTTGAGCCCGTCATTTGATGCCAAGATATATTTTCATATCACATTGAAATTAAAGTCTTAACATGCATTATCACCAAATGAATGTGTCACCACCAAATGAATCTATCACTCTCACGTAACAACTTTTATACTAAAAAAAATTAAAAAATAAATAATAATAATAATAATAATAATAATAATAATAATAATAATCGCACAAATTAATGTGCATAAATTATTTTGTAACTGAAACATAATTAAAATTATATGTTTTTTAATTTGTCGTTCCAATTATAAATTTGTACGAATTAATTATGTTGGATGATTTAAAATTTTTATTTTGTACCTGAAAGATTGTTAATATGTGTTTTTAAGGTAGTGATCATATGTACGCATACACTTTTATTTCATACATATAAATTTATATATAAATTTAGTGGGATCACTAGAATCATACAATTAAAATTTATGTGTATAAAATAAAAATATGTGTTTAGATATCACTTCACGTGTTTTTATTGTAAGATATAAGAAGAGTACATGAATTGCTGTAAGGTAATCATGATTAGTCATACTTTTAAAAATTTTTAAACAAATCCATCCGCTCTTTATAATAAGACTAGTTGGGTACCTGCATATTTCGACGACGATTACCCTGTAATTAATAATTTTGATAAATGTTTTCGGATTATTTATGATCTTGTCTTTCTAAAAATTATAACTATGAAAGAATTTGATCGGTCTTTAATTTTGCTAGCAATTTTTGAGTCAAGATAATCTTACTATCTTATAATGTAAAAGACTTTTTATAAATAGTAATACTTAAAAATGAAATAGTAATACTTAAAATTTTACTACAAAACTTACAAGTCTTAAAGCTTAATGTACAAAATACAAACACTGTTAATGTGGTCAAGATATTTAATATAGTTAATTAATTAATCGGTCAGTAATATAATTAATGCAGTTATTAAATACAATTAATGCAATTATTAAAACACCCTTACATAAGAAATACAAATTATCAGGCATATTGTACAAGCAAATTAAACACAATTCAAGCCCGAACGGGTACAGGCCAAACGTACTTGAGCCCGAACAAGCACGGGCTAAACAAAATTAGTGATATCCGTAAACTTATTATCAAAAAGAACATAATAAACTAAAATACATGATTCACCGAAAAATTTTATTTCATGGTACCCACCCACCACCGCAACGCGCGGATACCCTGTTAGTATATAATATTTGTTTATTTATCTCAATATTCAAGTTTTAGCATACTTAATATCTAATACCAGAATTTTATTGTGGTTATGTAGCTAGGCTTTTACGTTTGTGTCCAACAAAACATGTGTGTTAGACATCTTTTTTTAGTCACATTTATTTGGTCACCGAACAATAATTTATTTATTTTTTATTTTATTTTTTTTAAAAAACAATAAGTTTCTTTTGTAATTAGTGGGTATTATTGGATTTTAATAAAGCAAAATGTCTTGCATTAGTAACTTGTGTAAGTTTAATATTTTAAAACTTATGTAGATAGAAAGGTGTCAAATGCATGATATATAATAATATATAGTAAAAACAAAATATAAGACTATATGCGATGGGCGTGAGCTTTCACCTTTAGAGGGTCAGGGTTACACGCCACCTTAGTGCAGAGGCATGGCTAGCGCGTGAAGAGGAAGAAAAAGAGAGGTGAAGGGCGAGCTGCCTCACCTCTTAGGCAATGTGTGTTTTGATAGGTCCCCCTCCCCTTCCAATGACTAGTTTGTATATAACAAAGTACACTTTACCATTTATTACCTATAAATACCCTCTAACTTCACAATTTTTAAACCCAACTCTTATTATATCATTATCTCATATAACATTTTACTCTCATTTCTCATTCTTTCAATTTAGTACAAAATGTTTCAACAAAACATTCTGTAAGATACTCATAAACTTAAACACACGTGGTTTATGTGATTTATGGATCGAATTAGTATAGGAGTTTAGAGAGATAAAGTAGAGAGAAGTTGGGAGACTTTCTAGTGAGAGAAAGAAAGAAAGATTAGATTGAATGAAGTGAAAGTTCCAACCCTCTCCCTTGGGTGGGAGAGGGTATATATACTACAACTACTTGTGCTCCATGAAACGAGCTGTAGAGTGAGCTGACAGTGGGTAAATACCCGACCCACTCTACGAATACTATTTACATATTTAACTACTAATAAACTACGTACTAACTATAATAAGGATAATTCTACGAGCTACGTAATGCTTAGCAATACTTGGGGTGACCGAGTCTTTATCTGAATATTCGTATTCCTAACAATCTCCCCCTAAGGGAGGTCACCCCAGAAGATAAGTACTGAATTCTTGCATCCTTGAAGTCTTGTAGCTCGTAGACTTTGATTCTTCAAATTCTTGATCTTTGTGCTTTGATCAACAGACTCTAGATGACTTGTTCAATGTGTTGGATGATCTTTGGAAATTACTTCGAGTTCATCATCCAAATGAGAGTCTGAAAGTCATCTT
This sequence comes from Artemisia argyi, assembly GCA_030686995.1. Lineage (NCBI taxonomy): Eukaryota > Viridiplantae > Streptophyta > Magnoliopsida > Asterales > Asteraceae > Artemisia > Artemisia argyi. Next base: position 51,301,949 of record CM060709.1, read on the forward strand.
CGAGTAGTAACGTCTCCATGTGATTTGGACATCTTTGTGTTGGCATGCTCACACTTTTCAAGATCATATTCTTCTGCATCAGAGTTGTGGAAGCATATATGAGGCCCAATCAATGATCATGATTTCTTGGATTGTGATGTTGGAGTGTGAGCATGTGTTGATGGATCAGCATCTTTTCAGCAATCAACCGTAACCGTCAGAAATTCCTGCAAGTAGACAGTTAGCAACAAATCATCTGGTACTTATAGGTTTGGAATTAGATATCGTCAGCAGCATAGTGTGAAGACTCCTTCTAATCCTTACCAAGACCGTTCCCAATCGGTAAACCCTGAGAGGATTTACACGAACTACCTAAGTAGATCAACGAATGGGTGAGTCGTTGGAGATCACTCCACGACTATTGACTGTATTTAACCATTGCGACCACTAAGCGTAATCCACAAGGAATTACCTAAGTGACCTGCTTTCAGGGCTGTTTGATGTTGACCCTGGCAGGAATTTCCATTCAATCACTGGGAGTTACTCAAGCAACATCCCTCATAAATGTTCTGGCAGATTGCTAAGATCTGCGTAGGACTCATAAGTTTACCACTGGTGTCCTTAATGTTGAACAACCAGGGTAGAAGTAGCACGTGTTCCTATGAGATCTTTTTATGTGTCTCGAGGCTCTAGCCTCCATAAGTGCATTTGGTATTCCTATGCGGAGATTAGGGAGAGGTCTCCTGCTTCAATATCAACCATCTCTAAGAGATATGTCGATAGATTACACCGGTTCCCCGTGAGAATGAAACAAGTTCTTTTAAGAGAACTTGAGTGGCTAGAAGGTTTAGTGCAGTGCGTCACTAGGTCCATGACGTCTTGTCTTCAATACCAATGTCACCTTAGCAACCATCAGTAGATTATGAATTGAACCCAGTTTCTGCCCTAAGGTTGAATAATTGGAGGGCTATTTCTTTTCACCCTTTCTCATTTCATTTCTTTTTAATTCTTCAACCCCTTCTTTCTCCATTCTCACATTTCTCCTTTTTTTCATGATCATACCTACGGACTTTCTAATACTATCTATTCGGTATTGTCCATGGGTAGATCCCTCCGGTTCTGGCGGATCATAGGACGGTTTTCCTAACCTTAGCCACCTTATAACTTCATGACTATCCTATGTTGCCATACACCAAATCATTGAAAAATTCTCTCAACGTGTTTATGATTGAGAAACACATTTTGTTAACACATTGAGAGTTTTGTCATTTTCAAATGCTCCCCCTTAACATGAGCTCATAAGTTTTGATTTGAAAATTTGCACATGTCGGGAAGAGTTGCACTTTTTGAATTGATCCTCCTTAAGTGAATATGAACGGGCATTCGAGACACGCTTACATCACTAGTTAGACTAGCTTGAAGTTATTACCCGGCCCAATCAGATTCACCAAAGGTTTCTCGAAACGGTACATTCTACTCAGACAAGTCCTTTTCGAGACACGCTTACATCACTGGTTAGACCAGCTTGAAATTATTACCCGTCCAGGACTAGTCCTTTCGATTCATGACAATTATTGCTTCGTCAATACATTGGTGAAGTCTGAGTCTCGCTCACATGAGATGCTAGAGATCCTTTTTCACAAACCATTTGCTCCCCCTCAATATGTGCATCGATATACAAAAGAGTTTAGCACATATTGTGGAGCGTTTGTTTAAGTCCAAAACAATCACATTTTATATCAGATTTCATATTTAAATCACATTTTCTCCCCCGATCAAAAATTTCAAACCATTTGAGATTTGTGATCCCAAGTGATTTAAATAAGTTAGAAAAGTTTGGGAGCAAGATGTGGTCTGATTAAAGATATTCTGATATTGAGACAATTCATTACTCCCCCTCAATCAATGAGGGAGAATGTTAGCGTCAGTTATGATGAGTTTATAAATGATTTAAAGTTTAACGGGAAACTCATGAAATAAAAAATCATGTACTAACACATAACATTTGATACCACACTACTTATGACGCACAAGATAACTGGTGGTGGTAGTGAAAGAGTTGTTGTCGTTGTTGCTACCGATGTTGTTGTTGTGGTGAAATAAAAGCCAGTCAATGAAGTTTGAACATCTGATCAAATGGTTAGAGCAGGAGCAAGCACATTCACATCAGCCATGGAATCTGCATAAGAGTATCAACAAAGATATGCATACACACAGATTCACTCTTAATTAACTACTACCACGTAGCAGCTAGCCTACTCATAATACCATATTCATATCATGATCAAAGAACATTCAAGCAACTCATCAAAATGCTATCTATCATGAAGAGAAACTGTCAATCATGAACATTCATTGCAAGTTTCTATCAGACATAAACAATAATCACTAACATGACAATTCACGCATATTTTCAATATTCAAATCAGGAGCTTAGGAATAAGATTCTAACCCGGTAACTACATACCTAAGCAAATCCTGAGAACACGAACACATAATCAGCAACAATCAAACAATTATCAGCAAATAGCAAACAAAACACAATCAATCAGATTATACGAATGCCAGAGGAGAGAACAAGAGCATCAAACACAATGGTTTTCTAACATCGTTAAGATTTTGGATTAAAAGGTATTTAGGGGATTAAGTGAGGATACCAACGTGAGACAAATGGACCTTTTAGTTACATAAAGCTAGGAAACTATACGCAAATAGCACATAATGCCCTAATCTTTCTAATAACTAACACATTTGGCCATTTAAGATAAAGTATGGTAAGTTCCTCTTCAACTAATACCCCATTAACTACAAAACCTTTTCAAACCATTATGAGACAACAAGGAAATCCGTTTGATGGTATAAAATTGGAAATCACTCTCCCCCTCAATTGATGACCCATTGTCATTAATTGAGTGACAAATTTTATGAAGTATCTAAGACTGATTGATTTACAAGCAACACGTTACCACCATGTATCACTCAAATAATTTTCCGAAGAATCATAAAAGAAAATTATTTGTTTTCATAAAAAAGAAGACTTCTCTTCTTCAACAAGAAATAATGCACTGAAACGTACATTAAGTCGATGAAACACGGGTGAACATCACCCAGTGAGAGGAACAGCCATCTTTTTGGCGACATGCTTTCCCCATTTTGAAAAGCGGGTTGCTATCTGAAGTAATAGCAAGCCATAAGCATAAATCTGGGTTACAGCCTGAAATAACTGCAAGCCATAATGTTAAGAATGTTTTGGGAAACGACATGTTTCAGAAAAAAAAAACTTTATTTGAAACCGAAAAACTCTTGTTCAAGCATATGGATGATTCCGGGTCATTATTGAATGACATTTCTAGAAACGTACATAATATTGATTACACAAGAGACATGTCGTGAGAAGAATATTTTTGTATTTTTTTATGATTTTTCAGATTTTTATGGTTTTTAATGGTTTTATATTTCTCTATTTACATTTAGGTATAATATATGTACAAAGGATACTATTAAGTTTAAGAAGATGTTGACATGAATACCGAAATGAGGATTTCGTTCGGCTTGTTGTAGAAACGTGTAGTCAACATCTCTTAAACATTCACCACCAAAGCATTCGAGGTTCATGAATAATTGTCTGAACTTGTGCCTACTCAGTGTGATGCTTTGGTAGCTTCCCCCAAAACCGACAATCATCTTCATGAGACCACTTCCCCCAGACAGTTGAAGTGATGCTAAAAGTCTCATTGAATGAAGCTCGAGAACCCCGAAGAAAACAATAACACCGAAGTAACAAGGTGAACCATGGATCATCTCTGCGGTAATCAATCCCGAAATGTATGATGAAGCCCGATCACATGACCCTGTTGTACGTCCCCGATGTACACATTACTCTGCGGTTTTGAGCAGTTGTCTATTCAGGGGAATATGATATCAACATCTTCATTTCACCAAATGCTTTCCAGTTATGTTACACATACCAACTTAATCCATATTGTACGCATGTATCCAACACAAGAAGAAACGATGACACCAAAGTAACAGGTTGAAGCACGGATCATCTCTGCGGATATCTCCTCCGAAATATATGATTAAGCCCGATCACGTGAACCTGTTGTGCATCCTTGATGTACACAAATCTCTCCCCTGATGGTTGCGATCTCATCGGAATCATCATACCATTGTGTACATGAAGCATTAACCAGAAGCACTTTACCATAAATCATATCAGCTCATATGAAGATGTCGATAAGCAATATCATCTCATGCTCCAATTGTTCTTCTCATATTTCTTCCCATTGAAAGCTGAAGTAATACATACCACAAGTATCAAGAGACCACTTCCCCCACATAGTTGGAATGATACACCAAACGTCACGAGTTAAGACACTGATTATCTCTGCGGTTGTGACAATTGTCTACCCGGCATAACTTCAATTAGGACGAAATATTAAGTTCATCACGTGTACTCATTATGAATTCAGATGTATGTCTCCTTCCCCCTTGCTAGTTTTGATACCTCAGAATCAGCAACACATTATAGGCACATCTACTTGAAATCTTGTGACAAGAACATAATTTGTTTAACTGGATCTGGTGAGAATCAACTGCTACAAAAACTCTCTCTGACTATCTTTACCAACCCTTATGTAGGCTATTTGAAGTGACCACTGATGAAGTAAACCTGATATACCAAATTTGAAACTGAAGAAGAATTCCTCAAATCCGTAACTTAAGCTTGCACTGTTGTTGATTAAAGAACGATGTAGAAGAATAAGTACAACACCTCTTGAGACTATCCACATCTGCATTTGCGTGTGACACTGAGCACTACAATGTAACTCCTTGAAGTGATAGCCATAACCCGTGAGTACTACAATGTAACTCCTTCCATCGGGTATAACTAGATAATCCAAGTCCCAATCATAAACTTTAAGAGTTCACGCAAGTCATCAATCGATACATGAAGTTTCGATGATGAAATAAGTAGACGCCTTTGTAAAATACTCTTCAATCTCAATTAAAGGATGCCAAATAAGCTCCGTGATCACTTGACATTTCATGTCCAAATTGTTAGCCGTTTAGACATTTTAACCGACATTTTCCATAATGTTCTTCGGGTTGATTTACAAAGTGCACATTGGTAGGAACAACAATCCTTGATTATAGAACGAAAAGACGGATCATTATTCATGTGTGCAACTTCATAATCATGATAGTCATCATCAACACCTTGAGGGATAACTAGAGATTGGATTACTTGAGCAAGTGATCAATCATCATTCGTAATACTTCTAGATGGTGCATCTTGATCAATCATCATTCGTTGAAGCTTGGAAGTAATCATCAAACATAAATCCCAGTCATCCTTAGTAAGTAGAACATTAGGTGTTAGAGAAGAGTCGTATGACCATTCTTCAAGCATCAATCACCATGTGGTATATTCACACTTCTCCCCCTCAAAAATTGCAAGCGAGGTTTGCACTTTTTGATTGAGCAAGTGAATAAGAATACAATCAATCATGTATTTTATTCACACTTCCCCCTCTCAAAAATTGCATATGAGGTTGCCATTTTTGATTGAGTATGTGAATAAGAATACACTCAATCATGTAGTTTATTCACTCTTCCTCAAAAATTGCATACGAAGTTTGCCATTTTTGAACGAGCAAGTGAATATGAATTCAAGCAAAGATGAGTAGATCCACTTGATGACTGAACGAACATGGAGCAAACATGAAACATGTTGTTGAGAATGGTCAAAACTAAGAAGATTACTCTTCTTCCGAAGATAAGGCGCACTGAATCGTACACCTTTCTTTTCTTTGTTGAACGGGGCCTGAAGTGTTGTCAGCAGACACCATAATGATGACTTTGAAGACCGAGGCTTGAATTGAGGTGTTCAAACGTCATAATGATGAAGTGCGAGGCCTGAACTGATGTGAACAGACGTCATTGTCATTGAAGAACGAGTCTTGAACTGTTGCGTTCAAACGTCATAGTCTTTGAAGAACGAGGCCTGAACTGATTTATACAGATGTCATAGTCTTTGAAGAACGAGGCCTGAACTGATGTGAACAGACGTCATAGTTGTGTGCATCAAAGTTGAGCTTCTTTAACCCCTGATTGATGAGATATCACTCTTTTCGGCAGCCAATCTCTAAGTCTTTCCTTAAGAGTATGTTTATTGGTGACCTTTGGTGTGGGTTGTGGGTTGGGGTCACGACCGATTCTCCCCTTTCAACCAATCACAAATTGACATGTGGCAATCGGTTGTGACTTTAGGTCACCAAGTGACCACAAATTGGCAATCTCTTGTGACCGGTTGTGACTTTAGGTCACCAATAAACATAGTCTAATAGGATTGAACGATGTACCTGCACTTAAGTGAAGACTACCTGCACAGACATTGAGAGTTTGTTTGCATTTATATGGGTTAGCGAAATCAACATCAATACCATTTGGGGTTTCACTTTCAACCTTGGTTTTGCAATCAGTGAACATCTTTCTCATAGGTATCCATCTAAGACCAACCCACTTAAAAATTCTACCCGTCGGTATCCACCTAAGGCAAGTTCTAGGAGTGTTTGGTTTCTCATGTAAAGTGGAAGTCTTGTAGAGAGAACACCTTTGTCCTAAATTAATCTGCCTACCGGCTTTCTGAGTATGACTCTTTGGTTCTACGGGCTTGTTGTGGTTTCTAGTCTTAGATGGTTGAACCTTAGCATGAGCATTCACTTCCTTCAGGAATTTAGTAACATAATTATCATGATTTGCCTCAAAACCACATTTCAGACAAGTTGAGCAAACAAAGTGTATAGATTCAGAAAAGGATCTAGGATTCTTTGAGTGATCTTCTACGGGAATCGATTTAATCGATACGTAACTATTCTTGGAAACAGACAAATTCCTAGTCTTTTCATTTGTGGTTTTCTTAGTATCCTCTAGGTTGTGATTCTGAACACTATTTTTATGTCTAACATGTTCCTTTAGTCTCACAAATGACACACGCTTTGGATTATTCCTAGAAGCACTAGAGGCACTCATATGATGAGGTTTTGCAACAACACATTCTTTTTCATTAGGTCTCGACTGTGAAGTGACTGGTTTTGACAAAACTTGTTTTTCATCAACTTGGGAGGCGAACCGCAATTTTGAAAATTTTGGTCGTTCAGATCTAAACGCAGCCGGTTGTCTAACAACACTTTGTTTCCTAAGAGGTTGTGAAGGTGGTTTTCCCAAGATTGATGGTTTTGCAAACTTAGTCTTCACACTAATTCTAGTTAATTTTCTTAACTCATTTTTTAATGCAGCAATTGCAAAACCTTTTTTCTGAAGTTGAGCTTTGAATTCATCATTTTTGGCCATCAAAGAAGTTGTTTGTTCAATAGTCTTAATCTTCTTTTCTTTGATAGAATCATACAGATCTTTGTAATGCTTTTTCAAAGTCTCATTTTTCATAAGTAATTTAGCCACATTACATTCCAATACAGAGTTTCTTGATTCCAATGCATCAATGTCATGTTTAATTTTGGCATCATTACTTTTCTCATGTATATAAATTCGAGTTTTCAAGTTGTTGATCGTTGAGTTTTTGGCTTGTAGCTGAGCTTTCAAATTGTTTATTTCAAAAAATTCACGAAATTCAGGAAAATCCGGATTCTTACATGGTTTGATCATTTGAAGACTTTCTTCCTTTTGTTGTATTGATATTTCAAGTGAAATACAATGTTTTTCAAGTTGTAGGAATTTGTTAGAAAGTTCATCATAAATTTCTTTTTCAACCATATTATTTGTTTTGAAAAACTCAGCCTTAAGCAAAGAACATTTAACTCGATCATGTTCAACATCCTGGTCAATTTCTCCCTCCTTATGACTCATATTATCAACCTTTTCCAACAGATATGTGTCATAAATAGGTTCAGATTGATCAGTATGTTGTCGTTCACTAGCAGGGACATTATGTTGAACAGTTAAATGTACCTCAGCAAATGGCACATGGTCATTTACTGGTCTGATATCTGCATACACGCCATGTGTGATGTGAGTCACTGAATTGTTGCTTGTATCATGCATATCTGACTTTGTCCCACTGCATTCTGTGACAACTGAACTAGCATCCAATGCTTTACTCGAATCAACCTTCATTTCTCTTGATTGGATTAGTTGTTCATTCATCATGATGTCATACATTCGTTTGTGTTGTGCTCTTTCATCAATGTACTTCACAACATTACTCATGAGTTGGAGTAGTGTTTCTCTGAACACATCAACTTCAATTCCAGTGTAACTAGAAAAATACTTATTAGTCATTTGATTCTCAGTGAATTGTGAATCAATGAACGTTTGGAGTTGGTTGTTGATCACACAAAAGGCATCCTTGGATCTTTCTTCAGAAAAATTTCCTTTGTCAAGTTGTTGTTCAAGTTGGTCTAAATATTGAGTCATTTTGACAGTGAAGATCTGAACATCTTGACCAAAGAGTGATGTGAAAGCACGTTCGTAAGCGAATGCGCATTCGTATCTTGTTAAGTATCCAGGTCGTTCAAAGAGAACCTTGAGATGTGAGTGAAGTAGTTGAAAACATTCAATGCACCTTACCTTTGCATTATCGGGCAATTTTTGGGGCTGATGAAGTTCTTTCTCAGGAATGACATAGTCTGAAGTAGTAGTCATGATGTAACCGTGCCCGGGAACCTCAGCTATGACTGAATCCGAAGTGTTTGACATGTAGTAAATGTGCACGGGATTTTACACTTCTATGATTTAAACCGAGAAATAGATTCTTTCGCGGGATTTTACAAAATCAAGAAGAAACCGTGAAACACAGAAGACTGGAGTTGAACTTGATGATCTGTTGATGGACTTGATGATCAGTTGATGGACTAAGTTATAAGTCGTTTGGTTGTGATCTTGGTTCGGTTGATGCAAGTTTGGTCTCAAAAATTTGGTGAAAATTTGGTCTAAAAACTTAAAACCTCAATAACTTCACTCCGGAGGTGATTTGGGCCTCGAAAATTTTTTTCACGACTTTGTCGTGAAACCTCACAATATTCAGTCTGTTCTGGACGTTTTGACAGCTGATTCGCTGAAAACGGAGTTACGGTTCAAAAGTTATGGCCGTTTGAAGTTTTGACGTAAAAAGGTCAACTTTGGTCAAACTCCAAAAATTGGCAAATCACAAGATGACCAACTCGCTGAATTACCAACTCCCTGAATCACCAACTCGCTAGAAACACCAACTCGCTGAATCACCAACTCGCTAGAATCACCAACTCGCTGAATCACCAACTTGCTAGAATCACCAACTCGCTAGAATCACCAACTCGCTAAGATCACCAACTCGCTAAAGTCACCAACTCGCTAAAGTCACCAACTCGCTGAAAAGGTCAACTCGCTAGACCAACTCGCTACTACAATAGGACAAAAGAGTCACTTTCTAGCGTTTTGTCCTTATATCCCGAAATAGCAAACCGCCAAATCTCTACACCAAACTCGCTAGAAAACCTGTCAACCCTCTACAAAGAAAAGCCAACTCGCTGGTAAGAACAACAACTTGAGGTGTATCAAACAACCACGAATCTGATGAAATCACTTAACCAAGAGATAAACAAGGTGCCTACAACACTTATAAGCATGAAAGTACAAGAAAAACACAACAAAAAATAACTAACGAGATCAAACTAGGAGAAAAAACCACTAAGATAGTTCGAACCATAAAAAAAACACAAAACCAAGCAACAAATCCGAGTATACACAATCCTAGGATGAAACCATGGCTCTTGATACCAATTGTAAGATACTCATAAACTTAAACACATGTGGTTTATGTGATTTATGGATCGAATTAGTATAGGAGTTTAGAGAGATGAAGTAGAGAGAAGTTGGGAGACTTTCTAGTGAGAGAAAGAAAGAAAGATTAGATTGAATGAAGTGAAAGTTCCAACCCTCTCCCTTGGGTGGGAGAGGGTACATATACTACAACTACTTGTGCTCCATGAAACGAGCTGTAGAGTGAGCTAACAGTGGGTAAAGACCCGACCCACTCTACGAATACTATTTACATATTTAACTACTAATAAACTACGTACTAACTATAATAAGGATAATTCTACGAGCTACGTAATGCTTAGCAATACTTGGGGACTTGAGGTGACCGAGTCTTTATCTGAATATTCGTATTCCTAACACATTCCCAAAACAAAAACTCCAAGACGTCGACAACAAACCATTGAAACACCCAATTCAAACTTTTGTATCAGTCCTACTCCACCAATAAACTTTCGAGCCATCGTTTCTTACGAAAACCAACAATACCAAAACCCGCCATTTATACCTCCACAACAATAGGAAAATTCACGATACCCAAAATACAAAAACCCACAATTCCTACAATATGGAAACCCACAATATGATCCAAATATTGGTGGTTCTTCACAATTAAATATTGTCGGATCTTCATCACAACATCAACATACACCTATGTCTCTTATTTATCAGTTTAATTTGGATGACATGTACTCACCTCAATTTGATTCGCCTATGCCTAATACCGTTGATGTCGAGGAGCAAGTTGAGGGGGAAGTCGAAGAAGTCACGGCCTCACAGAAGAAGCCGACAAAAAGATGCCAAAAGTGGACGGTTAGAAATGAGGAGGCTAAGTGTATTCCATAAACCCATGAAGAAGAAAATGCATCGTGCAAAGGATGGGTTCGTATATCCGAAGATAGCATCCAAGGTAATATGCGAAGGGAGGCTGGGTTTCGGGTTGATGTTTTAGAGTACGTTGAGAAAAAAAATTAAAGGTAACCGGTGGTTAAACGTACGATTTGTTAAATGGGAAATTGAAGACTTTGCATCCTAAATTGGCAGAATTTTTGTGGCATGTACGGTAACGTCATGCGAAGGGCAGTGGAGAGTGGAGAGTGGAGAGTGGAGAGTGGAAGCAGGAGACAGGGATTACATCGCGTTTTATGATTAGTATTCTTGAGTGTCCTTAAACTTTTGATACATAGCACTTTTGTAATACATAAAGAATAAACTTTGATTCATCTACAATGTCTTGGTAACACAAGATTATCCTCAGGTATTTTGCGTCTTATGAGTTATTATGGGGTTGATATAGCGAAAGGATTTTTTTCCTCTCTTATGAGAGCATGGTAATATTGTTGGCCACTTGATGAATTAACTGATATTAACACGGCCATGACTAAAGTAAGTGTTAAGTTGTTGTTGTAACTTAATTTAGTAATATCATTGATTTCGGATCAAAAAACAAATGTTAGCAATTTGAGATTGCTTGAAAATCGAAAAATATATTTCAGTTATTTGCTTTTTTTCTAGAGAAGGTAAATTGCTTCAATTGCTCTTCCATTGAGCTTTGTTATAGAGTTCGATTACCTTTTGTTTCTCGTTAATATATACTATATATATAAAGGAAAAACAAAAATGAAAAATAAAAAATGGAAAGTTGAAACTAAAAAAGAAAATGTTGAAAACATATGTTTCAAAAGGAAACTATTAATATTCATCAAAACCGTGTTGACCCGGGACGCTTTGACCCATTTTTTGACCCAACCCATTAAATTGACCCGTTTTTCGACAGGAGCGGTTCAACTGGTTGAACCACCTGGGTCGAACCGGGTTTCAAAATATTATGTTTAATCCCTAAATCCTCAAACTTTATTTTTTTTCGTTTATAACCCATAAACTTTTTTATCACGAAAACTATCTGCAACTGTAAATTCTCGTTACTATGCACGGGTAGTCGTCTGGTACTCTGGGTATTAAGAATTGTCAGAAAAGAGTTTTATAATTCGGTTTCAGCTAAGCCCATGTCGAAACTTATTATAATAAGGTTAGGGTTGAGTTATTTTATCTTATCGGGTTATCAGGACAACTCGATAAGACCCGAAAATATAGTATATTACAGTTTTTTTCTTTATAATTTGAAAGCATAATTATAGTTTTACATGGAGAAATGGTGGACGCTAGTACAGCGATGAAAGCAATGATAAAGAGTTTATATATATAAACGCTTTTGTTATGGCTACAAATCTACAATGAGAATTCTGCCTACTGATGAAGTTGTGGTACACTCCTATTTTCGTTTTCTTTGCAAACCCAGTGGACTTTGGATGCTTACTACCTTGTTGCCTTACTATTATTTTGAAATATTTTGTTCCCTGCTGTTATATTTGGATGGCTAATTCTGCACATATGGCTAATTCTACACAACCCGACCCGAATTTCATCCGAACCCGACAACCCGATTCCTTATAGGGCCGGGTTGCAGGTTGATTTTTCTAGTCAAAACCCGATAACACGGTGTTATCGAGTCTAATTATCGGGTCGGGTTGAGTCGGGTTTTGAGTTTTTAAAAAGTGGCCCGCAACCCGACTTGATAAAGATTCGGGTTATCGGGTTCTGGTGGTATTCGGGTCGGGTTATGTTGGGTCTGGTGACTCGAGTTGTCAGGTGATACTACATACATGTTGCTTAGACTATAGACATACAAATTTGTTTTATTTACATATAAAAAACATTACTGCAAATGGCTAATGGCTACTAAGTTAACCAGATTCATTATTTCTATATAGATTGACTTAGGACCATGTCTTCTTGCTTAAAAGTTTATGTATGTTTCAATATCAAGTAGTGCATCTGAATGCAGAAGGTTTGTCACATAGAATATCGGCACAATTAGTGTTTGAGCTTGTTTATCAAACTATTAGATAATGAAATTAGCAGTTTTCTAATTACTAGCTTATTACTGACACTATATTATTGAGGTACTAAAATTTCTCCATTACCGGCATTAACAATCTGTTTAAACATAGACATACTGCATGTAAAATAAAAAACCTACTTTCCCTATTTTTCTTTTAAGCACCAACAAATAATAGTAAGCAAATAAAGTTATATGTACTAGTCGACTAATGCAGCGACTAGCCAGTGTTGGCCCTTGATGAAATTTGATACTTTGAAAGTCGAGGCTTCGTTAGATTCCATAACGTGATGACCGGGCCAATTAACTCTCCCGGACCAGCAGTCAGCATTACGATACTCACCAATTGTAACCCATATTCTTTGAAAATATGCAACTGTGACTAGTTTCGTAGACTACATGTAACTTACATGTAGTTTACAAAATTAGTCACAGTTGCATATTTGCAAAGAAAATGGGTTACAAACTTACAACTTACATGTAGTCTACGAACAATGCAATATCATTAGTAAGATATATACCCATGTCCCATTTTATCAATATATGTGGTATCAATATTAGTTGACTTTTGACCCATTTTATCATTAGTAACTAAGAGACAACTCTAACAGTAATATGGGTTACATGTAGTCTACAAATAGTTGCATATATGAGAAACCTTAGCTGACTTTTGACCCATTTTACACATTAACAGTAATATGGGTTACGCATTACTTTTGACCCATTCTCCAGACTTACAGTAGCAACTTCCATTACAGTACCAAACTCAGTACCAAATGCTCCTGCTGCAGCAACCAAACACCCCTTGCTGCAGCAGTAGCAACTTCCATTACAGATTCTGCACTACACAAACAACCAAATACAGATATTGCAGACCACAAACCAAAATGCATATTGCAGACCAAAAACAACCAAATACGCCCCTTTTGACAGTACACAAACCAAATGCATAATGCAGACAATCAAATACAGATTCTCTGGTTATAAAAAATAAGCAAAATAAACCACATTCCATATGAAACTAAGCACAACAATAATTATTCTAGCAAAAAAAAAAAAAGTATTGTGGGAGCTAGCAGTAGTCTAGCACACATCAGTAGGAACACAAGTCCCTGTTGGAAACTTTGAAATTATTAAAAGAACAAACTGTTACGCATGGCAATAATTTATTTTCGGGTCTTATCGGGTTGACCCGATAACCCTATAGCAATAATTTTCTAACTCTAACCCGACCTGATTACACTATCGGGCTATCGGATTCGGGTCAAAATAACCCGACAAGATTTTTTAAACCCGATTCAACCTGACCCGATAAGGCTTATCGGGTTCGGGTCGGGTCAACTCAACCCTACTGACACCTTGCAATGACATTGATTGATTCTATATCAGTTTTCTTAGTTGACAATGGTTTTGAGATTACTAGCAAAATAAAGCGAGTTTGTTTCTGAAAAGAAGAAGAACAACAAATGATTTAGTGTTGATTCAATATAGGGGAAACATGAAGCGACTTGAAGGGGTGAAAAGTGTAAGGAACTACTAGTAAGAAATGAATGACGTCAAAAGATAAAATGAAGAGCACATTATAGGTATCTCAAACATCTTTCTAGAATTTACATCTGCTTGTTATCGAGCATACAATTCTGTTATTGTGCATTCATTAACTGATCGATCATGCTCAAGTTCATGACAGCACTCTTCAGTGAAAAAAGCAGGTCGTTTAGGTTCAGGCAATGCACTCTCACTAACCAACATCAGAACCACTGACAACATAGTCGGCCGATCTTCAGCATGATTTTGCACACATAATAGGGCAACATGTATTGATCTTAGTACTTCAGATTCAACGCAAGACCCACGTAAAGATTCACTCATAAGCTCAATACTCTTGTTTTCTTTGTAGAGTCTCCAGGCCTTGATTTAGTTAAAACACATATTTCAGTAGATACTAAGAATTTATATCCATAATAAATCAGTAGTTTCTGGTCAAGAAATTTGGAATTAGTCTTGTAACTTACATGTCCAAGAAGGTTATCTTGGTGGTCTTCATGACAGAACTCTCTGTTTTTCTTGCCACTGACCATCTCCAACACAATAACACCAAAACTAAATACATCCGACTTTATAGAGAAACGCCCATGTACTGCATACTCCGGAGAAATGTAACCACTGTAGCAAATTAAAGTGAAACCAAAAGAAATAAAAACGAACCTATTAGTCTTAGAATTTATGTGTTAAAGTTAATTATATGGATCCCATATTATGGATTCTTACTATGTTCCAACCACTTTCTTTGTCTTAACGTCTGCATCATATCCTACAAACTTTCTAGCAAGGCCGAAGTCCGATATTTTTGGATTCATGTCACTGTCCAACAGTATATTACCTGCCTTGAGGTCTCTGTGAATAATTTGAAATCGGGAGTCTTGATGTAGATATAGAATACCTCGAGCCATCCCATGAATAATGCGAAAACGCTTAGGCCAATCAAGCATCAAGCTTCTGGTTTCATCTGTAGTAAGGTAACTGATTATTTGATGATGTATGAAAGAAAGAGACCAAGTGAAATCATATAGGAGTCAAACCAAAGAGATACAAGTCCAAGCTTTTGCTCGTCATATACTCATAAATCAAAATTAGTTCATTTCTATGAATGCAGTATCCAAGAAGCTTCACAAGGTTCCGATGCTGAAGTTTTGCAATACAAATGACTTCATTCCTGAACTCGTCCAGTCCTTGTTGAGATGTTTCTGAGAGCTTCTTCACAGCTACTTCTTGCCCATCCTCCAGAACACCCTAAACGATTACTCTATAATTTAGAGTTCATGATAACTTATAATATTCTTTAACTTTTACAGTTTTACATTTTCGATTCATGATACTAAGAAGCATTGCATTCTATTTGAAAAAACTAGTTACCTTGTAAACCGGACCAAAGCCACCTTCTCCAATTTTATTTGAGTCACTGAAGTTGTCAGTAGCCCTTGCTACTTTACGTAAGCTAAAAAACTGTAAATCACCAAGATATTCCATCTTCAGACTTCTATGCCTTTCACCACCCCAGTTTCCTACAATATGATATGTTTGATTAATGTATAGTCTGACATACACAATCTGATTTGTTAGAAAAGTGTGAATAAATTTCCTTTCTATAGAAAAAGAATATATGATTTGTTTAAAGCAGAAATGACCCATTTATGTTACCTAGGCCTTTCATGTAAGGCGTTTTCCTACAGGCATATGCTAGTCCAGACAAAAGCAGCACAATCGAAGACACCGAAGACATTGACAGGACTATGATGAATACTCGTTTCCCTCTATTGGAGTCAAACGGGAAGAACGTGCGATCTTTTATCAAGAAATACAATAGTTGGTAAGTTTCATTTCACAAACTTAAAATACAGTGATAGTACAATAGAAGCATTGATGTTTATATAATGGTGAGCGATTCTAGAAGCTCGTCAGGAAACATGTGTACCTTCTAACTCATAAGCAGGCATTGGTATGTAGATATGTTGATTTGAATCATGCTCTCTGATATCCATGAGTTCCTCGAACCATAGCAAACAACCACTTCCACCATTTCTGATATCTAAACTTGTATAAGCTGTACATGAACAATTTTTTCTGCATTTCATCTCACATTCTCCAAGAGTCATACTGTAATTATACCATGACCTTCGTGTATCTGGTATTTTCACTCCGGAAATTTTCTGAAACCCATCCCTATTCTCACATTTCAAAGGCTTTTTAAGTTTACACCCACTCGACCAATCAGATGCATCCCATTCTTCTGGGATTTTTGGTTCAAAATCTTTGATACAAGTACAGGGTGGATGCTTGTTAATCCTACAGCTTCCATATGGACCACAGAGTCCAAACCGACCACAGCTATCTTGTGCAACATCTGCATACACAGCCCACTCTTGAATTCGCTCAATCCAGTGCATAATCAGTGTCTTTCCGTCCCATGTCAGAACTATCCTCAATAAAACCGAACTCCTTAGTTCATATTTTTGATATACTTCCTCCTGATTATCTACAAACGAAGCTAATAAAATTGGATTTGGTGTATTAACAATAGAGCCACTAAACCCGACACCATTCCATGGTCCAGTTCTCGATAGTAATGTTTGACCTCGCCATGCCAATGATTGTGGATATCCATATGTGTCTAATTTCCTAGTATACACACCTATAGAAGGATCATCAGGACTCTTCCAAGATGTGAGGAACCGCTCTATACCGGTTACCAAATCCTTCCCAAATTTCATTCCTGGCATTAATGTGTCACTAGGATAATCAAAACTTTGCCAAATTAGACTTTTATCCCTCAAAATGAGATTACCATTATCCAGAAGTTGTGCCACGACCTCCGCCTCCGTATCATTACTCCTCATCGAATTGGATGACCACACCATGTTGTTCCCACCATTGAAAAGCAGCAGGTTTCCCTCTCTGCTAAGTTTCAACATACCCGATGTATCATTAATTGGTGTCTCTCTGTTTGCAACCCATACAACTGTAACCTCTGATATCTTCTTGTACCATATTCCTAAGTATCGATTCTTGGATTTACCCGGGCTAAAAAATCCTAGTTCAAACATCTCCCCGTTAGAAACAACAGTTTGACCATCTTTAATTTCTTGATTTGCGGATATTGTATCTACTGCTATTGCAGTAGAATCTGATAGGAGCAAGATGATAAGAGTAGTTAAGAAGAAGAATACAGGTATAGAGTGGTTCTCCATTGATGTTTCTAGAAACATAATATTGATATTATTGAATTTTCAGCAGCCCTGGGTCAAATGATTGGAAGTCTTTACCTGTCTTTAAATGCATGGTGTTTTCTTTCTTACCATATTATGTACAAAAATTGACACCTCAGCTCCTAACTGTCATTTATCTTACTTGAAAAAATTTGTCTGCTCTTCCCACTTCAGTACTCAGCTTACCTTTTCATTTCATTCCATAGTTTCTCATGCATGCTTTGCAACAGAAGTTCAACTCCAATTGTTAGTTCATTTATCTTACTTTTTTAAATATTACTTCTTATTTTTATCATCTTTATAATCTTGCATTTGTATTGATGATTGTGACCGTGTGGTAGGGATAACTTACCGAGTTACCGGAGGGGTCTCAGAGACGAAAGTGTTAGCATGAAGAGGCTCTAACGGTTAGATTGCTTTTCTACTTTGATAGTTTGTGTTTTGTTCTTTTTTCACGTTTTTATGGTTATTTTTTGGATGATGTATAGGTAGACGGACGTTAGGGGCGTTGGATGCAGCTGGTCTTGATGTTTGGTTTTGTGATGGTGTGGCCGTGCGGGTGAAGCATAGAAAGGTTGAAGATGGTGATGTAGTAGCTAAGTTAGTACGAACCCGTAAAAGTCTTCGATAGTTATGAACCAATAACATGTTTAGGCACCTGAAAGTGATGCACCAAATTCCACGACTATGAAAACGAGGTTTGTCTTCCTCCATCCTTTGTTACAGCTTTGTAAGAGACCTAAACAGACATTAGCTTTAATGCCTTGAAAGGTGACGTATTCGTCTTTTATTTGGTGTTTTGTCGATAGGTTTAGTCTTCGACTCAATGGATTTACATAAATTGTAGCAGAGTAACTACTATTAGCAGATATCTTTAGAGTGGCTTAGCTCGATTGATTATACATAAAACTCATTTAGCTTGTTTTCGGATATATGTAACTAGTCCATTAGCTAAATTAGCTTATTTGTTGTACTCTTATATAATCTGCTTATTGGTATTGAAATAAAAGCCAAACCATTTGATTATTAACTACAATTAATTCACGCAACTACGTTGCTACCAGGTGTTTTTTTATTTCTTAAATTAACATCCTTGTTAAAATCTGATAAACATAACCAAAGTTCAAAATCGAATTCTTCATGATCATGTTTTCTTTTTTTAAAGGCAATACACATTTTATATCGATAAACCATCAAGATGTTAAAATTACACGAACATAACAAACTGACTAAACTAATTTTCAACTCGTTACACCGTTGAATCAATCCTAGACCTACGACATTGTGACCAAAAAGGCATATCATAAAGTGAAGGTACTGTTGGAAAATTGAGTTTACAAAATGAGTTTTCGTAAATTTTGGACACTATTTAATATATGTATATGTTATATATATTTATATTTCTTGGTAGCTTTGCGTTCTCCTTGACGAGAGCTTCGCTACGAGCTAAAATGTGTCAAATATGGAGTTGATATGAATGAGATATCGTGTCTCAAAGTGAGGCACTTGAAACACAAAAACATGATGTGGGAAAAGGGTGAGTATCCCACATCGCCCAAAACATGAAGTGGAAGCTTGTTTATAAGGAAATCTTGGTATTGGCTATGAAAATCTATTATTGTTTTACTCCAACATCTGCGTGCACATAGGAGTGTAGACTTCAGGATATCTGGGCCAAAATTCGAATTGGTTCAAAACTTTTGACCTCATCACTTCCGTGTTTAGGGATAATTGACACAATGCGAGTTTCTTACCAATTAACAGCTATCTCGGTTGGCCATGTTTAGGGATAATTGACACAATGACACCAAAGTTACCTGCTATCTAAACTTGTACATTACAACTGCGGTATATGGAAATCTTGGTATTGGCTATCAAAATCTATTAGTTTGTTTTACTCCAACATCTACGTGCGCGCGCAGCTATCTCGGTAGGCCATGTTTAGGGATAATTGACACAATGACACCAAAGTTACCTGCTATCTAAACTTGTACATTACAACTGCAGTATATGGAAATCTTGGTATTGGCTATCAAAATCTATTAGTTTGTTTTACTCCAACATCTACATGCGCGCGCAGGAGGGGTGTAGACTTAAGGATATCTGGCCAAAATGGGTTCGAAACTTCTGAACTTATCGCTTCCTTCATCTTTTAGGCCAGTTTCTCACATCCGGCTACGTTCATTGAATAGTGTCTATTGCCAATTAACCGTGTACTCAGTTCTCTTTTGTTTTGCAATGTATAAATATATAAATGGTAGGCCATGTTTAGGGATAAGGTATGAGATCTTTTGCAAAGTGAGGGAAAAATAAAAAGTGTAAAAAGTGTTCTTGTGATGCCACGTGTCCCCCTTCCTTTTTTCACCCCAAGGACATCGATGTAATTTCACTCACTCCCGCTTTTTTCTCCTCTTTCCCTTTTTCTCTTTCTTCTTTCTATTTTAGATCTCTTTGATTTCTACCTTTTTTTCCGGCCATATATATACAAAATTTACACAATTATCTCCATTCAATGCATTCATTCATTCAATTTTACATTTTTCTTCATTTTTTCATTTGCTCATATTCATATTACGAAAAACCCTAAATTTACGAATTTAGGGTTTTTTTTTCTATCAATTCATATTCATTTATTTGAATCGTTAATTGTTCATCAAATTGTGTTAATTGTTCATATTGGCTTCGAATTAGCCGCCCGATTGCTTAATTGGAATAGAATTAGGGTTTTTAACCATACGATCGGTTAATCGAAAAAAAGTTAGGGTTTTTAACCGTTGAATCGGTTAATTGGAAGATGTAGGATACACATAATCATGACATGTATGGTTTCTTATGGTTATATAGATCGAAATATAGGAAAAGATTAGAGAGATGTTAGAGAGAGAAAGAAAGTTGGGAACCTTGAAAGAAAAGTATGAAATATTAGATTTCAAATGAAGGTCCAACTCTCTCCCTTGGTGGGAGAGCGGTATTTATACAAAGAAAAGAAAACGCCCACCCCGGGCTGTGGATCAGGCATACAGTGGGTAAAGACCCGTCCTTCTTCCACGATGTTACTTAAACTAATTCTAACTAATAAATAAATTAACTACGAGCTAACTTAATGCTATTACAATATTTAGGTGACCGAGTCTTTTATAGGATATTTGTATTCCTAACAATCTCCCCCTAAGCGAGGTCACCTTTGGAAATTAAGCTCTTTGATCTTCAAGCATTCTTTAGACATTGTAGCTTGTAGGTTATGATTCTTCACTTTTCAGCACACTTTGTACATCACGCAATGAACTTGTGATTTGAGTTCCATAGAGATGTGTGATCTTGGAGCTTCTTTGAGATCATCAGCCACAGTAAATCTCCAAGCTCATCCATAGTTGTATTGCCTTCATGTGATGTAGTGACATAAGGACCGTCATGCTCACACCCTTCTGTATTAGGAGACTTTTTATCAGAGTTGCGGAAACGTTGTTGGTAGTATTTTTAACTTTCATGTTCATCATTGACAGTACGTAGGATGTGTGAGCATGAGGTATGGATTGACCCGATTCAGATGGAAATAGGAACTATCAACGCCATCTTTATATGTGTCCCTGAAATAAAACAGTTAGCAATACAGATAGAGAACGAATATGGCTTTGTCATTCATTCTGCGAGGACGGACTACCCTCCGGTTTTGTGAAAACCGACCTGTGATCAGGTAGAGTCTCTTTTAAAGAAGACTCTCCTTGACAGGAATTTCCAGCTTGTAGTAATGAATTTTCCAAAGAATCCATTTCAGAATCTTCATATTAAGCATGTTCTCATACCGGAACGTCTCAAAGCAGACAGCACGATAGAGTGAATCGGTGAATTGATATTCACGGATTGATGAGAAATAGATTTATAGAAATCACTCGCGTGTCACTTGATAAACATTTTTGAGACACGACGAGAGTTTTATACATTGAATCACATTTCCATCAAAAATACTTTTGTTTGAAAGATTGTACACAATCAATGTGCTCGAAAATGAGTTGGTGAGCACACTGGAAGGTTTTTGCAAAAGTATCCGTCAATCCATATCCTGGAACAAGTTTGATTCAATGTTGAATCGTACCATTATTGCTTTCCAGTTGTCACTTGATCATTGATCCAAGATGGATCTCACATGTCACCTACCAAGAGCTTGAGTGATGTTCGCTCTAGAAGGATTTCCATCTTCATTGTGAATATTTTCATATCACTCGGATGTTCTGGCAATACCACAAGGATAATGCGTAGTGTGGAAAACTAGAAGGGGGGGGGGGGTTGAATAGGTTTACGTCTTTTTAATTTTATTATGAAAACTTAGTTTAGTTTTAAAACCTTGTTTGCTTTTAAAACTTTGATTCAATCTTATGTGAACTCAAATCTTGAACAATATGAACAAGTATATCCAAGTATGAACAATAATAATAATGTAAGCTAAGTATGTGAAATCAACACATGCATAATATAAACAATTATAGCTATATACGAGAGATAAGTACGTAATCGTTTATTTTATAATCCTTAGTTATATTTTGTATGAAAACTATACTTGATCGAAATGATCAATTATATGTATGTAACCTTTTTAGTTTGATTGTAAAAACTTTGTTTTGTGAATGAAACTTTCGTTCGATCTTTAAGTAAAATCAATACTAGCACTATATGAGCAACTATATATATACGTCTACGTCTACAAAAGTAATAACGATATAAGCAAGATAATAAGTAAGATATGGAAAGATCTAACCGCGAGACAAAGGATTTATAGTGGTTCGGCTACAAGGACACCTTCCTTGCCCTACTCCACTCCTCGAGTCACCTACTCGAGAGTTTTCTTCACTATGTCAACAAGCTCCTTATGGCGGAGAAACCTTACACACCACTATACACACCACAACTTCGTCACAACTTATTCACACCTTCTACACAACTTCTTCACACATAGTCACTACTTAATCACAACACTACTTCTTCACACCTATCTATCTTCACAACTATCTACTTCACAACAATCTTCTTCACAACTATCTACTTCCCAACTTCTCTACTTCACAACTATCTACTACACAATCTCTCTATCTACACACCTTGCTAATCTATTTTCTATCAAGTATTCACAACTAGTTACACAAAGAAATAGATATAATGGATGATGCTCTAATAACTTGGATGTGGAGGTCACAACAAGTTGTAATACTTCTTCTCTTGGTAGATTGAAGTATTCTTCTCTTGCACTTAAAAGGTAGAGGTTTGGATCACTTTGAAACAAAGATTTATGTATGTATGATCAAAGGATTTTAGAGAATAGAAATGAGATCTAGAACAGAAAGTTTTAGGGTGCAAAAGGTGAGAAAAATCTGTGGAATGAACCAGCATTTATAGGGGAAAAAATACTGTTTGGGAGCGTGGGCGGTCCCCTTAATTGTGTGGCCGGTCCCCTTAATTTACTAGCCGGTCCCCTTAATAATTAAGGGGGCCGCCTAATAAAAAAAAATATTTTCTTCAGAATTTTTGTCTTTTTGTGGGGAAGGTTTTTCCTGAAGAGTATAGCCGTTTTTTTGGGTAGAAATTTGAATTCAAAATATTTATTTTGAATAAAACATTTCTTTATAAATACAAAAACATTTTGTATAAGTTTAAAAATGTTTGTCCCACTTTATTAAAAATGTAAGGTTTGTAAAAATAAAAATTCCTTTGATCATAAAATGCATTAAACACTTTGTTTATTCATACCTTAAGTGATTTGGATGTAAAGTGAATATTTATCACTAAATACTTGTTTACATCATAATTTATAGCTCAATGGGTTTAGGTTTTGTGATTATCAAAACATAGAGATATCGATAAATGTTAATAATGTTTTTAGACATTATTTATATCAACATTTAGGACTCTAAATATTTTATCTTATTTTCCACATTGTGTGAAACAATAAGCATATTTGGAAGTGTGTCCTATTGAGATTTATGGATGATCTCATGGCTCTAGACTCATTAGTGCGTTTTGATCCGCTCCTGGAGACTGGGGAGGCATCCCCTGTTTTAGGTATCAACATAGCTTGCAATGAGCGGTTGATACATTGCACAGGGTTCCCCGTGAGAATGAAACAAGCTCTTTTAAGAGAACTTGAGTGGTTGGGAATTTTAGTGCAGTGCGTCACTGGGTCCATGACGTCTTGTCTTCAATACCGGTGTTACCTTAGTAACCGCCAATAGCTTATGAATTGAACCCGGTTTCTGCCCTAAGGTTGAATATATGGAGGGCTATTTCTTTTCACCCTTTCTCATTTCATTTCTTTTTCATTCTTCAACCCCTTCAGTGCTTACCGAGACTTCATCACTAGTACCTTGTTGGGTTTGTTCCAGTCCTAGCTCTATCTCAGTCCGCACTCTTCCCTTTCTCACTTTTCTCCTTTTTTCAATCATTCCAAAGGACTTCTAATCTATCTATGGATTATCTCTGGGAAGATCCTTCCGGTTCTGGTGGATCATGGGAACTCATACCTAACCTATCCTTATAACACCATGCATAAACATAAATGGTCGGTCTTTGGTATTACTTCCACAAACGCCTTTTGCTCCTCCTCAATATGTGCATCGATATTCGAAAGAGTTTAGCACATATATGTGAGCCTTTTATTGAGTCGAAAAGATCACATTTGATTATCAGATTTCATATTTAAATCACATTCTCTCCCCCGATCAAAAATTTCAAATTTTTTGGGATTTTGGATCTCTATTGATTTAAATAAGTTAGAAAATGTTTATGAGAAAAATGTGTTCAATTTTAATATTTTCTGATAAAAGGAACCTTTTTCCGCTCCCCCTCAATCTGTGAGGGAGGTTGTTATGTGTCAGAATTGATGAGTTTACAAAAGATTTGAAGTTTTAACGAAAACTCTTTGAAAATTTCTCATTCTGACACATAACCATCACAAATTGTATTATTGCAAGGTTTTTGTGAAAAGTGTGGAGAGTTTTGATGATACATAAAATTTTGAGAAATCACTCTCCCCCTCAATCAATGACGGATTTTAAAACTAAAATAATTGATGTCATTGATTTAGTGAATAATTTTATCAAAATTTGAGTTCAAATTGATTTACAAACAAAATCTCATGGTACCACCAAGTTTTGCACAAATACTTTCCGGAAAAATCATAGAATTGAAAGTATTGGCGATAAAAAGAAGATTTCTCTTCTTTGTCAAGAAATAATGCACTGAAGTGTACATTAGATCGAAGAAACATGGATATAAAGTAATCCATACCCAGGTGAACTTCACCCGGTAAAAGGAACAACCGTCTTTTTGGTGACATGTTTTCCCCATTTCGAAAAATGGGTTGCTATCTGAAGTAATAGCAAGCCATGATTTTGAAGTCCGGGTTGCAACCTGAAATGACTGCAAGCCATAGGTTTTGAAAGAATGTTTTTAGATACGACATGTTTTAGAAAAAAACTTTATTTGAAACCGAAAAACTCTTGCTCAAGCATATGTATGATTCCGTGTATGACATTTCTAGAAACGTACATAATATTGATTACACAAGAGACATGTCGCGAGAAGAATATTTTTGGATTTTATTGATTTTTTCAGATTTTGATGATTTTTATATGTTATATATATATATATATATATATATATATATATATATATATATATATATATATATATATATAAAGGTTTAAATATGACTTTATACTTATAGGTATATAAAAAGGATATGAGAGAGAAGCAAACAGAAAGTTTATAATGTACAAGTTACATTACATCACAACACCTAAAATACAAAACATGACGAGACACCACACAATGCCAGAGATCATTCAGTTCGTTGTAGAAGGCGGTAGTCACCTTCTCGAACTCTGCCACCCACGTAACATTCTAGACTACGAAAGATTCTCCTCAACTTCAAGTGCTTGTGAATACCATTAAGAAATTTGTTGTTCAGCATCAGATCATGATCTGTCCAGTGATTGGTGTACCTTCGCTATATGTGAGAGTACACTTTATATTCTTTAACTCTAAAGTCCAAAGCTTCATCGACCATTTGCAACGTACCATCACTGAACTTGTGTAATTCCTTGAAGCGCAAGACCATAGGAACGTTGTACCGATCTCGAAACATTACTGCCATAGATGATTTGATGACGGTAAAATCAGCAACAGGTTCCATGCTGGCAACATCCCATTGGGGTCGTGTGAGATTGAGCTGAGATTGATAACTTTCGATGCCAAGTTGGAAATCTTCTACACGTTTTCTGATGACAATGCCCCGGATCCAATGAATAATAGCAAACACAAGAGTCTTCTTTTCATGAGATGGTAGATGATGCAGTTTACCCTGAAGATGTAACAGATACAGGTCTTCAAAGTCATTGGGGCGAAGATGTTTGAAGTCGCCTTCAGAGATGGTATATTCTTTAAAATCAGCTTGTCGGAAAACAATGCTCTTGAGATAGTCATATCCGTGGATGGGGTGTATTTGGATCTTGACGACGCTGATGATTTGGAGCGGTGATCGAACAGAGTTACGGTCACTTTGAGCTTGAAACCAATCCACATAAAATTTTTGCTTCTTGAGCCACCAGTGAGAGATTCCGAGAGAGGCAGCAACATCATAATCACATTCTTGAGAAATCCACATACCATCAGGGACAAGCTGTTCCAATCCAATATCTAGATAATGAGCAGCTTTCATCTTGGTGATAGACAAAGCTGATTTGCATTGCTTTCTGCCGAATCTGAGATACTCGAGATCCTTGTTGAAGAAGAACTCAGTTTGTATAGAGACATGACCTGGAGATCCACCCAGAGGGAGTGGATTGTTGTAGTTGTACTTCATGATCCCTTCATCTACGACATCATTGAACATTTTGTGGCATTCCTCCATTTGATATTGTAGATGAGTGATGTCTGGATGGAAGACCTTGACGAGTTCAAAGGCTGGTCCTTCCAAATCCTTTTGTGTGAGCTTCGATAATCCTCGCTCTTTACAAAACCATGAAATAAATGTCCCCATGTCACCAGTTTGTGCTAGCAGGGAGTCTTCTGAGGGAGGAACAAAGCTGGTGGTGATGGCATCAGCCCAGTTGTTGTCACTAGTCAGCATATCAGAAGAGGAAATGCCCCAGTTTGGCTCAGGAGAGTGTGAAGGCACAGCATCGGGTTTCCACCAGGACTCTTTATCTTCCTTGGTCAAGATGACTGGTGATGGATCTGTAGAGTCACTTCTTGTGAATGATGTCCACCAGCGCTCCTTAAGAGGGATGTGAGATGTGGAAGCATCATCATTATCCTCATCAGACGAGTCAGTAGGAAGGGGTACAAAAGATTCTTCATTTAAGGCAGCGTCATTATTGGTTGGTGAAGCAATGGAGGGCGTGTGATGAGTGTGTAAATACTCATCATTTTTGTCTTATATAAACTGCCAAAACATCCAAAAACACCCAATAATGCATCAAAATACTGAAATTATCTTAAAAGTGTGTTTTATATGGTTTAGATGCAAAATGTTTACAAACAAATGAAAAACGAACAAAGTTTGCAAAATTGGCAGTTTCAGTCCCCCGACTTTCAAAAATTAACAAAACTAGTCCCTGGATATTCAAAATATGGAAAATTATCACCAAAGGTCCTTTTGAAATCATAAGTTGTCATATTTAGTCCTTTGGTGAAAAATTGGAAAAGTTTTGGAAATTTACAGTTTGGTCCCTGGAATTTCAAATATTGGCAGAAAAGGTCCCTGGTGGGATAATTTTGAATGAAAAATCAATTTTGGTCCTTGGGAATTCACAAAAAAATCACTTTTAATCCCTGGATGAAAATTTTGAGAAAATTACAAGTTTAGTCCCCAGAGTTTGGAAATTTTCAATTTTGGTCCCCGGGTATTTTAATTTTGGAAAATATAAATCTTTGAACTTGTAATTCTCAAATGTTGTCAAAATAGGTCCTTATGGTTACTTTGGGAAATGTACATTTTCAGTCCACAAGTTTATGAAAATTACGAAGTTGGTCCTTGTGATTTAATTACTTAACCTTTGGAACCTTTTTATTACAAATACCCAAAACCAAACACAATTCAACCCAACACTCCTTACACCCTAAAGCCCAAAACTAAACCTAGCCCAATCCCTAAAACTAATACACCCCGTTTTTTTTATTTAACCCTTTAGTCAAACCCCAAGTCAACACCTTATCCCTCCATCTCCAAACAATACCCCGTGACCCCCCCCCCCTGCTACAACCCTGCAAACCCAACATCCCATCATCACACTTACCCCTACTCCAACACTCAACCTATCTCACTTTCCACCACAACAATACAAACCCACACCCCCTGCCAAAAGCTATCTGCCAAAGTAGCTTACCACTTTTTCCCGCCCAAATGAAGCAAACGGCCAAGATGAAAACTTAAGCATCCAAGGGACCAAGATTGATGTGGGAAAGCACAAGTGGGCTCAGAAACCCTAGAGGGGCATTATAAAAGAAAAAGAGAGAAGCAGTTAGAAATTATTAGGATTTTAGAGTAGAATGTAGTGTAGTAAGTAGTTTAGTTTAATTTTAAAAGTATTGTTAATTTAAAAGTCTCAGTTGTAAACTTTTCTTTTCAAGTTTAATGAAAGTTTGATTGTTACAATCTAAAAAATTATATACAGCTCAGTACTTAATCCTATTTATTTAGTTTTTGAATCTGATTGTTATTGCTTCTTGTTGCTTAACTGGCATGTCTTAGGTAGTATTTATGGTTTAGAAAGTTTTTGCAACTTTTCTCATAATTCACAGTTAAGCTTTTGACCTTATGTAAGTTCTCTTTCAGTTTTTTTTTCTTTATATTTATTAGTGGCTTATGCATTGAGTATGTTTATTCTAGCTTAGTTCAACTTATAATAGCTTAATTTATACCTGTAATGTAGCCCTGCATGTTCTAGTTTAAGTTCACTCTTTCAATACCTAGTTGAGCTTGAATGACAGTTCTGTGTTCTTGGTGATTCATGGTTGGATTTTACTGAATAATTAGTATCATATAGGGTTGAGTAATATAGATTGATCCTTAGGTTGGTAGTATTAAGCTTAAAAATTAGAAGTTAGTGTTATCTGCTAGAATTAGGGGTGTTTGGAATTGCTAAACTTGCTGTGTAATTGATGTTGTTTATGGTTAACAAGTGTCTCACCAATCTCATAGGGTTTACAATAGTCAATTTCTACAGTCAAATTGATAGTCTTTTGGTTAAAAGTCAATTTCAGTTTGTATAATGACTACAAGTTGAGCTTCTGTTTGAATTTGCTGCTGAGCTTAATCAATTTAGGTAGATAATCTAGAGCTTTTAGCTTAAATTCACTGTAGTATAGCCTAATATAACAAATTAGATAAGTTTAGATCATTAGAAAGTTAGTTAAGTCAAAGTTCATTAAATCTCAAAAAAAAGTCAAAACCTCATATCAAAAATAGGGGACAGATTTCAAGTGAATCTCTAGGGTTCTTTAATGAATGGAAATAAATAAAGTTTGTTGTTTTTAAATCCTTTTCAGCTTGTGAGTGATAATCAAAAAGAAAAATGGTGTTTGAAACTCATTTGATCATGAAAACTGAGCCTAAAAGTTAGCTGTTTGAGCATTTAACTGCCCTGCACCCAGGCTTTGCCTCAACTGACCCACTTTTGTTCAACCATAGATTGTTCAATTCCTGATCATTTGTTTTACCCTTTGCTGTTTTAGGTACCCCCTTAGGTGGAGTTTAGGTAATTGCTTCTAGTTTTCCCATTAGTGCTATTAGATTGCTTAACTTAGGTCTAACTTCTTGTTGTTCCAGGTCTGCTGCTTCAGCAACTTATTACCCTCTTTGATCCAATTTCTAGTTAGGTTAAGATTAGGTCTAGGTTTAGATTATAGTTTTTACTTTGAGTTTGTAGTAGGGCACTCCTAAGTAGCAGCTTATCTTTGTCTTAGAAACTTATTTGGTGGCTTGTTAAGGGGCTTCAAATCACTCCAGGCATGCTCTTAAGCTGTCACAAACAGCCCCACTTTAGTGGTTATAGACAGCTCATATAAGCTCCTTATTTCATCCATTTTTGCCTTGTAGAAAGCTTGTTGTTTAGGCTTGGGATATTCATGACTAATTTGGACTCATAAGCTTATTAATCTAGCTTATCTCACCCCCTAAGTTGTTCCCTCAGGCTCTGCATCTGCTGCTATACCTAAGTAACCAATAAGCTTGTTGATTTTTATTTCTTTTGATGTTCTTGTTGTCAATTGTTGTTATGATATTGTTTTTAGATTGATTGTGACCATTGTGCTTTTATTTTTATTCTTGTGACCACTGTGCTCAATCTGCTTATTGCATACACTCACTTCATACTCAGGTTGACCCCCCAACTTCCCAAGCTCTTAGAGAGCTCATTTGTGGGTCCCATTGAGAGCTTGTGGGTTCTTTAAGAAGCCCACATAGCTGGCTTGTTAATTCCAGGCTTATATTGGGTCTGGGAGCTTTTGCCCTAGCTTAATTTGACCTCTAATTCAGCCCAGTGGACTGTTTGGTTTTAAGATTTTGAATTTTGCTTATTAGATTGTTTTGGCTTAATCTGTTAGTTTCTTGGGTTGTTTTAAGTTGATTTAAGTTCATATAAGTTAGTTATAGTGTACTCTAGCTTTTGGTAATTAATTGCACTGTTTGCTTATTTTTAAGTGCTTATTTGTAAGAGCTTATTGCCCATTTTGCTTATTTTGGTGTCTTTTTCAGGAGATTTTATTTTTCTTAAGTTCTTAATTGTATTTTAGAATTTTCCTAAAAGTTTCAGATTTTTCTTTGCCTTTTTAGTATTTTTAATAAATCAAAAGTAGTTTTAGTCATTAATAAATAGTTATTAATTAATAATAAATAGAGAAAAAGTAGGAAAAATATATTTTTAGTTTTAAAATTACTTTTATATTATTTTAGAATTTTTAGAATTAAATTTTCATTTTTCTAGCTTAATTTCATAATTAGCGTAATTTAAATATTATTAATTAGTCATTAATTAGTAATTAATTAATAGTAATTAATTAAATAGTGTAAAAATTATTTTTCTTTTTCTAAAAATTTTCTTTTATCATTAGGATCATAAAAATATAATTTTCATGTCCGTAGGGTTAGCGTAGCTCAAATTTCACTTTTTATTTCGCGCACTCGCGTTTATTTTAATTTTAACTCGCGTTTTATTTAAATAACTTTTGCGTTTTTTAAATTTAGGTTACGTTATTAAAAGTAGTTTGTAAAATAAGAAAAACCAAAAACATAAATAAAGTGATAGCTTCTATTTAAGCCGTTTGGCTTATTTTTCTGCTTACGTATAAGCAATTTCTGATTTTAAGTTTTCAGTTTACGTTTTAGGTTAATTAGGTTTCACGTCATTGTTAATATAGCGTTTCTAAATCGTTTTCATTCCTCATCTCGTAGCGTAATCATTCAAAACCTTTATAAACCCTTTCTCATCCAAATTCACCCGATCACAAACCCGTTTTTATACCATCCACACCTCGTCGGGACATAACGACCCGGGGAAACCCTGTACTTCCACGGAGATTGATTCTAGGCAGTTTGACCTTGTTGACCATCCCTGGTCAGTTTAGGTTGACGGTTTAGCACCAATCAAATTTTGGCGCCGCTGCCGGGGAGATTGTATGCGTATCTAAACGGTTTTTCTGATTAGTGTCTTTGGAATTCGTTCCATTGTACATTTATCCATCCTTTGTTCATACTTTCTTATTTTCAAAACAAAAATCGTTCCCGAAAACTTTTTAAACTCAGTTTTCAACGAACACAAAAAAACACAAAAATATTTTCTTTCTCATTTGTACAAAATGATTTCCAAAAACACCAAAAATATCCTTCTTCACCCTCCTACCCTTTTGATTCTCATTTCCTCACCCTCTATACACATTTGATTCTTTCTATGTCTCACCCACACCTTCTGGTTTGCCATTGGTGTGGTAATCCTTATAATGGTGGCAATTGCCCCAGCTGTGGCATGGTAGGATCAGGAAACGGGTCTGTCTATAACCAGAATCCCTATTCCTACCATGACATGACTGATTCATTCCATCAGTTACCACACCATCAGCCTCAGCAGTCTTACTGTTGTGAGTACTGTGGTGGTTCACACTACAGTTATGATTGTCAATCGGGAAACACGCTTGTCTATGAGCAGTTTCCTGGTAACGATTATAACTCTAGCACTTATCACCCACATCCACATCAGTTTTACTGTTGTGATTACTGTGGAGGTCCACACTCTAGCTCGGATTGTCAAACAAGGAATCTATTTCCTTGTAACAATTACGACTATTCATTTTCAGACCCACCTCCACAGTACGAAATGATTCACACAACTCCTCAAGAAACCGAGCAAGACCTTTTACTAAAGGCTCTTGATATTTTAAAAGAACTTAAGGAGGAGTTTGCTACTTCATCGTTTCAAAGCTCTCGTGAGAAATCCATGGCAGAATTGCTTGCTGAAGAACGAGATGCTAGAAATGAATTAAGCAAGGAAGAATTACTTGTCTTAGAACAAGCAGCTAAAACACGTGCCATATTTCGCAATGCTGCTCTTCTCGACGATGATGATGATGATGTTACCCTTGATATTTCTCAATTTTGTGAGGGTTCATCAAGTTCATTTGTTGTGATTCCTTCCTCGGATAATCAGGGAGAAAAGACTATGATAGAATTACTAGCAGAAGAACAAATGAAATTTATAAAACCCCTGTATGCTAGTCCTTCTCAACTCCCTCAGTCTGTTATCACACCTGAAGTTCACACTCACTCTCTGAACATGGGGGATGAGCATCTTAGCACTGTTCCTAATAAGGAATCGGACGAATTAATAAAGTCTAGTGTTGAGATCCTTGTCCCAATCCCGAGAGAGTCACAGGGAACTTTTGATCATGTGTGTGATTTACCTTCCCCCATTGAGTGTCCTAACAATCATTTTGAGACTTTCTCAGATTTTAATGATGATTGTACATCTCATGGAGACATCGAGTATGTTGAGGCATCAGTTCCACAAACTGATGCTGATCATCTTCTTGAGGAGTTCGCTGATGAACTTGCTCACATCGATCCACTTTCCTTGGAAAGTGATGATGGTCTCCTTGACTTCCAAGCCGATCTGGGAGAAATTGAAAGTCTCCTATATCATGATCCGTCACTCACTTCGGATCCCAGCAATCCAATAGAGAATGTTAATCTCTTTGTTCCCGAAACATTCAATACTACTCTCACCAATCCTCTATTTGAATTCGAATCTGAATTCACTTTGATTTCTGATAATCCACTCTTTGATGTTCAGAATGAGAATTGTGATGAGTCTATTCCGGAACCTGAGTTCACAGATTCACATCTTGTGAATAATTCTCTTCATGAGGAGTTCTCCGGTGAACTCACTCATCATATCATGACTCCTCCGGAGTTTGATAGCCCGGGGGGAGATGCTCTCAATTATGAGAATTTGCAAATTCCCACCCACCCTCCCGGGTTGTTTACGAGCTTAACCTTTGAAATCCAAACTCAGGCTATTGAGCCTCCTCTTGAGGAAGAAGATCAAATCATGATTTTCATCATGGTTTTCTTCCTTTTCTTCACCTATAAGGTGACTTCTTCTCTTATTCACTCCTTCGGGAATGAAGACACTATATTTGATCCCGGCATTTTCATGTATCATTATCTTGAGCCGGATACTTATCTCATCGGTGTGGAACTTTCACGTGCTTCATATGTTTGTCCAAACATCTTGAATGAAAGTCCGATTGAGATTGTTTCTTCCACATCATGCTTCCCCAAGGACAAATGAATTCGGGGTCGAGTCAAGCTAGCGACTCGGTAAACAAAAACAGTAGCATCCTTATAGGGTTTTCACCCTAAGTGTGGGGGAGTCCCCCATGCTATGATTACAGACGCGAAAATACAAAATGGTGTTTTCCACGCTTAGCTTCTAATGTTGCCCTTTTACGTTCAAAATGTCGGCATAATAGCCGGGACTTTGAATATTGAGGACAATATTCATGCTAAGTGTGGGGGGTATTCGCTATTCTAGCGAATTTTATCACATTTTACTATATAATACCCCCGTTTTTGCCAAAATTTCAAAAATTTCAAAAATTTTTCACTGGTGCTTCAAAATTTTTGTGGTAATCAGTCCGCCTTGTCTAACCGACAAAAGGGATTGGCTAGTCCAGGAGCAAACGGCTCTTGGTAAAGACATCTCAAATCCGTTTATGGCTTGCAATTTGCCCAAAATTGTACGGTTCCTCAACTCCCCAAAAACAAATGAGTTGGCTAGCCCGCAAGATTATGGCTTGTGGTAAAGGCCGTGGAAAATCCATAATTGGTAATCAGCTCACCAAGATGTTGACTATTCCATCAAGAGTTGGCTAGTCCAGAAGCAAACGGCTTTTGGTAAAGACTAATCAAATCCGTTGACAGCTGGTGGTTTGCTCAAAATCACACGGTTATCAGGTGTGCCACAGTTTTTACACCTGGCTACTCCAGAAGTGATGGCTTTTGGTAAAGAGTTTAAAATCCATCAAGTTTTCAAAACAGTATTGCTAGGGACTAGCAATAGTTTAGTGTGGGGGATTGATGAGTGTGTAAATACTCATCATTTTTGTCTTATATAAACTGCCAAAACATCCAAAAACACCCAATAATGCATCAAAATACTAAAATTATCTTAAAAGTGTGTTTTATATGGTTTAGATGCAAAATGTTTAAAAACAAATGAAAAACGAACAAAGTTTGCAAAATTGGCAGTTTCAGTCCCTCGACTTTCAAAAATTAACAAAACTAGTCCCTGGATATTCAAAATATGGAAAATTATCACCAAAGGTCGTTTTGAAATCATAAGTTGTCATATTTAGTCCTTTGGTGAAAAATTGGAAAAGTTTTGGAAATTTACAGTTTGGTCCCTGGAATTTCAAATATTGGCAGAAAAGGTCCCTGGTGGGATAATTTTGAATGAAAAATCAATTTTGGTCCTTGGGAATTCACAAAAAAATCACTTTTAATCCCTGGATGAAAATTTTGAGAAAATTACAAGTTTAGTCCCCGGAGTTTGGAAATTTGCAATTTTGGTCCCCGGGTATTTTAATTTTGGAAAATATAAATCTTTGAACTTGTAATTCTCAAATGTTGTCAAAATAGGTCCTTATGGTTACTTTGGGAAATGTACATTTTCAGTCCACAAGTTTATGAAAATTACGAAGTTGGTCCTTGTGATTTAATTACTTAACCTTTGGACCCTTTTTATTACAAATACCCAAAACCAAACACAATTCAACCCAACACTCCTTACACCCTAAAGCCCAAAACTAAACCTAGCCCAATCCCTAAAACTAATACACCCCGTTTTTTTTATTTAACCCTTTGGTCAAACCCCAAGTCAACACCTTATCCCTCCATCTCCAAACAATACCCCGTGAACCCCCCTGCTACAACCCTGCAAACCCAACATCCCATCATCACACTTACCCCTACTCCAACACTCAACCTATCTCACTTTCCACCACAACAATACAAACCCACACCCCCCTGCCAAAAGCTATCTGCCAAAGTAGCTTACCACTTTTTCCCGCCCAAATGAAGCAAACGGCCAAGATGAAAACTTAAGCATCCAAGGGACCAAGATTGATGTGGGAAAGCACAAGTGGGCTCAGAAACCCTAGAGGGGCATTATAAAAGAAAAAGAGAGAAGCAGTTAGAAATTATTAGGATTTTAGAGTAGAATGTAGTGTAGTAAGTAGTTTAGTTTAATTTTAAAAGTATTGTTAATTTAAAAGTCTCAGTTGTAAACTTTTCTTTTCAAGTTTAATGAAAGTTTGATTGTTACAATCTAAAAAATTATATACAGCTCAGTACTTAATCCTGTTTATTTAGTTTTTGAATCTGATTGTTATTGCTTCTCGTTGCTTAACTGGCATGTCTTAGGTAGTATTTATGGTTTAGAAAGTTTTTGCAACTTTTCTCACAATTCACAGTTAAGCTTTGGACCTTATGTAAGTTCTCTTTCAGTTTTTTTTTCTTTATATTTATTAGTGGCTTATGCATTGAGTATGTTTATTCTAGCTTAGTTCAACTTATAATAGCTTAATTTATACCTGTAATGTAGCCCTGCATGTTCTAGTTTAAGTTCACTCTTTCAATACCTAGTTAAGCTTGAATGACAGTTCTGTGTTCTTGGTGATTCATGGTTGGATTTTACTGAATAATTAGTATCATATAGGGTTGAGTAATATAGATTGATCCTTAGGTTGGTAGTATTAAGCTTAAAAATTAGAAGTTAGTGTTATCTGCTAGAATTAGGGGTGTTTGGAATTGCTAAACTTGCTGTGTAATTGATGTTGTTTATGGTTAACAAGTGTCTCACCAATCTCATAGGGTTTACAATAGTCAATTTCTACAGTCAAATTGATAGTCTTTTGGTTAAAAGTCAATTTCAGTTTGTATAATGACTACAAGTTGAGCTTCTGTTTGAATTTGCTGCTGAGCTTAATCAATTTAGGTAGATAATCTAGAGCTTTTAGCTTAAATTCACTGTAGTATAGCCTAATATAACAAATTAGATAAGTTTAGATCATTAGAAAGTTAGTTAAGTCAAAGTTCATTAAATCTAAAAAAAAGTCAAAACCTCATATCAAAAATAGGGGACAGATTTCAAGTGAATCTCTAGGGTTCTTTAATGAATGGAAATAAATAAAGTTTGTTGTTTTTAAATCCTTTTCAGCTTGTGAGTTATAATCAAAAAGAAAAATGGTGTTTGAAACTCATTTGATCATGAAAACTGAGCCTCAAAGTCAGCTGTTTGAGCATTTAATTGCCCTGCACCCAGGCTTTGCCTCAACTGACCCACTTTTGTTCAACCATAGATTGTTCAATTCCTGATCATTTGTTTTACCCTTTGCTGTTTTAGGTACCCCCTTAGGTGGAGTTTAGGTAATTGCTTCTAGTTTTCCCATTAGTGCTATTAGATTGCTTAACTTAGGTCTAACTTCTTGTTGTTCCAGGTCTGCTGCTTCAGCAGCTTATTACCCTCTTTGATCCAATTTCTAGTTAGGTTAAGATTAGGTCTAGGTTTAGATTATAGTTTTTACTTTGAGTTTGTAGTAGGGCACTCCTAAGTAGCAGCTTATCTTTGTCTTAGAAACTTATTTGGTGGCTTGTTAAGGGGCTTCAAATCACTCCAGGCATGCTCTTAAGCTGTCACAAACAGCCCCACTTTAGTGGTTATAGACAGCTCATATAAGCTCCTTATTTCATCCATTTTTGCCTTGTAGAAAGCTTGTTGTTTAGGCTTGGGATATTCATGACTAATTTGGACTCATAAGCTTATTAATCTAGCTTATCTCACTCCCTAAGTTGTTCCCTCAGGCTCTGCATCTGCTGCTATACCTAAGTAACCAATAAGCTTGTTGATTTTTATTTCTTTTGATGTTCTTGTTGTCAATTGTTGTTATGATATTGTTTTTAGATTGATTGTGACCATTGTGCTTTTATTTTTATTCTTGTGACCACTGTGCTCAATCTGCTTATTGCATACACTCACTTCATACTCAGGTTGACCCCCCAACTTCCCAAGCTCTTAGAGAGCTCATTTGTGGGTCCCATTGAGAGCTTGTGGGTTCTTTAAGAAGCCCACATAGCTGGCTTGTTAATTCCAGGCTTATATTGGGTCTGGGAGCTTTTGCCCTAGCTTAATTTGACCTCTAATTCAGCCCAGTGGACTGTTTGGTTTTAAGATTTTGAATTTTGCTTATTAGATTGTTTTGGCTTAATCTGTTAGTTTCTTGGGTTGTTTTAAGTTTATTTAAGTTCATATAAGTTAGTTGTAGTGTACTCTAGCTTTTGGTAATTAATTGCACTGTTTGCTTATTTTTAAGTGCTTATTTGTAAGAGCTTATTGTCCATTTTGCTTATTTTGGTGTCTTTTTCAGGAGATTTTATTTTTCTTAAGTTCTTAATTGTATTTTAGAATTTTCCTAAAAGTTTCAGATTTTTCTTTGCCTTTTTAGTATTTTTAATAAATCAAAAGTAGTTTTAGTCATTAATAAATAGTTATTAATTAATAATAAATAGAGAAAAAGTAGGAAAGATATATTTTTAGTTTTAAAATTACTTTTATATTATTTTAGAATTTTTAGAATTAAATTTTCATTTTTCTAGCTTAATTTCATAATTAGCGTAATTTAAATATTATTAATTAGTCATTAATTAGTAATTAATTAATAGTAATTAATTAAATAGTGTAAAAATTATTTTTCTTTTTCTAAAAATTTTCTTTTATCATTAGGATCATAAAAATATAATTTTCATGTCCGTAGGGTTAGCGTAGCTCAAATTTCACTTTTTATTTCGCGCACTCGCGTTTATTTTAATTTTAACTCGCGTTTTATTTAAATAACTTTTGCATTTTTTAAATTTAGGTTACGTTATTAAAAGTAGTTTGTAAAATAAGAAAAACCAAAAACATAAATAAAGTGATAGCTTCTATTTAAGCCGTTTGGCTTATTTTTCTGCTTACGTATAAGCAATTTCTGATTTTAAGTTTTCAGTTTACGTTTTAGGTTAATTAGGTTTCACGTCATTGTTAATATAGCGTTTCTAAATCGTTTTCATTCCTCATCTCGTAGCGTAATCATTCAAAATCTTTATAAACCCTTTCTCATCCAAATTCACCCGATCACAAACCCGTTTTTATACCATCCACACCTCGTCGGGACATAACGACCCGGGGAAACCCTGTACTTCCACGGAGATTGATTCTAAGCTGTTTTTGACTAGTTGACCTTGGTCAATTATATCTGACAGTTTAGACTCAATCAGCGTGCCTGTGTCAATAGCGGTCCATGCGGCATACGTGACCTGCTTGGCCTGTTTGGATGGCGTTGACTTAGAAGATTTGTCAGGTTGTTGCTGCTTTGATGATGTAGGATGGGATGGCATGGTTCGTGATAGAGAATCTCCAGGTTGTGCAGTGGTACCCGATGGTCTTGATGATCCAGAAGGTGGAGGTGGTGGCGGAGGATGAGGCGGTGATCCTGATGGAGGCCTGGGGTGACTCTGACGCCTCCTTTTTCTCTTCAATGCAATTTCCATGTCCTTAGCATGTTGCTCGGCATTATCCTGTTTTATAAAAGCATCTAATGCTTCATATAATTTTTTGTGTGTTTCGTGCCCTTTGTGTTGGTTTTTCTCGTACATGCTCTGATGCAAGATCACCTTCATGTCGTTAATTGGTAAGTCTCTGAATCGAGATCGGAGAGGTGCTTCCAGAGCAATGCTAACAGCTTCAGCGACTTGTTCGTTGATAGCATGAGACACTTGTTGCTCGAGGTCGAGGTGTTCTAACTTGTATAGTCTCGTGTTGTGGTTCTTGATGGTTTGAGGCAAGTCGAGATTCACGATATTCTTTAACAACGATGCATGCTTTTCCAACTTCTCATGAATCGTGAAATTGTCTTGAACGATTCCAGCAGTAATACCAACTACATCATCCAGTCCGAGGTCCGGTTTCTTCTCAGAGGTGGGAGGAGTTGTGATCTTTGCTGTTTCGGAGGATTTCTCTAGTGTGGCAGTGGCCTGCGTGGTACCAGTGGTGGCTGTTGCTGCAGTAGGAGTTGGTGTAAACAGGGAAGGAATAGTAGAAGTGTCTTGCTGGATAGTGACATCTACCATTGAGACAACTTCCTCACGATCATCACCTGATTTGTCACCTTCTGCTTCATCAGGCTTATCTACTTAGAATTGATCTCCAAAAGTTTCATGATTCTTGAATGAAGCAAGAGTTCCTGTTGAGCTGTCAGGTGCCACTGCGAGCTTAGGATCATCAGTCTTGAGCTTGAGATTACCTTGTATGTTAGGATAAGCAGTGGACACAAACTCATCATGAAGTGGGTCTAGTGGTGTTTCAGTCCCGACTGTTTTATCCTGTACAGGCTTGTTACTGGTGACATCTTGTGTTGCTAAGATGGTGTCATCACCTTTGAGTGTTGAACTGGTATCAGTCTCAGACTCACTTGAGCTAGCATATTCCACCAGACTAGGTGAGTGTGGCATTG
This sequence comes from Artemisia argyi, assembly GCA_030686995.1. Taxonomy (NCBI): domain Eukaryota; kingdom Viridiplantae; phylum Streptophyta; class Magnoliopsida; order Asterales; family Asteraceae; genus Artemisia; species Artemisia argyi. Next base: position 51,341,501 of record CM060709.1, read on the forward strand.
CTTTGTCAGGAGACACTTTGACAGATGATGATAAAGGAGAACGTCTTTTGAGGATGAACTTTGAGATTGTTGATTTGTAAGCAGGAGATGAGATTTTTAACAGTGTTTGTGCAGCCTGCTCTTCAGTAGCGACTTCTTTACCTCTACCCTCTACATGCTGCATTTGTTGACCTTTTTCCGATTCAGGTTCTTTGATGTTGACGCCACTGACAGGAGGTGCCGGTGGCATGTAAGCATCTTTTAGACTTTCTGCAGTTTCCATTTGAATCATTTCTTCTTTTGATAGTGGCGTTTGTACAGTGCTAGGTGTTTCTACTGGATCACTTTCTTTAGATATGGGTTTCTTGCTCACAGTGGTGTGTTTAGGCCTTTTGGTACCTTCTGAAGAAGCAGTTGAGGTAGACACTCCCTTGCGTTTCTTTGAGGAGGTTTTCTCAAACTTGGTGGATTGAGATAGTTCAATAGCAGATGCTTCCTGAATTGCTTTCAGAAGTTTAACATACTCCTCATAGTAGGGTGCAGTGAATATATCACGAGTGAGTAGAGCATCAGGAACTGCCATACCATAGAATATTTGGGATGTACGCAGATTACTTAAGATATCCCACTGGGTTTTAATCTGAAGGTTGGTGGAGAGCAGATCCTTCTCTAGGGTGAAAGTGAAAGGATCGTTGGAGACTTAAGATAATAAGCTTGGTGAATCTAATGCTAGGAATAAGAAGTTTGGTGGATATCTTCTTTCCATCTTTGTTAGCTTCAATATTTGCTTTATCTTCTAGGAATGAGTGAATAGAGTGAGTGAATTCCTCCCAGATTCTTTCAACAAAATCGACATTCTTCCCATTGACTACACCCCACAGAATCTGCAGTGAAGGAGCTCTAAGTCTTTCGTAGCCCGAAGTTTTACCAATTAAACACAAGTTAATGAAACTTGCGAGGGCTCTCCATGGTTGGTACATATCATGAGTGATGACCGAGGATAATGTGGAAACTTGAGTGGGATATCCCAGTTCATTGACAAAGCGTAGTAGGGTGGTTGGATTAGGCGGGGGGTATACTCCACATTATCACAAGTCGGCAAGATTTGAAGTGCACTGCCAAGAGTTTCTTTAGTGATGTTCACCCAATTTTCATCAAGCTGACATTTGTAAGTCTCAGTAGCCCTGTCGTATCTAATGGTATTCCAGAACTGTTGGATGTAAATGGATAGGATAGTTGCATAAGCGGTGAAAGCTCTGAAGAATGTGGTATGTTTAAGCATATCCAGAGCAATACGAAATATGGGGTGGTTATGGGGTTTGTCGGCCTTCACGTAGCAGTTACTTTTCCCAATAGACACCCACTTATTGAAAGGAAGGATATCATTATCAGAACGAATAGGAGGAGCTGATGATCCTTCAACATTTGATTCTGCCATTGAATCTGTAAAATCCACAAATTACACCAGAGAACAAGCACATGGAAGTGAACATGTTAGTTCTAAGTGAATCCCTGATATCACTACACATAGATGACATCAGAAGACACAAATGATAATCGTGTTAAATGAAGACAAGATAATAAACACAAATGAGCTCCTATAATTTACAACCCCATCGAACGAGCAAGACAATGGCAGCCCACATACAACACATCAGATTAATGACATGATGAATACGGTTATCATAACACAATTAAACCTTAGTGGATCAAATTGGAGTTACACAGATAATCGTAGATAGAAAGGTAAAAATGAGCAATCAAACAACTACAATACTGATTAAAGCACAGATTATCACTTGCAAACTAGGTGGCCACTATTAGAATAATTGCTCACAGGAAAATATGCAAACCAGGGATAAACGCAAGACAGAATAAACCACTATCAGAGAAACTCGCTAAAATGATATCCACTAAATCAGTAAATTGCTATATGGAATAATCGCTAACATGCTACTTGCTAAGTTGGGTTAATCGCAGTCAAAGATAGCCGCAAGACGAGTTAACCGCTAGACGAGTTAAACGCAATTAAGAATGACTGAGGAAACCGCAATCAAGAATATGCACAAACCGCAATCAAGAACATCACAACACAAGTAACCACATAATCAAAAATCACAACTACTAAATCATGTAACCAACAGAACATCAACCAGGAAAAGGAACCGATCAAGGTAAAATACAATCGCAAGATCCCAAATCATTACATATTACACCACAAACCAACTCGCTAAGATCAATAACTTGAATTCCTCACTTGTACACATACGTGTGCACTTAAAATAAAATACAATTAATTCGCAATCATGTACAAATAATCTTAGTTATAAACAATCACAAGCTAACCTATTTTGATTAACTATCAAGTGAGACGCTTGCGATGATGCCCTCCACCTAAATTAAAACCATTGCAAGACATACGTTTAGGCATGTAACACATTGATTTAAGTGAAATCACAAAGAGAGCAATCAAACCAACCTAGGCTTAATAATGGTGACAAAGAATGAGGCAGCGAGTGAGAGTCTTAGAGAATAGGAAGAGTATTAGCAAAATTTGTGACTAAACTGCAAGATTGACCCTATATATGATAACAGGAAACTATCTCAAAATGGCAGAACAAGTCCTCGTACTTGCAGCCCTCCTGGTTGACTAATTATAAAACTACAAAACAGACCCTAAAGTTACAAAAATGATATAGATCACAAAGCAACAACAGGAAACACGCACTAAGAAATTCATCAGGCAAAAGTTGGGACCAGATAGTTATCAGAAAGCATCATCACAATAGTATCAACATATTTCCACAGGAGAGACACACAAGAAGGATACCATGACAAGTAATAACTATACATGAGTGGTGGATCAAAAAAAATATATATGCAAAACAAACAAATTATATACAAGAAATACGGAGAGAATAAACACCGGGTTCATTCAATCAGTAACAAGTGAAGAAAGAGTCCTGAATAGAAGTAAACAGGAGTCCAGAAGATCATACATCACTTGGGAGTGAACAGATCTCCTTCCATGGGAGATTTCAGTGCCTTAGGTCGCTACACATGGACTTTCTCAAAGCTGTCATTCAAGCCATTTGAAAATTCTATGTCTTTCATTTTAATAGATGTAAGCTTACACATATGTGACCATTTGTTACCATTCATCATGAACATCCTTCCCATTGGTACCCACATAAATGATGATCTAACCCTGTATGGTATTTCATGCATTGTGATATTCTTATGGTGATTGGTTTTATTATTTGTTCTCCTTTGTTTATGTCTTAAAGGCTTTACAGATTTGTAAGCATTTTGGATCCTTGAAGATAGGGAATTCCTGGCATATGAAGTGACACTTTTACCATTAGATTTATGATATAGAAACTTAGTCTGAATGTTGACCAATTGATCATGAGATTTAAGTTTTGAAACAACAGATTTAATCAAAGCACGTTTCTCATCAACCTGGGAGACAAACCGAGCTTTTGAGAATTTTGGTCTTTCAGAAGTAAACGCATTTGGTTGTCTAATGATAGATTGATTTCCAACTGTTTTTAAAACTGGTTTTCCCAAGATAGATGGTTTTGAAAGATTAGGGTTCACACAATTCGTTGTCACATTACTTGGCACATTTTTTACTCCAGAAATTGTGGGATTTTTAGTCAGAAGTTGAGCAATGAGATCATTGTTTTTAGTTAACTGAGAGGTTGTCAGATTGACATTCTTAGCTTTTATTTCTTTGATAGATTCACGCAGTTCATTACATTTCACTTTCAAAGTCTCATTTTCCTTACTTAATTTAGCCATTTTGCATTATGTTTCATTAGTGTCATATATCCGTTTGGCTTCATTACTTTGCTCATACATCTTAATTCGATCTTTCAGGTTGTTGATCGTTAAGTCCTTGTCTTGTAGCTGAGTTTTCAAATCATTAATCACAAAATATTCACTAAGTTCAGGTAATTCCGGATTTCTACAAGGTTTGCAATTTTGAAGACTTTCTTCTTTTTGTTGTATTTCAATTTCAAGTGAAATACAATGTTTTTCAAGTTGTGAAAATCTTTTTAAAAGTTGATTAAAATTTCTTTTTCTACCATGTCCTTATCCTTTGTTTTAAAAAACTCAGCCTTAAGCAAAGAACTTGAAGCATCATTGGCATCATTATTCTCAGTATGCAGATCACTTTCTCCCCCTTTATGACACATATTTGTTGAATTAGAGGTGGTTAAACTCTCAGTCTTTTCCAACAGATTTGTGTCATAAATAGGTTTAATTTGATCTGTATGCTGACATTCATTGGAGAGCATATAATTTTGATCAATTAAGGGTACCTCATCACTTGAACCATGTATATACACAGGTCTGAACTCTGCATCAATAGCATGTGTCACTAAATTGCCAGTAGTGTCACTCTTATCAGCTTCAGAATCCATGCATTCAGTGATGACAGATTCAACATCCGATGCTTTACCCAAATAAGCAATACCATCACTTGATTGTACCCGATGTGTCTTCACCCGGTCTTCATACTCCAGTTTGTGCTTCGCTCTTTCCTCAATGTACTCCTTAACCTTAACCATGTGTTGGAGTAATATGTCTATGATTGTGTCAACATCAATTTCCGTGTGGTCAGCAAAACACTTCATAGTCATCTAACTCTCATAGTCATATATCATAGCAGATTTTGAATCGATGAACCTCTGCAGTTGTTTGTTGAGTACACAGAGGGCTGACAAGGGTCCAATATTGGAAGATTCTTTTTGGTCCAGTTGTTGTCGTAATTGATCCAGATTAAGAATCATTATGTCCGTGAAATTTTGAACATCTTGACCGAAGAGAGTTGTAAATGCACGTTCGAATCTCATTTTGAAACCATTTCCCTCTAACAGTACTGAGAGGTGTAAGTGAAGTAGTCGAAAGCATTCAATGTGGCATTCCCTTGCATAATCAAGTAATTTACTTGGCTGATGAGTAACATTCTCTTGAGGATCCGAGCACAAAGGTATCATTGAAGCATTATCAGGTACTAATACGTTGATTTGTAGTGAAAGATTAGAGGTCAAAGGTTCAACCATGTCGTATGATTTGAGAATTTCAGGTATAACTGAATCTGAAGAAGTTGACATGATGATGTAGGTGGGTCACAATTTGCACTAAGTATCAAGTCGCGACAAGTCAAGTTACAATATATCCAATTGAGATTAGTCAAGTCGTAAGAATTAACTCACAACGTCCGATCACAATCAGATTAATAGAAACGACTTAAGTTACAACAATTCACGAATTGCAAAATGATTAACCTATAACACGAGTCTCACCACTTAGTTAATTGCCAACAAAGTAGAGATACTCGCTAAAAAATAAGCAAACAGCTAAGTAAAAGTAACCGCTATTCTGAGATTAGCACAGAGGTGAGTTAAACGCAAGACCAGGTAAGGTAGCCGCAAAGAAGAGCAAACCGCTAAAGAAGCAAACCGCAAGGTGAGTTAAACGCTGGGTGAGTTAAACGCTAGGAGCAAACCGCAATAAGGAGTGAACCGCAGGATGAGTTAAACGCTAGTGAGGTAAACGCAGAAAACGCAAACCACAGGAGCAAACCACAAACAATTAACCGCTAACCACCAAACCGCTAACGCAAGTCGCAATACACAAAAGTCCAAAATAGTCACTGTCTTGCGTTTTGTCCTTATACCCAAAATAGTAATCGCTAACTAGCAAACCATAGAGTCCAGTAGCAAAGCGCAACCAGGAAATGAAACAGTAGAGCAAACTGCAACCAAGCACAACGACCCAAAAACAATCCAAACTTCAAATAGACGTATGATATAGCATAACCAAGTGAAAAACAATGTAGTACTAACACCAATGATCATAAAAGTACACCTGTAACATGTCAAATAACACAAGAAAGATCAAACCAAGATGTTTTCAAGAAAACTCTTCTAACTCACAAAAACTACACAAAACCACACTAAATTCGATTCTACAAGGCCCTAAGATGAAACATTGGCTCTTGATACCAATTGTAGGATACACATAATCATGACATGTATGGTTTCTTATGGTTATATAGATCGAAATATAGGAAGAGATTAGAGAGATGTTAGAAAGAGAAAGTGAGTTGGGAACCATGAGAGAAAAGTATGAAATATTAGATCGCAAATGAAGGTCCAACCCTCTCCCTTGGTGGGAGAGGGGTATTTATATAAAGAAAAGAAAACGCCAAAACCCGGGCTGTGGATCAGGCAGACAGTGGGTAAAGACCCGTCCTTCTTCCACGATGTTACTTAAACTAATTCTAACTAATAAATAAACTAACTACGAGCTAACTTAATGCTATTACAATATTTAGGTGACCGAGTCTTTTATAGGAATATTTATATTCCTAACAGAAGATAATTAGGGTTTCTAAGGATTCAATTGGTCAATTGGAAGAGAATTAGGGTTTTAACCGTTCAATTGGTTAACTAGAAGAGAATTACGGGTTTTTTGTGTTCAATTGATTTATTGGAAGAGAATTAGGGTTTTTAACCATTCAAATTTAGGGATTTTCATCGTCAAAACGGTTTCTGATGGCTCATACTGATACTCATGTGTTTAATCAAGGTAATTTCATATTTTGTTATACATTCATCAGTTAGTTAGTGCATTTTATCATATGTTCATCAATTTTATGCTATTTTTTGTGTTATCTCAGGTTCATCAATTAGTCCTTAACTTAACTACGTTGTCAATTTATTTGTGCTTATCTTTTTTGTTTTAGTTGATGAACATATTATCTATCTGTTGTTTTTATGAATTTTATTTGTGTTTTATTTTTGCTAATATATTTTGGGTTCATCAATTATTTGTCATGTATTAAGTGTTTTTGGTTCATCAATTATTTGTCCTATATTATGTGTTTTTTCATCAGTTATTAAAAACCAATAACACATAACAGAGGACAAGTAACTAATGAACCAAAAATACATCAGTTATTGTACTCTGTTATGTGTTTTAAATTCATCAATTATTGTCCTGTGTTGTTTTTGTTTCATCAAAAATACATCAGTTTTTGGTTCATCAATTATTTGGCCTGTGTTATGTGTTTCTAGTTCATCAATTATTTGTCCTTTATTATTTGTTTTTTGTTCATCAATTATTTGTCCTATATTATGTGTTTTTTTATCAGTTATTAAAAACCGAAAACACATAACAGAGAACGAGTAACAGATGAACCCAAAATACATCAGTTATTCTGTTATGTGTTTTAAGTTCATCAATTATTGTCCTGTGTTGTTTTTGTTTCATCAGTTTTTTAGTCCTCTGTTATGTGTTTTTCGTTCATCAGTTATTGTTCATCAATAAATTAAATGATTACACACACACACACACACACACACACACACACACACACACACACACACACACATATATATATATATATATATATATATATATATATATATATATATATATATATATATATATATATATATATATATATTACAGATAATGATTATGAACCTGTTCCATATTCTGTTGGTATTGTTTCCAAGGAGGCGGGTGAGAAGTTATGGATTCCTGATATTCCTGCTGGTGAGAAGCCGGCTTATGGTATGATGTATCATTTTCTGGAGTAGGCTTATGAGTATTACAAAGATTATGCAAAAAGAACTGGTTTTGAGGTTCGATTAGGTCAACAGTAGAGCTGTCAAATCGTGTCTTAATGGGTCTTAACAGGTTCGGAGCGTGCGAATAACATAAGTTTCAAACATGAAAACGACTCGTTTAACAGTTGGTTTTGGTGGTTTGAGTATGACAATTATACGTTTTATGTTTCAAAAAAGTTAAATATTGAAACCTAGAATACTAAAAACAATAATTTTGAAAAATAAAAAAATTGCATAGTACATTTTTTCCCTTAACAGGTCTTAACAGCTCCTAACAGGTACCCAATTTGCCAGCTCTAGTCAACAGTATATATCTAAGAAGAATAAGGATAAAAATCTGAATTTGAAATATTTTGTTTGTAGTAAAGAAGGTTTAAATCTTGCACCAAAAGTTGGGGCAAAGCCTAATAATAGGAAACATCCGTATAAGCTTACTGATTGTAAGGCTGTTTTACGCGTGAAGTATATTAAAGGAAGAGGATATTGGTGTTATGAGTTTGTTGAGGCTCATAATCTGTCACACCCCCAATTTACCTGACTTGCAGCGGAATGGAATGCCTGGGGGTGTAACTGTCATAGCACCATAACAAGGAAATATTGAACGACCTAAAGTGTCGTTTGGAAAATACATATCGTTTGATTTATTTAAAAGCATCTAGTGCTACGAAACATAGGTCCCCCAAAGGTTGAAACGTTTACAGAAAACAAGTTCAGGAAATGTCAAACGATAATTTACAAGTGCATGAAAAATCCATAATGTAGTGCGTCATCCCTGGCACACCCTAATGTGACTCCATGCATGTAATATGATAATGCCTTAGTTACCTGAAAATACATTGCGAAAACGGTCAACACGAATGTTGGTGAATAATCATAGGTTTGTAAGTTAAATCGTATGTACATAATCCACAAGTATAAAGTAAACCGACAAAAATGTCAAAATGCTACATTGTCTCTTAAGCTCATGACCCCGAAGCTAGACATAGTAATGGCCCCAACAGAGTGTTTACCAGACACTCAATTTGATAAGACATGAAATGCATTCGTCCCGTTGGAGCAACCCAAACGCGAATGGAGGCGTCACCCTCAATAGATCTATTCATTCACTCTAGCTTAGTACTAAAATTAACGGTCCATGATAATAAAGGGGACTTGTCATGATATGGTATCAAGGCAACTTAAGCAATGTATGGAATTTGTAATACTTGGGCATGTACGAAAGTAATTGATGCAATGTATTCTCCCCCGTGGGATTTGAAATCAAATAAGTAATTGAAAACGGGGCTATGAAAACTCACCTTAAGTGATGATACTTGTAATGAAGTGAAGTGAACAACAATGAACGGTTAACTGCCGCAACCTAATATGAATGATGAACGATCTCATTTAGATCACCAAATGATGTTATGAATGTCCATGCACATGTTCCTATACCACTCTACTCTTTGGAAAAACACTTGTTGTTATCAAAAAAATATATATTCCAAGACTTAGGAAAAATATGGCTATTAGAAAATAAAGCTAGTTGCAATATATATACTTATATATATCGTATGTTTCCATGTTAGTGTTGAAATCCTCGGGTTGAAATCCTTGCAATAACGCCTTGTAATGATAAAAATATACTTGTAATAACTAATACTTCATTAGTTATAAAATTGGGTACTTGGTATTATTTTTATAAATCTAGAGTTACTGCGTAGTTTTGGCGTTAATATTTATAAAAGATGTCAAAATGAAATGAGTTTTGCCGATATTCAAACGTGAATATCTTTGTCGTTATAAGTCCGTTTTACTTGTTCTTTATATCCACGGTTACGTCTTACTATGTAGTAATATATTTTGGAAAGCTCGGCTCTTCCGGGTTACGTCTTAAGCCTCTTTTTGTCCGACGAAAAACGTCCAATAGCATGTAATTTTTCAGAAAAATACTTTTCGTCAACAAACTTGCAAAAATCATAACTTCTTCGTTATAAACTCTTTTTAATCCGTTCTTTCGCCTACGGATTCGTTTTTGAAAGTATTTTATAAATTTTTTTCCAAAGTTTACTTTGTATTTACTGATTTTCCAGAAAATTAACAAAATGGGACAGTAGGTATTTTTACTTGTTATAAATCCATTTCCAAGGTTCAAAACTAGTTCCAACCTCAACCAAAATTCTTGCAAACTTCACAAAACTATACTAATCCTACCACACACCTTCGTAGGGTGCCATGGGTTCCTAATGACTAGTAAACAAGTTAATTTAACAAAGGAACACCTAAAACCAAATCTAGTGTTTGTATGTTCAAAAAGTATGCAAAAATAAAGTGGTATAACTAGTTTGTGCATGAAATTAAGCATGAATACTGTAAGATACATGTGTTAATTAGAAGAAAATATGAAAATAAATTTGAATACTCACTTTGAAATTCTAGGTGGTGAGATGATTAGAAACCTTGGATTACTTGTGTTTATGATGCAAGAATCTTGATTTGACTAACAAAATGAACAACTTTGATGCTTTAAACTTTTGAAAAACTCCACTTGATCTTGAAATGGTGATGAAGTCGTGGGTTTGGTGATGGGGATGAAGAATGAGAGCTTTTGATTCTATAAAATTATGTATGTTGTGTTTTTGGTGGTTTTTGTAAATACTTGTATAAGTATATAGTATTATAAGTGTACATTAATGCACTAGGTTAATAAACTTTGTAATTTTTGCCTAGGAGAGGACTTATGGGCTGGTTTTCAAAGAGCAAGGGGGGGGGGGGTAGGGGTACTTGGGATTTATTTAGAAAACTAGTGTAAGTTTATGTGTTGTTTGTAAAAATCGGGTACCGGGTTTAATAGAAATAAATGTTAACAAAGTTAACTGGGACAAAATAAAGTCATAATAATGATAAAAATATGTTGGGTACAATTACTGAGTGTTCGGGTGATTATTGTTTAGTTTTCACGAAAACCGTCGTAATATTCATAAGCTTACGTTATAAATAAAATAAATTTCCAAAATACTGGGTAACTGAATGTTATAACTTTTATGATGATAAAATGGATATAAAAATATGTCGGGACCATTGTGGGAATATTTAGATATATTCGTCGTGTATAAACCGGGTGTTAACGTTTATTATAAATAATTATAAGAAAAACGTTAATTGTATCAAATATACAAATTTGAAAATCCTGAGAGTGGTATAACATGAAAATGCTGTTATGATGATATGCAGACTATCTCCAGTCCGTATGCAGTGTCCTCAACACTAATGAAATGAATTTGCACCTAAACCAATCCGGTTACGCTAATTTGAATACCGTAAACTAAATTTACGATGAAATGAGTAATGCAAGTGAATAGTGAAAATTTTTCCGGAAATGAATAGTGTTCAGTGAATAGTAAATTTCCCAAATGTTTCTCAGAATATGAAATTGACCTCGAAAATGATGAATAGTAAAATGATAAATAGTGTTTTGATGAATAGTGATTTATGAATAGTAAAAAGTCGAAGTTTTGGAAAATGACCTGAAATGGTAAATGACCTGAAATGGTGAGTTGTGACATTCGCCCACCCAAAAAGGAATTCAGTCCCTGAATTCAGCTAGTGTTGGTCTCGGTAATAGGTTTGGTGAAAAGGTGTGGATACTTGCGTTGCATTTGGTCCTCTCGTTCCCAAGTAAACTCAGGACCTCTTCGAGAATTCCAGCGAACCTTAACGATCAGAATTCTACTCTGCTTCAACTATTTGACCTCTCGGTCCATAATTTCAACTGGTTCCTCCACAAAGTTAAGTTTGTCATCTAGCTGAATCTCTTCTAATGGTATAACTGAAGACTCATCTGAAAGCATTTCTTGAGGTTTGAGACATGAAATGTGTTATGTACATTGCTGAGTTCTGATGGTAGTTCAAGCTTGTAAGCTACTGGACCAGTATCTTAAATGGACCAATGTATCTCGGGTTCAACTTCCCGCGTTTTCCAAATCGTATCACGCCTTTCTAGGGCGAGACTTTCAACATGACCTTGTCTCCAACCTGGAATTCCAATGGTTTGCGTCTAACATTTTCATAACTCTTCTGTCGGCTTCTAGCTGTTTCAAGCCTATCTCGAATCTGTATTATCTTTTCTGTTGTTTCCCTAACCATTTCTGGACCTGTGCATTGTACCTCTCCAACTTCTGCCTAACAAACTGGGGAACGACACTTACGACCATAAAGTGCCTCAAATGGTGCTGCTATAATACTTGAATGGTAACTGTTGTTATAAGAGAACTCGATTAATAGCAAATGGTTAGCCCAACCATTCCCAAAGTCAATCACACACGCTCGCAGCATGTCCTCCAGAGTCTGAATAGTTCTCTCACTCTGACCATCAGTCTGTGGATGGTAAGCAGTGCTCATGTCTAACTTAGATCCAAAGGAATCTTGTAATGACTTCCAAAAGTTTGATGTAAAGCGACTATCTCTGTCTGAAATGATAGAAACGGGTGCTCCATGCCTGGAGACTATTTCCTTGACATAAAGTCTGGCAAGCTGTTCCATGGAATAAGTCTCTCTAATAGGGATGAAATGTGCTGATTTAGTAAGACGATCAACAATTACCCAAATAGCATTGAAACCTCCTGAAGTCTTGGGTAGTTTAGTAACAAAGTCCATTGTAATACGCTCCCACTTCCATTGTGGAATTTATGGTTGTTGAAGTAGTCCTGACGGTTTCTGGTACTCAGCTTTCACTTTAGCACAAGTAAGGCATTTGCTGACGTACGTAGCTATTTCTGCTTTCATGTTCGGCCACCAGTACAGCTTTTTGAGATCCTGATACATCTTGTCAGAACCTGGGTGAATAGAATACTTTGACTTATGTGATTCATACATAATCAAATCTCGTACTCCACCATAGAGTGGTATCCAACTTCGATCCTTGAAGCATAACACTCCATCTGCTCTCTTAACGAAACCATTCTTGTTTTCTGGCATACCATAAAGTTTCTCCTGTGGCCGATTTTCCTCTTTGAGAGCCTCAATCTGAGCTTCTAGAATTTTTGATGGTAATGGTGAGATAATAGTCATTCCTAATGACCTGACCCTCAAAGGTTTGAGTCGTTCCTTTCTGCTAAGTGCATCTGCTACGGCATTTGCTTTTCCTGGGTGATATCGGATCTCACAATCATAATCACTCAACAATTCTAGCCAACGACGTTGTCTCATATTAAGTTCCTTCTGATCATGTATATGCTGTAAGTTCTTGTGGTTGGTAAAAATTACACATTTAGTACCATAAAGGTAGTGTCTCCAAATCTTGAGTGCAAAAACAACAGCACCCAACTCCAAGTCGTGTGTAGTGTAATTCTTCTCGTGTGTCTTAAGCTGTCTAGATGCATAAGCTATCACCTTCTCGTTTTGCATTAGCACAGCTCCAAGCCCTTTATGCGAAGCATCACAATATACCACAAAGTTCTCAATACCTTCTGGTAGTGACAAAATCGGTGCACTACAAAGCTTCTGCTTCAATAACTGAAATGCAGATTCTTGTTTCTCTCCCCACTCGTACTTTTGATTCTTTTGTGTCAGCTTAGTCAGCGACTTCGCTATCTTAGAAAACCCTTCGATAAACCTTCCGTAATATCCTGCAAGTCCTAAGAATTGACGAATTTCTGTAGGAGACTTGGGCGTAGCCCAATCCTTTACTACCTCAATCTTTGCTGGGTCGACTTGTAATCCTTGGCTATCAATGACATGGCCAAGAAATTGAACTCTTTGTATCCAAAAGTCACACTTTGAAAATTTGGCATACAATTGCTCCTTCTTGAGTAGTTCCAATATTGTTCTGAGGTGTGCTTCATGCTCTTTCTTACTCTTGGAATAAATCAGGATATCGTCAATGAATACAATCACATACTTATCAAGATATGGTTTGCACACTCTGTTCATGAGATCCATGAATACCGCAGGTGCATTCGTTAATCCAAAAGGCATCATTTGAAACTCATAATGACCATAACGTGTTCTGAATGCCGTCTTCGGGATATCTTCTTCCCGAACTCTGAGTTGATGGTAACCTGATCTTAAATCAATCTTGGAATAAAAATAGGAACCTTGTAGCTGATCAAACAAATCATCAATCCTAGGTAGTGGATAACGATTCTTCACCGTTAACTTGTTCAGCTCACGATAGTCTATGCACATTCTGAAAGATCCATCCTTCTTCTTCACAAACAAAATCGGTGCTCCCCAAGGCGAGGAACTCGGTCTAATGAATCCTTTGTCTAAAAGCTCTTGCAATTGGTTAGACAATTCTTGCATCTCAAAAGGTGCAAGTCTATATGGTGCTCGTGCAATTGGTGCAGCTCCTGGCACCAGCTCAATCTGAAACTCAACCTGACGTGTAGGTGGAAGTCCTGGTAATTCTTCCAGAAAAACTTCTGGAAATTCCTTAACAATAGGCACATCTTCAAGTCGTTTCTCATCCGACTTCTTCTCCGTGATGTGAGCCAAGAATGCATAACAACCCTTCTTTATGTACTTCTCAGCTTTAATGCATGATATGATACTGAGTCTAGTTCCACTTCGCTATCCACGAACAACTAAAGTTTCACCTCCATAAGAAAGATGAACAACTTTTTCATCACAAATGATTCTTGCACTATGTCGAGACAACCAATCCATACCGATAACAACGTCGAAACTTCCAAGTTCTATGGGCATAAGGTCTATATTGAATGGGTGATTTAGGAAATTGATGGTGCAACCACGGATGACGGTGTTGGTGTTAACTAAAGACCCATCGGCTAATTCAACAATATAGGGAATGTCTAAGGTAGTTGCTTCTATGTTAAGTAAAGGTGCAAATGTAATAGAAACAAAACTTCTATCCGCTCCTGAATCAAATAAAATGGATGCATAATGATTATTAACGAGGAACGTACCCGCAACAACATTCGGGTCCTCACGGGCATCTTCTCCTCCCATAACATAAGCCCTTCCTCGAGCTACTCCTCCCTGATTTCCAGCTCCTTGATTCTTCCTCTTTGGGCACTCTCCCTTATAGTGTCCAATTTCTCCGTAGCCAAAACATGTTACTGGTGGTTTCTGATTGCCACCCAAGTTTGGATTCCAGCAATCCTTGGTGTAGTGACCAACCTTCTTGCAATTGCCATATAGATCTGGGCAACGTCCTGGGTTGTGGTGTTTCTGACACTTATCACACTTGGGTAGATTTCCAACATACCTTTTCCCTTCAGTAGGTCCTGCAGCATAGGCCCTTGCCACTTCTTGCCTCTTAGGTGGTGGCTGAATAGCATTTCCACCTTGGTTATTGTCAAACCTCCTTTTATTGTTGTTATTGTTGTTTGGGTTATTGGGATAGTTGCGGTTTCGATTGTTGTTGTAATTGTTGTTGTAATTGGTATTGTTTGAACGGTTATTGTTGTTGTTTGCAGCAGACTTTCCTTTTAACACTTGGACCATAAGTTTCTGAGTTATACGAATGGCCTCTTCCATTGATTGTGGGTCAAAAGACATCACATCCCCTCGGATGCTTTTGGGTAGTCCTACAGTAAAATTCTCCATCTTTTTCTCATCATCCGGAACCATAGTTGGACATAGTGTAGCCAACTCCTGAAACTTCCTGATATAAGTCTCAATGTCATCACCTTTTGTTACAAGCTCGTAGAATTCGGTTTCTAACTTTTGCACCTCAGTACGAGGGCAAAACATCAGCTTCTTGAATTGATCCCAAGTGAGTTTGTAGGCATTCTCCATACCAATAGGCTGAGCATACGAATTCCACCATGACATGGCTTCATCCAGCAGCATACCTGTAGCAAACTTTACCTTGTTAACCTCCTGGCAACCGCACATGAGAAAAACGTTCTCAGTCTTCTCAAACCCGCGGATCAAAGCAACCGCTCCCTCAGTGCCCTTATACTTGAAAGGATCACTAATCTTGAAATCCTTCCAAGTACATTCACGCCTAGTAGTGGGTTGAACCACTTCAGTAGTAGGTGGAACCACAGCAGCCCTAGCAGCAACTTCAGCTCTCTCAGTCTCCAGAGCTTCTGCTATACTATCCTTGACCAACTTGCGGATAGCGGCTTGTGTCATAGCGGGTGTTTCTGATGTAGCCTTTGCTTTCTTTGGCGCCATACTTCTGATAAATAATAATCGACAACAACCATGAGAAAACTATAATAGAAATAGTCATCGTACAAAAATATACGCCCACAACATGTATATATACAACCACAACAATTATAAATACATCCATGACATGTACAAGTACAACTACAACCTGTAATAATACAACCACGACACGTATAGATACAACCACAACAAGTATAAATATGTTAACCATAAAGAGCAACCATGAAACATCATAAATATAATCACAACACATGAATATAATACATGAAAATTTTGGCCTACATGGACCGATATATATATATATATATATATATATATATATATATATATATATATATATATATATATATATATATATATATATATATAGCACAACATTTCCAACATAGTAGAGTCGCACTTGATATATTTGTTTGTACAACAACCAAAAGACTACAAGTTCTTGAACTATGTCCCACACCTCGGGACTAGGAAATAGTAAAAGCTAATACAATACTAGTCTATGTCTAGGCTCCTCCAGGTGCCCTAGATGGTCCAGGAGCTCTAGATGCTCCAGGTGCACTCCTCAGACAACGAATCTCCCTGTCTATCATAACTGCAATCTCCTCTAAATGCTGAACTCAAAGCTGAAAAGAAGCATCCCTGCGCTCCATCACAGTCAACCTCACATGTGCTACTGCCAACTGGTGTGTCAGCTCTCCCTGAGCCTCCTGTGTAGTCTGAGCTCTATCCCGAATCTCTGGTAGCTCACCTCTAAGCTGGTCAATCAGCTCCTGATGTCCCAACTATCATGCCTCAAGCCCATGATATGACACGTCGATACTAACTCTACCTAAAAGCAAACCCTCGACCTGCTCCTCAGCCGCCTCAAGTCGAGGAGTGATATCCACATCAACCCTATAGTCCAAACTATCAATCTGATCCTGATGAGCCCCTAACTGACCCTCTAATGTAACATCTGTAGGCTCCCTAACAACAGTAGGCTCCCTAACAGCAGTAGGCTCCCAAACAGCAGCTGCTCTCGAGCATTCACATACATGGTATACTGGTGGTGGTTCTGATTCTGACTCTGTAGTAGGTGAATCTGGTGTAGTAAACCTAGCACGCTTCCTAAGCGGCAATAGTGAAGTAGATATGCATGTAGTAGCAGGTATGGCTGGTGGTGGTGTAGGTAACATAGGAATAGTAGGTACCTTAAAGGTAGATGTAGCAGTGCAAACTTTCTTACTAGGACCTATAGTAGTCTTCCTACGTGGAAACATGAGTATAGGTTCTGATGGAATAGTGGTAGCAGAGGATGATGTGTCAGTGGGTGCACGGGTAATCTCGGGTGGTGCAATAGGGGAAACATGGGGAGTAGGAGCAGTCTCGTCCTCCTCAAAAGGCTCTGTTTCCTCACCTGATGCCGAGAGTGGCAACACAGGTACAAGAGGAATTGGTGGTGGTGAACGGGCAGTGGAAGACATAGAGCCTTCAACATCGGAGTCTGTGATAGAGTACAGTATGACAACGTTTGGGTTTGCAGACATGGTTCTGTGATAATCAAGGTGAAATAAAATAAATAACTCGTATGATAGAATCACCTAAAACAATGAACATGCACTTATGATGAAATGATGAGATGCTATGATAATGTGGTTATAGTCTAGGGATCGTATACATCATAAACCCTATCATGATGCATCCTAGTTCGCTATAACCTTGGCTCTGGTACCAATCTGTCATACCCCCAATTTACCTGACTTGCAGCGGAATGGAATGCCTGGGGGTGTAACTGTCATAGCACCATAACAAGGAAATATTGAACGACCTAAAGTGTCGTTTGGAAAATACATATCGTTTGATTTATTTAAAAGCATCCAGTGCTACGAAACATAGGTCCCCAAAGGTTGAAACGTTTACAGAAAACAAGTTCAGGAAATGTCAAACGATAATTTACAAGTGCATGAAAAATCCATAATGTAGTGCGTCATCCCTGGCACACCCTAATGTGACTCCATGCATGTAATATGATAATGCCTTAGTTACCTGAAAATACATTGCGAAAACGGTCAACACGAGTGTTGGTGAATAATCATAGGTTTGTAAGTTAAATCGTATGTACATAATCCACAAGTATAAAGTAAACCGACAACAATGTCAAAATGCTACATTGTCTCTTAAGCTCATGACCCCGAAGCTAGACATAGTAATGGCCCCAACAGAGTGTTTACCAGACACTCAATTTGATAAGACATGAAATGCATTCGTCCCGTTGGAGCAACCCAAACACGAATGGAGGCGTCACCCTCAATAGATCTATTCACTCACTCTCGCTTAGTACTAAAATTAACGGTCCATGATAATAAAGGGGACTTGTCATGATATGGTATCAAGGCAACTTAAGCAATGTATGGAATTTGTAATACTTGGGCATGTACGAAAGTAATTGATGCAATGTATTATCTCCCTTGGGATTTGAAATCAAATACGTAATTGAAAACGGGGCTATGAAAACTCACCTTAAGTGATGATACTTGTAATGAAGTGAAGTGAACAACAATGAACGGTTAACTGCCGCAACCTAATATGAATGATGAACGATCTCATTTAGATCACCAAATGATGTTATGAATGTCCATGCACATGTTCCTATACCACTCTACTCTTTGGAAAAACACTTGTTGTTATCAAAAAAATATATATACCAAGACTTAGGAAAAATATGGCTATTAGAAAATAAAGCTAGTTGCAATATATATACTTATATATATCGTATGTTTCCATGTTAGTGTTGAAATCCTCGGGTTGAAATCCTTGCAATAACGCCTTGTAATGATAAAAATATACTTTTAATAACTAATACTTCATTAGTTATAAAATTGGGTACTTGGTATTATTTTTATAAATCTAGAGTTACTACGTAGTTTTGGCGTTAATATTTATAAAAGCTGTCAAAATGAAATGAGTTTTGCCGATATTCAAACGTGAATATCTTTGTCGTTATAAGTCCGTTTTACTTGTTCTTTATATCCACGGTTACGTCTTACTATGTAGTAATATATTTTGGAAAGCTCGGCTCCTCCGGGTTACGTCTAAAGCCTCTTTTTATCCGACGAAAAACGTCCAATAGCATGAATTTTTCAGAAAAATACTTTTCGTCAACAAACTTGCAAAAATCATAACTTCTTCGTCATAAACTCTTTTTAATCCGTTCTTTCGCCTACGGATTCGTTTTTTAAAGTATTTTATAAAAAATTTGCCAAAGTTTACTTTGTATTTACTGATTTTCCAGAAATTAACAAAATGGGACAGTAGGTATTTTTACTTGTTATAAATCCATTTCCAAGGTTCAAAACTAGTTCCAACCTCAACCAAAACTCTTGCAAACTTCACAAAATTATACTAATCCTACCACACACCTTCTTAGGGTGCCATGGGTTCTTAATGACTAGTAAACAAGTTAATTTAACAAAGGAACACCTAAAACCAAATCTAGGGTTTGTATGTTCAAAAAGTATGCAAAAATAAAGTGGTATAACTAGTTTGTGCATGAAATTAAGCATGAATACTATAAGATACATGTGTTAATTAGAAGAAAACATGAAAATAAATTTGAATACTCACCTTAAAATTCTAGGTGGTGAGATGATTAGAAACCTTGGATTACTTGTGTTTATGATGCAAGAATCTTGATTAGACTAACAAAATGAACAACTTTGATGCTTTAAACTTTTGAAAAACTCCACTTGATCTTGAAATGGTGATGAAGTCGTGGGTTTGGTGATGGGGATGAAGAATGAGAGCTTTTGATTCTATAAAATTATGTATGTTATATTTTTGGTGGTTTTTGTAAATACTTGTATAAGTATATAGTATTATAAGTGTACATTAATGCACTAGGTTAATAAACTTTGTAATTTTTGCCTAGGAGAGGACTTATGGGCTGGTTTTCAAAGAGCAAGGGGGGGGGGGGGGTAGGGGTACTTGGGATTTATTTAGAAAACTAGTGTAAGTTTATGTGTTGTTTGTAAAAATCGGGTACCGGGTTTAATAGAAATAAATGTTAACAAAGTTAACTAGGACAAAATAAAGTCATAATAATGATAAAAATATGTTGGGTACAATTACTGAGTGTTCGGGTGATTATTGTTTAGTTTTCACGAAAACCGTCGTAATATTCATAAGCTTACGTTATAAATAAAATAAATTTCCAAAATACTGGGTAACTGAATGTTATAACTTTTATGATGATAAAATGGATATAAAAATATGTCGGGACCATTGTGGGAATATTTAGATATATTCGTCGTGTATAAACCGGGTGTTAACGTTTATTATAAATAATTATAAGAAAAACGTTAATTGTATCAAATATACAAATTTGAAAATCCTGAGAGTGGTATAACATGAAAATGCTGTTATGATGATATGCAGACTATCTCCAGTCCGTATGCAGTGTCCTCAACACTAATGAAATGTATTCGCACCTAAACCAATCCGGTTACGCTAATTTGAATACCCATAAACTAAATTTACGATGAAATGAGTAATGCAAGTGAATAGTGAAAACTTTTCCGGAAATGAATAGTGTTCAGTGAATAGTAAAGTTCCCAAATGTTTCTCAGAATATCAA
Source organism: Artemisia argyi (assembly GCA_030686995.1). NCBI lineage: Eukaryota > Viridiplantae > Streptophyta > Magnoliopsida > Asterales > Asteraceae > Artemisia > Artemisia argyi. The sequence continues at coordinate 51,361,865 of CM060709.1, forward strand.
ATTGACCTCGAAAATGATGAATAGTAAAACGATGAATAGTGTTTTGATGAATAGTGTTTTGATGAATAGTGATTTATGAATAGTAAAAAGTCGAAGTTTGGGAAAATGACTTGAAATGGTAAATGACCTGAAATGGTGAGTTGTGACATAATCATAGCCTAGTTAATGAGCAAGATAATGTTTTTCTAGTTTCATCTTGTGATGTTTCTTATACTCAACAAGGTTTTCTATATCAAGCATCGTAAGTGAATCTTGGTCCAGTGAAGGGTTTCAATTTACTTAGGCATATTTATGGGGACTATGATTTTATTGGGGCTAGTTCGGTTGATTGTAAAAATTATAGGAGAGATGTGTTTGATTTCATTGGTAAGAATGATTCTCAGATGTTAGTTGAGATGTTAATGAACAAGAAGGATTTTCTTCCTAATTTTTCATTTGAGCATCAAACTAGTGAGAATAACGTGTTGATGAATCTTTTTTGGACCGATGAATATGCGGAAAGGAACTATTATGCGTTTGGCGATGTTATGTCATTTGATGCTACATTCAGAACCAATAAGTAAGTTTTTCTATTATGTTTTTCTTTTTCAATTGATGGACTCTTTTAATTTAATAAGTTCATTAGTATTTTAAGATAAGATAGATATTAATTTGACTGTACCCTACCTATCTTATCTCTTTATCCGAAAATCCATTAGTATCTTATCTCTTTATCTCATTTGGTATCTTTTAAATACTGATGAAATGAATGTAAATACGTCATGTTTCTTGCTTGAATTGTTCCCCCGTGATGGAAGGTTGGTGACTATGAGTAGCTTTTGAAACTCATTGATCATCTTAAACACACCCAAACTTCACCGCAACAAGATGATGTTCATCGGTATCAAAGTTAATTTGCATTCACAATCATCTTGTTCTGGCAGTTTATGTGTGTTTGAGATGATTAATGAGATTCAAAACTTACTCCTAGTCACCACCTTCCATTGTTGGGGAAACATTTGAAGCTAGAAATATTTAAACAAGATTTTTAAAGCTGGTGTATTTAATTGTTACAAGGGATGCGATTGAAATCATGTATTTATGTAAATGGTTCATCACTTATATAATAATGGTTCTGTTATAAAAGGTTAGGTTATGTTATGATAGTTTATTTTAGCTTTTGATTATATTTTTTTCTTTTTCAACTGATGAATACTTTTGTTAAGTAATAAGTTCATCAGTATTTTAAGATAAGGAAGATAATAAATTGACTGTATGTGGTTGTGACAGGTCATGTGACTTGTAACCCCACATATCTTATCTTGTTGCTTTACCCCATCTATCTTATCTCTTTATCTCTTTATCAGAAAATCCACCTTTCTTTCTCTACACCACCTATGTTATATTTTTGCTCTACCCCACCTATCTTATCTCTTTGTTATCTTGAAATAATGATGAAATGAATGTAAATAGGTCATGTTTCTAGCTTGAATTGTTTCCCCGGAATGGACTTTGGGTGAGTGTGAGTAGCTTTTGAAACTCATCGATTAGTTCAAACACACACAAACTACGCCGCAACAAGATGATGTTCATCGGTATAAAAGTTAATTCGCATTGCCCATCATCTTGTTCTAGTAGTTTATGTGTGTTTTAGACGATCGATAAGTTTCAAAGCCTACGCACAGTCACCAACGGCCATCTCTGGGGAAACATTTGAAGCTAGAAACATTTAAACAAAATATTTAAAGCTGTTGTATTTGATTGTTATAAGTCGATGCGATTAAAATGTACTAAATGTAAATGGTTCATTAGTTATATTATATAGGTTCATCAGTTATATAATAATGTTTATCATTTATTTTTGATAGGTACAAAATGGTTTTTGTACCATTTACTGGGATTGACAATGACAATCATTGTGTTACATTTGGAGCTGCCTTGCTTTCATCGAAAACGAAAGAATCTTACATCTGGTTGCTTCAATGTTTTCAAAGATCGTTTGTTCGAGAACCAAAGGTTATTGTGACTGATCAAGACGGATAAATGAAAGTTCCTATAAAGACTGTTTTTCCGTTATCTCGTAACAGATTATGCATGTGGCATATCATGCAGAAGTTGACTTCAAAGGTATGTTCCTCGCCAATATCTTGTATAACATAATGTTCATCAGTTAGTTATGTTCATCACTTACTTATTTTCATCACTTTAAATTATTTTTGTTTATTAGTTACTTAAGTTCATGAGTTAGCTTTTGCCCATCAACTTTTTTCTTTATCAGTTAGTTTTATAAAATAATGCTCATCATTGAGTTCTGTTCATCATTAAAATTGATCTTGAATTTTGTAGGTTGGTCCCATGCTATCTAAAGATAAAACTTTTAAAACAAGAATATCATATATTGTTTGGACTGATAGAATAGAGCCTCAAGAGTTTGAGAATTTTTGGGAGCGTTTGTTAGTTGATTTCGATTTGAAGAGTCACAAATGGCTTTCACATATGTATAATTTGAGGCATAAATGGATTCCAGCCTATTATAGGGATGAGTTGATGTCGGGATTGATGTGTACTTCTTCTAGGTCTGAGAGTGAAAACAATGCCTACGGTCGCTTGACAAGTATTGATTTGACTTTATGGGAGTTCTATAATCATTTTGATAGTGTGGTGGGGTGCCGAAGATTAGCTCAACGTAAAAATGATCATGACACTCGGTATACTATTCCAGATATGCACGCTGAACTTGAGATAGAAAAGGAGACCTCAAAATTATACACTCGGTCCATTTTCTTTGATGTTCAAACTAAGATTTATGCTTTTGTGATTAACTATATGTCGGTTAGTGTTTCGGACGTTGATTCTGGCAAAAAATATGTTATACAAGATACTGGTGAAGATGAGCAGATTTGTAGGCGACATCATCAAGTGGAAGGCGGTGCTCTGAATGAAGTTTTTTATGAGGTAACATCTTTTTTATATAATTAGTTTTGTTTCATCAGTTTTTTTAATCATTTTTTTCATTAGTTTTTGTTCATCAGTTTTTTGTACTCAGCCACTGTATGTACTACTTCCTTTTTTTTGGTCTTGTGTAAACCAGCTGAATAGTTTTATCGGTGTACGTTCAAACATTTTGAGTCATATGGATTGTTATGTCGTCATATCTTTTATGTTCTTTGGTTATCCAAGTGGGAAGCGTAGGAAGAACTGTAGATTCTGCAAATGTAGTATGAAGGATCATAATCTGGCGAAGTGCAATGCTATCAGAGCTAAAATTGATGCTAAGAAGGCTAATGATAAGGCTGCTATAAAGGAGAGCAAGCAAAAGGCGAGATTGGCCGCTAAGAAGGCGAATTTGTCTGAGAAGAATGCTTGTGTAGTTATTTAGTTGCATGTTAGATAAATAAATGTGAAGTTTGTTTGATAAGTTTGTTTTTTTATTTTATTATTTTTTTTTATTTTTATTTTTTGATAATGATCAAAGTAACTTTGATTTTTTCGGTTAGATAAATAAACGTGGAGTTTGTTTGATAAGGTTTTTTTTTTTTTTTTTTTTTTTTTTTTTTTTTTTTTTTTGATAATGATCAAAGTAACTTTGAATTGAGATAATTTTATATGATGACTCTTATATTTCTATTCTGATCAAATTTATTGTTTAATTCATCAATTTATTTTTAAAAGTTCTTTTCGCAGGTTTATCAAATTTATTTAAGAGATGTTCATCAGATTATATAGAAGAAACATAAGAAACTCTGAGTTCTGTTAAACTAAAATAAATTTGACCATACCAACCAATCAAAATCACTTGTCCGACAACTGATGAGAAAAAAAACTAATATTTATCCAAAAACATTCATCAATTACATCAGATTGATCTAGAAATCAAAAATCACTTGTCGTTCCAACCAACAAAAACCGTTACTACTGCAAACTATTTAACCATACCAAGCAAGTAAATATTCCAAACATTCATCAATTAGATCAGATTACTTTTGCAAACTATTTAACCATAAAAAACTATTAGATCAAATTGTTTTCAGTTATTTCAAAGAAGAGCACTAGCTTCGTTATCGAAGTACTCGGTGGCACGTTCTGAGATATTCTTTGTTGACGTATTCTGGAGCATTCTCTTTTCCTTCAGACTTAAATTTTGATATTCTTGAACCTCTCTCTCCACTACTTCTTTGTTCTCATTGAATTCGAACAACAGAATCTTTGCCAGGTACTTCTTTCTCAAGTCTTCTATATGTTTTTCTTTTTATTTTCCTTCTCTTACAAACCCAGCATCAAAGGACTTGTTTCCTAAACAGGTTTCCATGTGCATCATAGCGATAATTCCACAATCAGTGTAATTGTTTTTGGTTTGCCATGGCATTTTCACATTACGTATTTGTTCAATGTTTCAACATGTGGATACCCATTTTCTTTCAAGAACCTTAAAAAGAGATATCTATGTTATAACAAATTAAAACCAATGAGCTTCAATTTAACTACATTGATGAACATACATTTAATATACATAAAATTCTTACCAAATAAACTAGTTATTTCATGTATCTATCTTTGATTTTTTCATTGTGATCCATGTTGTCAAGAATATGGATTTGAGGTTCCTTCAAGTCGAAATAGACCACATAGTAGTGTTCATCAGCGAGCATCATCGGGAAAAAATCTGTTAAACATAGTGTTAAAGTTTTCAATTATCTATAAGTTCACCAGTTTTTTTTATCTCATTCAAACTAGTAAAATAGAAGTGCTTACTATGTCAATATCTTTGATAGATTGATAAGCAGTAGACAGAAACAAAAGATTGTTCATGTTCTCGTTAACCTTTGATTTGCGATCCTTCGAGCTTATACCCATTTTCTCCATTTCTGGTGTCTGTGGTTCATCAATATTAGTCAAAGCATATGCAAACTGATTTCAACTATTGAATCATAATTGATAAGGTTTTGTAACTTACAATAGCTGATGTATGGCAATATAGCTTCCCTCAATGATCCTTGACTCCTTTTCTCTTCTGATATGTTAAGTAAATACGCCCACATACCAATCACTCCTGAACTGATTTCAAAGCCTTCTTTGAATGAAATTACACATCATTGCAATTTCATTTTAAGATAATATTGTAGGGGAAAAAATACTACTCTTTGTATCAGCCACCTTTTTTCCATCTCTTGTACTTTGTTCTTCATCGCAACTACTCTTTGTAAATACGGAGATTTTAGAGATTCGGGAGGCTTGACTTTTCTCTTTTCTTTTATATCTTTAAAGCCTTCTTCACCTTCTTTAATTTTCTTCGCCTTTTCGAGGATATTAAGCTTTTAAGCAATTGTGTTGAAAGAATTTAGTGGCGTGGTAAAATCTTCATCTAATATTTCATTCATTCTTAATTTTTCTTCGGGTGATGGGGGTACAAATGATATTGGTGTTATCATCTTTGGCGGTTCTTCATCTTGTGGGGAAGATTTTTTCCATTTTACTCCTGAGCTTTTTGTTTCTGAAGCTTCCTCTTGAATTTTTTTCCAAACATTTTCGTCAATTTTCTTACTCAGCAACTCTGACGATGTGTGCAAGAAAGGTGTGTTTTTGAGCAAGTCATCCAACATCTGCTCAGAGTCTTTCCTCTCTTGATACAAAACCATAGCCTGAGACTGAAATTGCTCAGTGTTGAATATTGGGAATTCTGGCCTTTGCATCTGATTTCAGGTAAAGGTTCATCAGTTGTTTTTGTATTAAGTGTTTCCATAATACAAATTAATTATAAGTTCATCAATTAGGTACAAAATGATTTTTTATTTTATTGCCTGTTTCTTATGTTCAATCTTTTCAATTTCATTCATAAAGGCAGGATCCATGAACATTTGAGTTAACGTTTTCTCTGTCAGTGTCTCTGGTTGAGGTTCATCTGTTTCTTTACATGCTTCCTTAGCCTCAGAGCAATCGTTATCATCATCCATCGTTATCATCAACATTGAGCTCTCATCTTCACTCCGTGAGCTCTCAAACATCGTCCTATTTACCAACCTGTTTATCCAGTCCCAGACTTCCAACAATGATTCATTTCGGGGGTATTTTTCCAATCCAGCCCTTAGCATGTCATCAATATCAATTTTTCTTGAAATAAAGTTAACATGTTCCTCAGTGAGTGATTGAATACCTGTCATTAATATAATCAAAAAAGTCTTTGGGTGCAAATAAGATCTAAATTGGAAAAGTAAATCGGAAGATGGTCAAGTGATAAATCAGAAAGTAAGCCTTCTCGGACTATCTAAACTGGAAAAATGTGATCTATTTATATGTTTATCTATTTAAAGTTATTATTGCTTTTAGTAAGTTTAAAGATTTTTACCTCCACTGATTTGAATTGGGAATACACCCCTTAAAACTCTAATATCATTGCTGATAACTGTTGTTGGGTGAGCTTAATACTTGCAAATGACGAGCTCTTTTGTTCATCATTTCCATTTTCAGCTGTTTGATCAGTTCCGGTCATTGGATCAGCCATTTCAATGTTTTCATCAGTTTCGTTCAATGGAATATTATCATCTGTTAAATTGTTGAATTAAATTTAAAAACATATATCAACGGCTAATTGATGAACAAACTATAAGAAATTCAAATATACATATAAAGATTTTACCGATCATCTATAAGTTATGAAAATATATCTCAACAACTAATTCTGTCATTAATATAATCATAGTTCAATAAATAATTCATTCTTACACATATCAGTTGTTTCGACGGTTCCGGTCATTGAATTATCCATTTTAGTGTTTCCATCATTTCCAGTCATTGGAATATGACCATCTGTTAAATTAAATTTTAAAATACATATCAACAACTAATTTATGAACATAAGAATTCCAAATATCACATAAAAGATTATTACCGATTAGCTGTGCATCTACGCATTGATTCTCCTCAATATCATCTACATGAACATGATCAGCTACTTGTTCATCAATGTCATCTTCTACGTTCAAAGTCCCTATAAACCGAATAACATCATATTCAATAACAGTCTCAGGCTCTTTCCTCTGAATATCTGTGTTAGGAGATTTTGATTTTCTTTTCCTTTTGTATGCGACTAGGTTTTTGAACATGTTCATCGAATGGAGTTTGTTCGGAGATTTTGAAGTCCTCTTCCTTTTCTGTTTTCTTCCTAAATGTTTTAACATGTTCATATTTTTTATAAGTTTTAACAGGTTCACCAATAATTATGTTTCAATACGTACCTTGTTGATCAGTTTTTTGCCCCGCTTCTTGTGGCGTCACTACCAGCGTTTGTTGGATTGGTCCATCAATCACTAAGTTTAGATACAAGTTTTCTTAGGTAAATGTTTAAAATAATAATATAATATTACTAATGAACAAATAATATAAATGATGAACATATGATAAAATCATATGTTTACTTTACATAAAATAATTAAGTAACCTAGTTATGATTATAAGTTCCATCTATGAGCTACAGGTTCAATAAAGTAACATAGTCATCACTTGATTATGAACACTTTCCATAATCAATATATACCCAAGACACTGCCCAAAAGCAACCAAACTGCTACAAAATGCAAAACACTGCCCTGAAACTCCATTATCAGGTTCCCACTATAAGGTTCATCTGATTATTATTTTTGTGCACCTTCTATAGGCAGCCAACCTTCCCTTTCAGAATCCTTTCCTTTTTCGACTTCTGAAAAAAAGATGTCGTTTTTTTTAAGATGCCACATACAAAAGTACTGATGAACATATAGTAAAATGTATACCTTTAATAGTTATTGTTTTTTGTTTCTTCTTCATTGGAGTCCTCAGTTTTTTATCAGCATGTTATATTCATCTTCTCCGATCACTGCCTGTACATTCAGAGCTTCTGTTGTCACTACCTCTATTTCTTGACCATCAGTCTCAAAATTTAGACACAAGGTGTAAAGATTCAATCACGCATAAAAAACTGATGAACAAATATTTTTCAAATAATGAAACAATAAAGTATATAGTAATTGATGAACCAAGACAAAAACTGATGATCCAAAAATACATCTGATGAACATTTAATAAAATCATACCTTTAATTATTTGTAAACCCTGCATTTCAGGAGTACTCGAACTCTTAATAAGGATTCTTGTCCATTTGGGTTTGGTTGAGGGTTCTTCAACATTTTGGATTTATGCTCGATCATTCTCTATCTGCTCTTCATCGTCATCCTTTGTTTCTTATTCTTCCTCATTCTCTATGTTCTCTGCATCATCATCCTTGGTTTCTTCTTTTTCTTCCTCCAATTCTTCTTCGTCCTCCGTTTCCTCAGCTTTACAAGCCCTTCGTTTTCTATTTTTTCCATACATAATTTCTTCCAATTCCTACATCAATTTTGTTTTCCAGTATTTAAACACTATGATTTTTGGTTTTTTCATAAGTGAATTGGAAAATATCACCTGCAATTTTAAGTTAATGTTAGATTAAAAAAAATGTAACTGATAAACATATCACATGGCAATAATTGATGAACCAAAAACACAGGACAAAATTTAATTTGCATCAATGATAAAGTATATAGTAATTACCTCCAATAGCAATATTGGTCCATAGAATCGCTTTCCCAGTTTCCAACTTAACCTTTCGGACATCATATAATGCACCACATATTAGCACCAATCCATTTCTTTCATCTTCTCAAGATCGATAAAAGATGGGATGACTCCTAGATTTAGAGTCCCTATTGATACCACTTAGGATAAAATAGTACAAAACAATACTAGGAAGTTCATCTTAAATAGCTTTCCACTTTCATTTTTCTTAAATCTCATACTAATTTATTCTAACTGATGAATCTAAACCTTCAAGTTCATCTAAACCTTCCAAACCTGTTCTCCCTAAAGACCTTAAGCCTGGACTAAATCTTCTCCAGATCCTCCAACCTAAACAAAAAAAATTTCCAACGATTAAAATAAAAAGTTTTCCTGGTCCATTATAGGAGGCTATTCAGAAAATAACAAAGGACAAAAAACAGGCAGTTTCAAGTTTAGGTTTTTCATCATTGTTGGACTTTGAAATAAATGTAATGTCAAGTCGTTTAGGGTACTGGTTGCTAGAGAGGTTTGACGGTGAATCAGGAGTTCCGACTGTCTTTGGTGAAACTATACACGTAACCCCTGGCCTAGATCACCACACATTCGGATTCCCAATAGGCACGTTTGCAGTTGATGTGCGTGATGTTTTGAAGGAAATATCAAATGAAACTTAAATAGAATGGAAAAACCAATTCAAGGGTATTCCTAGATTGTATGCTAAACATTTGATGAATGTAGTTAGGCATCAAATTAAGTAAAATGATAGTGGAAAGCTATTTAAGATGAAATTCCTACTATTATTTTGTACTATTTTGTCCTATGTGGTATCAATGGGGACTCTGAATCTAGGAGTCATCCCATCTCTTATCGATCTTGATAAGGTGAAAGAAATGGATTGGTGGCAATATGTGGTGCATTATATGATGTCCGAAAAGTTAAGTTGGAAACCAGGAAAGCGATTCTATGGACCAATCTTGCTATTGGAGGTAATTACTATATACTTTATCGTTGATACAAATTAAATTTTGTCCTGTGTTTTTGGTTCATCAATTATTGCCCTGTGATATGTTCATCAGTTACATTTTTTTAATCTAACATTAACTTAAAAATGCAGGTGATATTTGCCAATTCACTTCTAAAAAAACCAAAAATTCTAGCGTTTAAATACTGGAAAACAGAATTTATGGAGGAATTGGAAGAGATTATGTTTGGCAAAAACAGAAAACGAAGGGCTTGTAAAGTTGAGGAAATGGAGGACGAAGAATAATTAGAGGAAGAAGAAGAAGAAGAAGAAGAAGAAGAAGAAGAAGAAGAAGAAGAAGAAGAAGAAGAAACAAAGGATGATGATGCAGAGAACATAGAGAATGAGGAAGAAGAAGAGACAGAGAATGAGAATGAGAAAGAAGATGAAACAAAGGATGATGATGAAGAGCAGATGGAGAATGATGGAGCAGAAAGCCAAAATGTTGAAGAACCCTCAACCAAACCCAAGTGGACAAGAACCCTTATTTAGAGTCGGAGTACTCCTGAAATGCAGGGTTTGCAAATGATTAAGGGTATGATTTCATTAAATGTTCATCAGATGTATTTTTGGATCATCAGTTATTGTCATGTGTTATGTGTTTTGGGTTCATCAAATACTAGCTATATACTTTATTGCAAGGTTGTCAGGATCGCGATCCTGATCGTAGGATCGTACGATCCTACGATCCTACATATATAAAACGATCAGGATCGTAGTAGGATTTTAATTCTGTCAGGATCGGTATAGGATCGTAGGATCGCACGCAGGATCGTAGGATCGTAAACGATCCGATCCTACTACAAGCCCATGTTTTTATCTCGAGAGGAGCAAGATCGTTGTAGGATCGTAGGATCGCACACAGGATCGTAGGATCGTGAACGATCCGATCCTACTAGAAGCTCGTGTTTCTTATTGTTTTTTCTTTTATCATTCATTTAAATTCATTTATCATATAAAATATTCTATAAAAGTATAAAACTACAACTCTTATATAATAATATATATATTTTCATAGGATCTTACGATCCCGATCCGATCCTACGATCCCGATCTTGTGAAGCCGAAAACAATCCTAGGTAGGATCCCGATCCTGACAACCTTGCTTTATTGCTTCATCAGTTATTTGAAAAATATTTGTTCATCAGTTTTTTATGCATGATTGAATCTTTACATCTTGTGTCTAAATTCAGAGACTGGTGGACAAGAAATAAAGGTAGTGACAACAAAAGCTCTGAATGTACAGGCAGTGATCGGAGAAGATGAAGATAACATGCTTATAAGAAAAATCTGAGCACTCCAATAAAGAAGAAACAAATAAAAATAACTATTAAAGGTATACATTTTACTATATGTTCATCAGTACTTTTGTATGTGGCATCTTAAGAAAATGGCATCTTTTTTTTTTCAGAAGTCGAAAAAGGAAAGGATTCTAAAAGGGAAGGTTGGCTGCCTATAGAAGGTACACAAAAATGATAATCTGATGAACCTTATAGTGGGAACCTGATAATGGAGTTTCAGGTATTGTTTTGCATTTTGTAGCAGTTTGGCTGCTTTTGGGCAGTGTCTTGGGTATACATTGATTATGGAAAGTGTTCATAATCAAGTGATGACTATGTTACTTTATAGAACATGTAGCTCATAGATGGAACTTGTAATCATAACTATGTTACTTAATTATTTAATGTAAAGTAAACATATGATTTTATCATATGTTCATCAGTTATATTATTTGTTTATTAGTAATACTATATTATTTTAAACATTTACCTAAAAAACTTGTATATAAACTTAGTGATTGATGGACCAAAAACTGATGTATTTTTTATGAAACAAAAACAACACATGACAATAATTGATGAACTTAAAACACATAACAGAGTACAATAACTAGTGTATTATTGGGTCATTAGTTACTTGCCTCTGTTATGTGTTTTTGGTTTTTAATAACTGATGAAAAAATACATAATATAGGACAAATAATTGATGAACCAAAAACACATAATACAGGACAAATAATTGATGAACCCAAAACATAATAGCAAAAATAAAACACAAATAAAATTCATAAAAACAACATATAGATAATATGTTCATCAAATATAACAAAAAATATAAGAACAAATAAATTGACATCGTAGTTAAGATAAGGACTAATTGATGAACTTGAGACAACACAAAAAAGAGCATAAAATTGATGAACATCTGATAAAATGCACTAACTAACTGATGAATGTATAACTAAAAATGAAATTACCTTGATTAAACACATGAGTATCAATATGAGTCATCAGAAACCGATTTGACGATGAAAATCCCCAAATTTGAACGGTTAAAAACCCTAATTCTCTTCCGATAAACCAATTGAACGCTAAAACCCCTAATTCTCTTCCAGTTAACCAATTGAACGGTTAAAACCCTAATTCTCTTCCAATTAACCGATTCAACGGTTAAAAACCCTAACTTTTTTTTCTGATTAACTGATCATACGGTTAAAAACCCTAATTCTATTCCAATTAAGCAATTGGATGGCTAATTCGAAGCCGATATGAATAATTAACACAATTTGAAGAACAATTAACGAGTCAAATAAACGAATATGAATTGAGAGCAAAAACACCCTAAATTTCGTAAATTTAGGGTTTTTTTCGTAATATGAATATGAACAAATGAAAGAATGAAAAAAATGTAAAATTGAATGAATGAATGAATTGATTGGAGATCTTTGTATAAATTTCTTTTATATATGGCGGAAAAAAATGGTAGAAATCAAAGAGATCGAAAATAGAAAGAGGAGCAGATAACAGAAAGAGAAAGAGAGAAAGAGGGGAAAAAAAGCAGGAGTGAGTGAAATTACATCGATGTTCTTGGGGTGAAAAAAGGAGGGGGGACACGTGGCATCACAAGAACACTTTTTACACTTTTTATTTTTCCCTCACTTTGCAAAAGATCACATACCATTTGGTATAACCCAAATAAATTGCAAAGGTCGATAGACTTATTTTTCATCATATTGATCTTGATGTTATTTTTCACTATCAGAATGCCGGCATAATGCATCGGTATTATAGAGAAGAAGCCAACAATGGTTGATGATGATACACGACGGAAAAAAGATAATAGTCGCAATAATACCTTTGTTTCATTAGAGTTGAGCCTTCATTTGATGCCATCATATATTTTTCATATCACATTGAAAGTTTTAACATGCAGTATCACCAAATGAATCTATCACCCTCACATAACAACTTTTATAATAAAAAAAATCATAATGCACAATTTAATGTTCATAAATTATTTTGTAACCGAACATAATTAAAATTATATGTCTTTTAATTTGTGGTTACAATTATAAATTTATTCGAATTAACTATGTTGACTGGTTTAAAATTTTTATTTTGTACAAGATTGTTAGTATGTGTTTTTATTTTAAGATATTTAGTATGAGCACACTGAAGTGTTGTAAGAATGTAAGGTAATCATGAATAGTATTTCTAAAAGAAACCCATCCGCTTTTTATATAAGACTAGTTGGGTGCATTGCGCCGATGGGTACCTGTAGTTAATAATTTGAGAAATGCTTTTGGATTATGTCTGATCTTGTCATTCTAAAAAAATTATAACTATGCAAGAATTTGATCTGTCTTTGATTTTGCAAGCTATTTTTTAGTCAAGATAATTACTAGTATATGTATTTCTGCCACATACCATTGTACTTATTAGTTCTGTGATTAATATATTTTACCTTGGTAATCCCCTTTCCCAAAAGGAAAAAAAATAAAAAATAAAAGGAAAAAATAAAAGATAATTAGTATATAAAATTTGTTTATTTATCTCAATATTCAAGTTTTAGAAAACTCAATCTAATAGAATTTTACTGTAGTTATACAACTAGGCTTGTATATTTCTAGGCAACAAAACATATGTGTGTTGCGCAAAGGTAACCCTAAATCATCCTGTTTAGGGTTTACCAAGTTTTTCATTCAACGTATCCTAGTAGGTTATCGTCAAGTGTGTGGCCTTGTTACTACTATGTTGCGCTTTCATGATTATCTACTGATATTGGTGTTGATGTGCTTATACTAATTTGTAACGATGAACCATTATCCTAATTTTTAGGGTTTGGTTTTACTACTAATAGTTTATAAACCCTAATTTGTAGGGTTTGGTATTCGTGTAAGTGGTTTGTATGTGGGTTAGAGAGATGATAGTTGATTTGTTGATTTGGATGATGGAAGTAGTACCATGTATTTGTGGTGATTTGGAGTTTGGAAGCCGCGTTTTGGCTAGTCGTTTGGAGCCTGGTTGTTATGGTGTGGTTGGTTACGTCTAGTTCTACCACTACTATCTTGAAACTATACTTGTGCGGGTGCTATGCTAATTCTCCTAAAGGGTACAGATATCAACTTTTCCTAGGCCTTTTCATGCAAGTTTCAAGTTTCTATGTCAGATTCAGACGAGTCTAAAGATGGTGATGTATACATGCTAGTTTTCATACTGGGTGGAGCTTTTTGGATGGCATGGAAGTTGCTTTGAAGTTTTTACGATGACTATGGCTTAGGTTTTTAACGTGAGTAGATCAAACATTTTTATCAATATAATATCTGCTTGTTTAGTTGTTTTAGGTTGTAAGTTTAATTTGTTAGTTATAAGAATGGTCTGTCATTCTTATATAGTGGTTTCATGTAAGTGTCCTTTGTGGACTGAGATGAGGGAATCACCCTCATCCATTGTACTTCATTGTTTTTTGGTGTAATAGTATTTTACTAGGGTGAAAAATCCCTTTTACCCAAAAAAACATATGTGTTGACACCTTTTTTGATAATTTTTTGTCACATTTATTTGGTCACTAAACAATAAGTTTCTTTTGCAATGAGTGAGTATTATTGGATGAGTTAAACTGCGAGGAACATTTAGTTATTAATGCAAATACATGCTTTTATTGGTATAAATATAAATATTAATGTTATAATAACATTATCAGTTACAAAATTTGAAATGTATATTAATTTGAAATGTCATAGATTATTAACTTGTGTAAGTTTAATATTTTAAAACTTCTACAGATAGAAAGGTACCAAATGCATTATAGATGGTAAAAACAAAATATAAGACTATATGCAATGGGCATGAGCCCTCATCTTTAGAGGGTGAGGATCACATGCCACCTTGGTGTAGAGTCCATGGCTAGCGCGTGAGGAGGAAGAAAAAGAGAGGCGAAGGGTGAGCTGCCTCATCGCTCGGGCAATGTGTGTTTTGGTGGGTCCCCCTGCCAACGACTAGTTTGTATATAAAAAGGGACAAGTTATCCACACCCTCCATAGGGAAGGTATCCAATGACTGGATGCATCGCTGACTTGTACGGTATGCATCGCAGGTTGTACGGTTTGACCAAACCCCCCTGATATGACAATATAGGGAGGGTTTGTATAGTATGACCCAATATAAAAAAGTTACACTTTACCATTTATTACTTATAAATACCCTCTAACTTTACCATTTTTCAACACAACTTCTTATTATCTCATTCTCTCATATAACATTTTTCTCTCATTTTCACATTCTCTCATTTTAATACAAAATGTATCAACAAAACACTCCCAAAACTAAAACTCCAAGATGTCGACAACAAACCACCGAAACATCCAATTCAAACTTTTGTCTCGGTCCTAATCCACCGATAAAATTTTGAGCCATCGTTTTCTTACAGAAATCAACAATACGAAAACCCGCCATTTATACCTCCACAATAATACGAAAATACAATTTATGGTCCACAATAATACGAAAATACACAATACCCACAATCTACAATACACAAACCCACAATTCCCACAATATGAAACCGACGATATGATCCAAACATAGGTGGTTCTTCACAACCAAATATTGTCGAATCTTCATCACAGCCTCAACATACACCTATATATCTCATTTATCAGTCTAACTTTGATGATACGTACTCACCTCAATTTGATTCGCCTATGCCTAGTGATGCGTAGGGATTGCACCAGACTTTACCTCTCGAGGGATCTCGAGAAGCTTACAACCTCCACCAGGCAGTGTACCTGATCGATGTAGTATAGTATAATGACAAGTACCGGGGGATTGATCGTTCAGCTAGGAATAGTGTCGCTATGATTAGAAAACCTAAAGACTAGGTCTAAAGATGAGGGATGATTCTTTTTGTATTTTTATATTTTTTAGAAAGCAAGTAAAAATCTCAGGTTTAAAGGAGTTGGGCGGAATTAGTTGCTAATCAACTAACCCAAAACTAAGATGCAATCAAAATAAAATACTAGAAATGAAAATAAACTAAATTATACTAAAGTTGTGAGCAATATGTGGGAGAATTATGTTTACTTAGATTTCACTACTCCCTAGATATCTTTTACACGTTAATTACTTGTTATAGTTGCGTGGATGACGGATTGTATTCCTTAATACCATTCATGGGGTGGCGTACTTACTTCCCCAATCCTATGAACGCCTACTTCACTCCTATGTCGAGCCGGCTAAGAAGCTCCTAACATGGGATCACTAGAATTTGCTCATGCATTAAATACAACCAATAAAACCTAGTACACATCGGTTCATGTTTCTTAAGACGTTCAAGCATGTTACACAATGGAGATCTGCCAGTTTTCTTAAGCCTAACATTGAAATCATTCATCCAATACAACCATAAACAAGTAATCAACACATAATTAACATCTAGGTTTCATTAGATCCAAGCAAACACAAGATAGATCTAGCCTGGCATGTTGAAATCAAGACAAGTAAAAGATATAATCAACCAACACATAGACATATTGATTGAATTAAGAGAAGACTTATCTCAATTGAACATGAAAGGATTCAAGGGGTGAAAATCCTTGAAAGTACTGTAAAATATGACCTAGGGTTTACAAACTTCGGCCCTAGTTTTCTCCACACAAGTTCCTTTTTAATGAATGAAAAATAGAAAACTATATATAGAGTTTGATAGGTGACGGCGTCAAGAACAAATTTCTGACGCCGTCATCTCGCCGCCAAATAGTTCCTTGGACTGCCTAGATCTGGGTCTGACGCCGTCATGTATTCTCCTTACGCAGGCCGTCACCAAATTAACTCTTGACGCCCTTCTTGTGACGCCGTCAGGTTTGCACTGGGTCGTCATGGAATTTACTCTTGACGCCGTCAGGTTCTTCCTCTTGACATCGTCAGGTACTGTTCTCAGCATGGAAAATTAAGTCTTTGGCGTTTTCTTCACTTTTATGCTCCAAAAACGTCCGAATTGCTTCCTTTTCCAGAATTCACTCCTAAAGTACCTAAAATCACAAAAGGAACGATTTAGGGTAATATTTGATCAAATAAATTCAACTCCGGGCTTAAATGACCCCCTAAAAGTGGTTCATTTTTCGCCTCATCATATACCCTTACACTTGAGATTTGCTTGTCCTCAAGCAAATGCGCTTTTATTCTAGTCAAAATACAAGTTAAGTCATTTAACACTAATATAAAAGTAATTACAACAAATAATCATTCCACTAAAGACCAATAGACAAGCACGGAGGTCATACACTAGCACCTCACAAATAGTGTTTAGATACTCACATCTCTCGGGTGTAATAAAGTAATATCACAATATGGAAATGGAAAACATCTCTCACAACCTGTCATAGCAAAATAGATTACCATAGGCTTGGGAAAGAATCAAACCTCCACCACATGGCGTAAGCACCTAGGATAAACTATCAAAGAGGTCTTTTAAAGGGTTGTAACGTTAGGTGTAGGGATATGGAATACACGGTTTTGTTGGATATAGGCAGTCTTTACTGGTGGCGAGTTAATAATCTTGGTTAATTACATGTACAATATGGCGTTGCTAAACCAAGACTAGACTCGACTTAAGCTAATAAATGAAAAATAACATAAACATAAAATATACATACAATGAAAAGGGATGGTAGTCCGTATGTTTTTTTCTCTCTTTTTTTCTGTTTTTATTATTATTATTTTTTTTTGCATACACTCTTACCCTACCATCCAAAATAATACATCATAGGGAATGAGCATTCCCCTTACACTTGAATTTTTACATACTTTACAATAAACTAATCTAATGACTCGAATTAAGAAAATCAAAACACTTGGAGTACTTTTAAGATTAACGTACATATGGGGTAATAATATGATGTTCTTCCCCATTACTCCATAAAATAAGTACTTTACCCATGAGTCCCAATCGTCCCAAAACAATATGTACAAGGATATAGCAACCATGTAATCAATTAGATAGTTAACTTAGGGTTTAACACATAACAATAATGCACTAAAGATGAGTGCATACACGGAAGGCTAAGGCGATTTTGGGTGTACTAGGGGTTTCGTGTACTAAAAATGAGTACAACGCTAAGGTGTGGGAAAAATTAGTTGACTTAACTAGCCAAGTAATATGACTTAAATGGTCAAGTAATTATGATACGGGTTTAACACAAGGGTGATCCTAATGCCTCTTATCATGTAGTAAATCCTACTACACGAATGTAGTCTCACTAGCGGTCTTGGGATGCATCACTAACGCAAGTTCTAGAAACTAAATGCTACCGGTACACTCATAAGCACTAATAGTAAATGCTTTTCCTATCAAATCTAAAGGCGAACCTCACATATTTGGGTGGAAAATTTTTCTGAATAGTACGGTTCTGTGCTAGTCATACAATCTCCTATCCATGAGACGCTTGCTATGGCTAAAGTTTCACTCCTAAATGTTGTAAAAAATTTTAAATTTGGCGCTAAAATTGCACTAACAAGTATTTCTCATAGTTTTATTACACATCTACTATTAAACAAACTAACTCAAGCGAAAGTGTATCTGTAAGGTATCATCATTTTACCCTCCCCTTACACTTAGGATGAACATTGTCCCCAATGTTCAAGTAAAGAATGTAAAAGTGAAATAAGTAAAATGAATGAAATCAAATACTCCCCTGATTCGCTCGGTATGGATAATAAGGTGGCCAGGTTAGATCTTCCTCCAAGAAAATGAACAATCAAGGCTTCCCTTCCAGAATATAAATCATCTTCTTGTCATACATAACCTGTAAGACCTGAGAAAACAGACAAGGCAACCTCGCATAAAATCGGCGGCAATCTACATATGCAATAAATCCTAGAAAACAAAATAAGATATAATGCTTGTGGAATGATGTTTGCAGATTTCCTGGAGATTATAAAACTAATAATTCAACAAAAACTTTAAGGCTCCGTTAGAAAAACAAAACTGGTAAAATTTCCAGAATTTTACACGTGACGCCGTCAAGAGTAAACTCGTGACGCCGTCAGTAGTGACCTGCAGAAATTCTTATGTTAAGTTTCCAGAAAATTTCTAGAAAAACTTCGTCCTACTTCCTGGAAAATCCTGCAAAACATCATTATGACTCGATACAAGCATTTGACTCTAACAAGTATGAATATACATGTTCACTTAATATTGTGGAGAATCATGATCGGTTTTGTTTCTTAAAAACATATTTGGGGTTTCCCCTTACACTTATCTTTTGCAAAAATACCTTTGGGTGAAGTTAAGACTAGGCTAAACAACAAAATAAAGTATTTTCATTATTTTAGTTTTGAAACATGATCTACCAACAATAAAAATAAAGCATGCATACGGAAGCAAATAATAAACAAACAAAAATAAAAATCACACAAAACATGGGTTGCCTCCCAAGAAGCGCTTTTATTTATTTACGAGTCTTGTAGCTAGACTCAAGGTCATGGGTTACTACGTGATCTCATCGTTGGTTTCACTCTCTAGGTCGTCTTCTAAGCCAGTTTTGTATTCCGGACCTAGTTGCAAGCATTCTTTGTAGAAACCAAGCATCCTGTTCATCACATATTCTACTCCTCTACGTCTATTCTCATCATTCCTATAGTAAGCTGCTTGTTTGTGTTCCTTTTCTATATTAGGAAGGAGGCGGTATTGCTCAATCTTACAGGGCATTTGGTAAGCAATCTCATCATTCTCTTCCTTGAACCTAACTATCCCTAAAGTCGGAACATAACTCATCTTAGTGGCCTCAACAAATGGTTTTCCAAATATTACTTGGCTTAGGCAATCATCTATCACTGGACGAGTATCTTCTACTATCATAAAATCGATCTCATAGGTGAAATTTCCTATAATCACATGCAATCCTTTCACTCTCCCTACAAAATTACTTATCAAATTCCTATTGGGCATCATCCTATAACCAAGTTGTTTCTTCATCACCCAATTATGATAAGTCCTAGTCATGATGTTTATAGGAGATCTAGGATCGATATAAGCTTTCCATATATGCATATGCCCAATGTTGCATGGTATGTTGATGTTAGAGGGGTCTCCCATTTTGATAAGGGGTATTCCAAGGATATATGGTGTCTCGGGGCCATCGAATAAATCCATATGGTATTCCCGTTCTTCCTTGGTGGGCAACTTATCAAAGTGCTTTTCTATAGTCTCTAGTTCCTCTAACTCCTCTCCCTTATTAACCTCAACTTCCCTAATTTCATCCCTAGTCTCGGTTTCTACTTCAACTTCATCTTTGTCACTTTCTTCTATATCCTTATCTTTTGGCTTAATGGTGACAACATTGACAAAGTGGACATGTTTGGATGATGAGGGGTCCTTAATTTGGATTCCGTTATTGGCGTCCCTAGTGCCCTTCCTAGGCGTAGTTAACGCTTGGTTGTTGAGGGCTTTCAACAAGTTGTCTATCTTGTTGGTCATCTCCGTTTGTTGTTGGTTAAATTCGGTTTCAAACCTAGCTATGCGAGCCTCTTGAGATGCTATGAACATAGACATCAATCCTTCAAGATTATTGGTACTACCATAGTTGTTAGAAGGATTTTTGTTGAAAGTACGGTTGGAGGGTGGACCGTTTGGTTGGTAACGATTAGGCGGATTGGAAGAATTAGCTTGATTTTGTTTCCACCTAAGGTTTTGGTGATTTTTCCAAGAGGGGTTGTAGGAATCACCGTAAGGGTTTGGCTCGGGTTTGAAAGTGTACCACTTATCTCCCGCTTCATCGGTACGCGAGGATGCGTAGTCCGCAAAAGCTGTTCCGGGGAGTTCCACACAATCACGAGTGTCATGGGGAGCACTACATAATTCGCATGAAGAAGTGATTTTATTCACTTGGCTTGAAGGCTTAGGAGCTTCGTAAGATTTCATGAGAAACTTGACTTGGTCCTCAAGTTCCATGATCCTACGGTCGGGAGTGCTAGAGTTGTTCGAAGGCAAAGATATTGCCTTGACCGTTTTGTTCAAATCCCGGGGATCATTCCAACTTTCGTTGAAAAATGAACCACTTTTAGGGGGTCATTTAAGCCCGGAATTGAATTTATTTGATCAAATATTGCCCTAAATTGTTCCTTTTGTGATTTTAGGTACTTTGGGAGTGAAATCTAGAAAATGAAGCAATTCGGACGTTTTTGGAGCATAAAAGTGAAGAAAACGCCAAAGACTTAATTTTCCATGGTGAGAACAGTGTATGACAACGTCAAGAAGGAAATCCTGAAGGCGTCAAGAGTAAAATCCATGACGACCCAGAAGAAACCTGAAGGCGTCACAAAAAGGGCGTCAAGAGTTATTATGGTGACGGCTTGCATAAGGAGTACACATGACGGCGTCAGACCCAGATCTAGGCAGTCTGAGGAACTATTTGGCGGCGAGATGATGGCGTCAGACATTTGTTCTTGACGCCGTCACCTTCGAAAATCTATATATAGTTTTCTATTTTTCATTCATTAGAGAGGAACTTGTGTGGAGAAACCCTAGGGCCGAACTTTGTGAACCCTAGCTCGTATTTTACAGTAAATTCAAGGGTTTTCACCCCTTGAATCCTTTCAAGTGCTATTGAGATAAGTCTTCTCTTAATTCAATCAATATGTCTATCTGTTGGTTGTTTATATCTTTTACTTGTCTTGATTTCAACATGTTAGGCTAGATCTATCTTGTGTTTGCTTAGATCTAATGAAACCTAGATGTTAATTATGTGTTGATTACTTGTTTATGGTTGTATCGGATGAATGATTTCAATGTTAGGCTTAAGAAAACTGGCAGATCTCCATTGTGTAACATGCTTGAACGTCTTAGGAAACATGAACCGATGTGTACTAGGTTTTATTGGTTGTATTTAATGCATGAGTAAATTCTAATGATCC
This sequence comes from Artemisia argyi, assembly GCA_030686995.1. Taxonomy (NCBI): domain Eukaryota; kingdom Viridiplantae; phylum Streptophyta; class Magnoliopsida; order Asterales; family Asteraceae; genus Artemisia; species Artemisia argyi. The sequence goes on from CM060709.1 coordinate 51,383,624, forward strand.
CATGTTAGGAGCTTCTTAGCCGGCTCAACATAGGAGTGAAGTAGGCACTCATAGGATTGGGGAAGTAAGTACGCCACCCCATGAATGGTATTAAGGAATACAATCCGTCATCCACGCAACTATAACAAGTAATTAACGTGTAAAAGATATCTAGGGAGTAGTGAAATCTAAGTAAACACATTTCTCCCACATAATGCTCACAACTTTAGTATAATTAGTTCATTTTCATTTTTAGTATTTTTTTTTATTGCATCTTTAGTATTGGGTTAGTTGACTAGCAACTAATTCTGCCCAAATCCTTCAAACCCGAGATTTTTACTTGCTTTCTAAAAAATATAAAAAGATAAAAAAAAGAATCATTCCTCATCTCTAGACCTAGTCTTTAGGTTTTCTAATTCTAGCGACACTAGAACCTCTTAGGCAATAACTATTCCCCGGCAACGGCGCCAAAAACTTGATGCGTAGGGATTGCACCAGGCTTTACCTCTCGAGGGATCTCGAGAAGCTTACAACCCCCACGAGGCAGTGTACCTGATCGATGTAGTATAGTATAATGACAAGTACTGGGGGATTGATCGTTCAGCTAGGAATAGTGTCGCTAGGATTAGAAAACCTAAAGACTAGGTCTAGAGATGAGGGATGATTCTTTTTGTATTTTTATATTTTTTAGAAAGCAAGTAAAAATCTCAGGTTTGAAGGAGTTGGGCGGAATTAGTTGCTAATCAACTAACATAAAACTAAGATGCAATCAAAATAAAAAAACTAGAAATGAAAATAAACTAAATTATACTAAAGTTGTGAGCAATATGTGGGAGAATTGTGTTTACTTAGATTTCACTACTCTCTAGATATCTTTTACACGTTAATTACTTGTTATAGTTGCGTGGATAACGGATTGTATTCCTTAATACCATTCATGGGGTGGCGTACTTACTTCCCCAATCCTATGAACGCCTACTTCACTCCTATGTCGAGCCGGCTAAGAAGCTCCTAACATGGGATCACTAGAATTTTCTCATGCATTAAATACAACCAATAAAACCTAGTACACATCGGTTCATGTTTCCTAAGACGTTCAAGCATGTTACACAATGGAGATCTGCCAGTTTGCTTAAGCCTAACATTGAAATCATTCATCCATTACAACCATAAACAAGTAATCAACACATAATTAACATCTAGGTTTCATTAGATCCAAGCAAACACAAGATAGATCTAGCCTAGCATGTTGAAATCAAGGCAAGTAAAAGATATAATCAACCAACACATAGACATATTGATTGAATTAAGAGAAGACTTATCTCAATTAAACATGAAAGGATTCAAGGGGTGAAAACCATTGAAAGTACTGTAAAATATGACCTAGGGTTTACAAACTTCGGCCCTAGTTTTCTCCACACAAGTTCCTTTTTAATGAATGAAAAATAGAAAACTATATATAGATTTTGATAGGTGACGGCGTCAAGAACAAATGTCTGACGCTGTCATCTTGCCGCCAAATAGTTCCTCGGACGCCCTTCTTGTGGCGCCGTCAGGTTTGCATTGAGTCGTCATGGAATTTACTCTTGACGCCGTCAGGTTCTTCCTATTGACGCCGTCAGGTACTGTTCTCAGCATGGAAAATTAAGTCTTTGGCATTTTCTTCACTTTTATGCTCCAAAAACGTCTGAATTGCTTCCTTTTCCAGAATTTACTCCCAAAGTACCTAAAATCACAAAAGGAACGATTTAGGGAAATATTTGATCAAATAAATTCAATTCCGAGCTTAAATGACCCCCTATAAGTGGTTCATTTTTCACCTCATCACCTAGTACCTTTGATGTCGAGGAGCAAGTTGAGGAGGAAGTCAAAGAAGTCAAGGCCCCAAAGAAGATGCCGGCAAAAAGACGCCAAAAGAGGACGGTTAGAAATGGGGAGGCTCGGTGTATTTCATGAACCCCTGAAGATGAAAATGCATCATTCAAAGGTTGGTTTCGTATATCCGAAGACAGCGTCACGTGAGGGGAGGCTGGGTTTTGGGTTGATGTTTTAGAGTACGTTGAGAAAAAAATTTGAAGGTAACTGGTGGTCGAATGTACGATTCGTTAAACGAGAAATGGAAGACTTTGCGTCCTAAAGTGGCATAATTTTGTGGCGCGTACGGTAACGTCATACGAAGGGCAGTGGAGAGTGGAGCCGGAGACAAGGATTACACCACGTTTTTATGATTAGTATTCTTTGTTAGACTTATTTGGATCACAGTAATCTGAGAGTCGTGTAAACACTTTCAGATCGAAGTATTTCGATGGTTCTATCGAAATATTTAATCAGATAAAACTCAGATTTAGAAACGAGAATGTGTGTTTGTTGTTATGAAAACCGAACCATAGATAGAAAACCTATGTATGACCAAAAACTAAATTCGGTTGTAACAGCACATGGCAGTTGTTTAACCACCAAATTAGTTAAATTAACAGGTAAAATTAAAGTCCATAATTCTGGGAAATTTTATTTTCAAGTGCGTTTTTAACATAGCACTTTATACAAAATAAAAAATTTGACCCCAGCCAGGGGCGCTGCCCCTTGGACCCTGCTAGGGACTGCCACCCCTTGGACCCTACCAGGGGCTGCCGCCCCTGGAACCCCGCTACCGGGGGCGCTGCCCCCTGGCCCCCGTGATTCGGGGCGATGATCACAATAACGTCATACAAGTGTGCACTCCGCACAATCCCGACTTGTTGAATATTTATCATGATTACACATTGGTCAACTAAGTCAATCCATTACACTTAAATCATATTGGTGATGTAAAATCACCAACATTCCTCCCCCATTTAAGTGTAATCTTGATTAACTTAAAACAAACTTATAACAAAAAACAAACTGATGCATAAATGAAATATTGCGATGATTGAATTTCACATTAGTACATTAGCATTCCAAATATTCGAATATCAGAGTGTCACTAATGGATTGAACTCTTTCAATTCATAGTGAATACATGAAGATAATATACACAACAGTTTACACATTCACATGTTCTACTTGACACTATTTTTTACTAGCTTGTGTCCTATCCTTCAATATGCATATCAAAGCCAAGTCCCAAGCTTCTTGAAGCAGCTAAACTTCATGCTTATATAGGTGGTTTTTTACTCTTGCACCTGCACATGAAATTTGTCAAAAAACCATTAAGAAATATAATTTCAACCTCCTTTATCTTGCAGTACTGAACACATACCGTGGGATGATGTAATTATGTGTTCCAATCCAAAGATATCAAGCTTTCCTCATTGAATTCAGCATTTAACATTACGTTAGATGGGAATTGGGTATCTTGATACAAGGATTTAATTAGGTGGACTTTAAACCCATCCCAATAGCCGCCTTGTGTACGAGATCTCTTGCTAACCCTTTGGTTAAATTGTCGGCTAAATTCAGTTGAGTTTTTACAAACTCCACAGATATCACACCATTCATGATAAGCTCACGAACCATACTATGTCTAACACCTAAGTGTCTAGACTTGCCATTGTACACTTGACTATAAGCCTTAGCCAAGGTAGCAGCACTATCACATCTGATAGAAATAGTAGATATCGGTTTAGGCCACAAAGGAATTTCATAAACCAAATTCCTTAGCCACTCAGCTTCATTACCAGCTGTAGCTAATACAACAAATTCAGACTCCATGGTTGAGCTTGTAATACAAGTTGTTTCTTTGAAGCCCAACAAATAGCACCTCCCCCAAGAAGGAATACCCAACCACTCGTAGACAAGTGATCCTCAGTATTATTAATCCAATTGGCATCAGAATAACCTTCTATAACGGAAGGATAACCACTATAAGTCAAACCATAATTCATGGTTCCTTTCAAATACTGAAATACTCGACCTAGAGCTTGCCAATGTAGAGCACTAGGATTGATAGTGTACCTACTAAGCTTTCCTACAGCAAAAGCTATATCTGGTCTAGTGCTAATCATGGCATACATAAGACATCCAATAGCTCTAGAGTATTCTAGTTGATTCACTGGAGTTCCTGTATTAAGTCGAAACTTCACAGTAGGATCTACAGGAATATAAACAGGCGAACAATTAGCAAAGTTAAACTTTGTCAGTATCTTCTCAATATAATGAGATTGAGAAATAGAGATACCATTGTTTCCTCGTTTGATTCTAATACCAAGAATCACCTCAGCCTCCCCAAGATCTTTCATATCAAAATTAGATGACAAGAATTCCTTTGTCTTATCAACTTGATATTGGTCAGTACCAAATATCAACATGTCATCCACATATAAGCAAATTATTACTCCTTTACCAGAAGCATCAAATTTGCTATATACACACTTTTCAGCTTGGTTTAAAGAAAAACCATTAGACAAGACCACATCATCAAACTTTTGTTGCCATTGTTTTGGTGCTTGTTTCAGACCATACAATGATATCTTCAATTTACATACCTTGCTTTCATGTCCAGGCATCACAAACCCTTCAGGTTGTTTCATGTAAATTTCCTCATCTAAATCACCATTTAGGATTGCAGTTTTCGCATCCATTTGGTGAATAAGTAGATCATGTATAGCTGCAAGAGCAAACAAAAATCTAATAGTTGAAATACTAGCAACAGGAGCATAAGTATCAAAGAAGTCAATTCCTTCTGATGAGGTAAAAAATGATCCATTTTTAAGGGGTCATTTAAGCCCGGAATTGAATTTGTTTGATCAAATATTGCCCTAAATCGTTCCTTTCGTGATTTTAGGTACTTTGGGAGTGAAATCTAGAAAAGGAAGCAATTCGGACGTTTTTGGAGCATAAAAGTGAAGAAAACGCCAAAGACTTAATTTTCTATGCTGGGAACAGTGTGTAACGGCGTCAAGAGTAAAGATCATGACGACCCAGTACAGAAATGAAGGCGTCACAAAGAAGAGCGTCGAGAGTTAAATGTGTGACGGCCTGGAAAAGTGGACTACATGACGGCGTCAGATGTAGATCAAGGCAGTCCGAGGATTATTTTGGCGGCGAGATGATGGCGTCACAAGGTTGTTCTTGACGCCGTCAGACTCTATTATCTATATATAGTTTTCTAATTTTCATTCATTAGAGAGGAACAAGTTTGGAGAAACCCTAAGGCCGAACCATATACGTATTTTACAGCTTTTTCAAGGGTTTTCAGCCCTTGAATGCTTACATGTGCTATTGAGATAAGTATTCTTTTAATTCAATCAATATGTCTATGTGTTGGTTGTCTATATCTTGTGCTTGTCTTGATTCCACCATGTTAGGCTAGATTTATCTTGTGTTTGCTTAGATCTAATGAAACCTAGATGTTGATTATGTGTTGATTACTTGTTTATGGTTGTATTGGATGAATGATTTCAATGTTAGGCTTAAGAAAACTGGCAGATCTCCAAATGGTAACATGCTTGAACGTCTTAGGAAACATGAACCGATGTTTACTAGGTTTTATTGGTTGTATTTAATGCATGAGTAAATTCTAATGATCCCATGTTAGGAGCTTCTTGCAGGCTCGACATAGGAGTGAAGTAGGCACTCATAGGATTGGGGAAGTAAGTACGCTACCCCATGAATGGTATTAAGGAATACAATTCGTCATCCACGCAACTATAACAAGTAATTAACGTGTAAACGATATCTAGGGAGTAGTGAAATCTAAGTAAACACATTTCTCCACTTATTGCTCACAACCTTAGTATAATTAGTTTATTTTCATTTTTAGTATTTTATTTTGATTGCATCTTAGTATTGGGTTAGTTGACTAGCAACTAATTCCGCCCAAATCCTTCAAACCCAAGATTTTAATTTGCTTTCTTAAAAATATAAAAATACAAAAAGAATCATCCCTCATCTCTAGAACTAGTATTTAGGTTTTCTAATCCTATCGACACTATTCCTAGCTGAACGATCAATCCCCCGGTACTTGTCACTATACTATACTACAACGATCAGGTACACTGCCTGGTGGGGGTTGTAAGCTTCTCAAGATTCCTTGAGAGGTAAAGCCTGGTGCGATTCCCATGTATCAGGTTTTTGGCGCCGTTGCCGGGGAATAGTTATTGTCTAGGTTAGAATTTCTTTTTATTAGGTCTACTTGCTAGATTCCTTTCTAGTAAGATTTTATTTTTATTTTTAGGTTTTCTTTAGTCTATCTTTTCTTTGTGTCTTTGTTCGTAAAAAAAAAAAAAAAAAAAAAAAAAAAAAAAAAAGGAAAAAAAATAAAAAAAAAAAAAAAAAACCTTTCCATTGAATCTTCCGTTCACCATTATGGAGAACGTGAATCCACCAAGTCCGACACTAGAGTTTTACCAGAAAAAATATAATTACACCAGTTTGGATATACCAAGATGGACGAATGAAATGAGGAGGACAGGATCTTATATTGATTTTATTGAGTACCTTGAGAAAAGAGGCCAAGTGCATAAGACTTTTAAAGAATTCACCTTAGGAGCTCCATCAACCCCTCAAAATGCCTCACTTAGTGAAACCTATACACCATATGAGCCTTCAACTAGGATAGTTTCGTATGAGCCACCTAGTTGCATGTCATGGTTAGGCACTACCATAATACAGGATGAACACATAGGTGACCTTGATGTGATGGAGGATGTAGCCGAACATGATCACATTGATCAAAAAGACCTAGGTTTTATGATCGATGATGATGAATCTCAAAAAACAGATGATGAATCTTTTGGGCAATTTGTATATAGCAGTCAAAATATTGAGGATGATCCTTATGATTCAGATATAGAAGTTGAGATGCCTAGAGAAGCACGTGAGATACTTGGGAAAATGTTAGGGTTAGATTATAATAAAACACATGTTGAGGATATAGGTGATCGTGACATAGGGAATGATGAAGTAAATAACATAAGCTCACTGAGTACCCCACAAGTCCTGCCATCATTTGAGGCACACATACCACCCGTAACTTACCCGAAAAAAGTAGAAGAGACTATAGGAACCCCAATAGAGGTAGAACCTTTGAACCAAACACAACTAGAGGATATAGGTTTGAATACTTATAATGATAACCTTACTCTTAGTTCTAGGGAAGTTCCTAGTTTTGATGAACCGGAGCCTCAACCAAAACCGTTACCTAATCTTCCATCCTTGGATGAAAATTTAGGAATTGAAATAGGTTCTGATCCACCCATCAAACCATATAGTTCGGGTAGTCTTAGGATAAAGGTAGTGGACTCTAAGCCTTATAGAGAGGAATCCAATATAGGAGTGGAAAATGACCTTACATGCATACATCACCCATTTATGATTGACCACAAAAGACATTATGGGTTTAAACCGGGTTTATTAGGTCAAGATAGATTCCTAACTAGGAGTCTCTCGAAGTTGATAAAATATGATCCCTTTCTAAGAGAAAATCTTAATCCGCCCGCTAACCCAATTGGATTAGGTAAGGTTATGATGATAGGAGCACAACCCTTTGCGCATATAATTCATCCACCACTCTTTCCTCACGAGGCATATTTCCACCCTAAGGGTGTGTATCGCTACTTCCACCCGCACTTAATCCTAAGTGTAGGGAAAACCTCCCCTATTTATGTTAAATAAGGGTAGAGTCAGGCACGTGACTCGAACAAAAACAAGCGCTTCTTGGGAGGCTACCTAAGCCCGTTTTATTTGTGTGATTTTTATTTTGTTTGATTGTTATTTGTTTCCGTATGCATGCTTTATTTTTATTGTTGGTAGATCATGTTTCAAAACTAAAAAGTGGAAATACTTTACTTTGTTGTTTTGGCCTAGTCTTAACTCCATCTAAAGGTATTTTTGCAAAAGATAAGTGTAAGGGGAAACCCCAAATATGTTTTTAAGAAATAAACCGATCATGATTCTCCACAATATTAAGTGAACATGTATATTCGTATTTGTTAGAGTCAAATTCTTGTATCGAGTCATAATGAAGTTTTGCAGGATTTTCCAGGAAGTAGGACCAAGTTTTTCCAGAAATTTTCCGGAAACTTAACATAAGAATTTCTGCAGGTCACTTCTGACGGCGTCATGAGCTTGCTCTTGACGGCGTCACGGGTAAAAATCTGGAAATTTTTACCGGTTTTGTTTTTCTAACGGAGTCTTAAAGTTTTTGTTGAATTATTAAGTTTTATAATCTTCATGAAATCTGCAAACTTCATTCCACAAGCATTGTATCTTATTTTGTTTTCTAGGATTTAGTAACTTATGTAGATTTCCGCCGATTTTATGCGAGGTTGTCTTGTCTGTTTTCTCAGGATTTACAGGTTATGTATGACAAGAAGATGATTATTTTTCTGGAGGGGAAGCTTTGATTGTTCATTTTCTTGGAGGAAGATTTAACCTGGCCACCTTATTATCCATACCGAGCGAATCAGGGGAGTATTTGATTTCATTCTTTTTACTTTTTCACTTTTACATTCTTTACTTGAACATTAGGGACAATGTTCATCTTAAGTGTAAGGGGAGGGTAAAATGATGATACCTTACAGATACACTTTCGCTTGAGTTTGCTTGTTTAATAGTAGATGTGTAATAAAACTATGAGAAATACTTGTTAGTGCGATTTTAGCGCCAAATTTAAAATTTTTTACAATATTTAGGAGTGAAACTTTAGCCATAGCAAGCGTATCATGGATAGGAGATTGTATGACTAGCACATAACCGTACTTTCAGAAAAATTTTCTACCCAAATATGTGAGGTTCGCCTTTAGATTTGATAGGAAAAGCATTTACTGTTAGTGCTTATGAGTGTACCGGTAGCATTTAGATTCTAGAACTTGCGTTAGTGATCCTTTAGATTTGATAGGTTCGCCTTCAGGTTGTTTCATGTAAATTTCCTCATCTAAATCACCATTTAGGATTGCAGTTTTCACATCCATTTGGTGAATAAGTAGATCATGTATAGCTGCAAGAGCAAACAACAATCTAATAGTTGAAATCCTAGCAACAGGAGCATAAGTATCAAAGAAGTCAATTCCTTCTGATGAGGCCAAAAATGATCCGTTTTTAGGGGGTCATTTAAGCCCGGAATTGAATTTATTTGATCAAATATTGCCCTAAATCATTCCTTTTGTGATTTTAGGTACTTTGGGAGTGAAATCTGGAAAAGGAAGCAATTCGGAAATTTTTGGAGCATAAAAGTGAAGAAAACGCCAAAGACTTAATTTTCCATGCTGGGAACAGTGTGTGACGGCGTCAAGAGTACTTTCCTGACGGCGTCAAGAGTAAAGATCATGACGACCCAGTACAGAAATGAAGGCGTCACAAGGAAGTGCGTCAAGAGTTAAATGTGTGACGGCCTGGAAAAGTGGACTACATGACGGCGTCAGATGTAGATCAAGGCAGTCCGACGATTATTTTAGCGGCGAGATGACGGCGTCACAAGGTTGTTCTTGACGCCGTCAGACTATATTATCTATATATAGTTTTCTAATTTTCATTCATTAGAGAGGAACTTGTGTGGAGAAACCCTAGGGCCGAACTTTGTACGAATTTTACAGGATATTCAAGGGTTTTAACCCCCTTGAATCCTTACATGTGCTATTAAGATAAGTCTTCTCTTTAATTCAATCAATATGTCTATGTGTTGGTTGTCTATATCTTGTGCTTGTCTTGATTTCAACATGCTAGGCTAGATCTATCTTGTGTTTGCTTAGATCTAATGAAACCTAGATGTTAATTTTGTGTTGATTACTTGTTTATGGTTGTATTGGATGAATGATTTCAATGTTAGGCTTAAGAAAACTGGCAGATCTCCAAATAGTAACATGCTTGAACATCTTAGGAAACATGAACCGATGTGTACTAGGTTTTATTGGTTGTATTTAATGCATGAGTAAATTCTAATGATCCCATGTTAGGAGCTTCTTGCAGGCTCGACATAGGAGTGAAGTAGGCACTCATAGGATTGGGGAAGTAAGTACGCCACCCCATGAATGGTATTAAGGAATACAATCCATCATCCACGCAACTATAACAAGTAATTAACGTGTAAAAGATATCTAGGGGGTAGTGAAATCTAAGTAAACACATTTATCCACTTATTGCTCACAACCTTAGTATAATTAGTTTATTTTCATTTTTAGTATTTTATTTTGATTGCATCTTAGTATTGGGTTAGTTGACTAGCAACTAATTCCGCCCAAATCCTTCAAACCCGAGATTTTAATTTGCTTTCTTAAAAATATAAAAATGCAAAAAGAATCATCCCTCATCTCTAGAACTAGTATTTAGGTTTTCTAATCCTAGCGACACTATTCCTAGCTGAACGATCAATCCCCCGGTATTTGTCACTATACTATACTACAACGATCAGGTACACTGCCTGGTGGGGGTTGTAAGCTTCTCAAGATCCCTTGAGAGGTAAAGCCTGGTGCGATTCCCACGTATCACCTTCCTTTTGTCTAAAGCCTTGGATAACCAATCTGTCTTTATATTTATCTATGCTTCCATCCACTTTCATTTTCCTTTTAAGGATCTATTTACATCCTAATGCTTTGCATCCTGGAGGTAAATCAGTTAATTCCCATGTATCATTATGCATGATGGAATCAATCTCACTTTGAATTGCTTCTTTCCAAAAGGCAACATCCCTAGAAGCCATTGCTTCACTCAAGGTCTTTGGATCCTCCTCAATAATGAAACAATATCCACGTTGAGATAAAGTCTTATCTCTTGTTCCTTCAACTAAATAAAGTTGAAAATCAGAACCAAAAGACTTAGTTTTTCTTGTTCTAGCGCTTTTTCTAGGAACAGATGGACCAGGTATATCATCAACCTCATCTTCAACTATTTTACTTGAAGATGGCTGAACCATACCTCTTGGTCTAGGTATAGACGTGGACCGCTCTTCATCAAATATAGCGTCTCTTGACTCTATTATAGAGTTCACCGACACATAATCATTAGGTTTTATAACATAAAACCTATAACACTTGGAATGCTCAGCATACCCAATGAAGATGCAATCTATACCTTTTTCAACCAGATTTTTCATTTTAGGTTCAATTAGCCTTACCACCGCTCTACAGCCCCAAACCCTCAAATAAGCCAAATTTGGTACCTTCTTGGTCCAAATTTCATAAGGCATTTGTTTACTGTTTTTATTTGGAGTTCTATTCAAAATATAACAGGCTGTCAACATAGCCTCACCCCAAAATCCTTCACTGAGTCCAGAATAGGATAACATGGAATTCACCATTTCCTTTAAAGTCCTATTCTTCCTTTCAGCCACCCCATTATGTTGTGGTGTGTAAGGAGCCATGGTTTGATGTATTATTCCGGTTGATTGGAAATAAACTAGATCATAATACTCACCACCTCTATCAGTACGCAATACTTTTATCAAATCTTGTTTTTGAAGTTCTACTTCTTGTTTATAAATATTAAATTTATCAAGGGCTTCATGTTTAGCATGCAATAGATAGACATAACAATATCTAGAAGCATCATCAATAAAAGTAATTACGTACTTATTATGTCCTAGTGAAGGATTGGCATGAAAATCACACAGATCACTATGTATGAGATCTAAGACTTTGTTTTGTCTATTTACACCCTTAAAAGGTTGTCTAGTGATCTTTGTTAACATACAAGTCTTACAACTTTCATGTGTCATGTCAAAAGCGGGTATTAAACTCATCTTAGACATATCTTTCAGTCTCTTGTAATGAACATGTCCTAGTCTAACATGCCATAATTCAGATTTACTTAAAGTATTGCTATTACTAGAAGTAATCATACAATCAGAAGCATTAAACAAAGGATAATTCAAATTTAATCTAATCATTCCATTACATACATAACCAAATCTAACAAATGAACCATGTCTTAACAAGATATACTCGTCACTTTCCAACACTTGTTTGTAGCCACACTTATTCAACACAATTTCAAAAACAAGATTCTTTCGAATCCTGGGTACATACAATACATTATCTAAACATAAAGTTTTTCTAGAAGTGTGATACGTGGGAATCGCACCAGGCTTTACCTATCAAGGGATCTTGAGAAGCTTACAACCCCCACCAGGCAGTGTACCTGATCGTTGTAGTATAGTATAGTGACAAGTACCGGAGGATTGATCGTTCAGCTAGGAATAGTGTCGCTAGGATTAGAAAACCTAAATACTAGTTCTAAAGATGAGAGATGATTATTTTTGTATTTTTATATTTTTTACAAAGCAAGTAAAAATCTCGGGTTTGAAGGATTTGGGCGGAATTAGTTGCTAGTCAACTAACCCAATACTAAAGATGCAATCAAAATAAAATACTAAAAATGAAAATAAACTAAGTTAACTAAGGTTGTGAGCAATAAGTGGAGAAAATGTGTTTACTTAGATTTCACTACTCCCTAGATATCTTTTACACGTTAATTACTTGTTATAGTTGCGTGGATGACGGATTGTATTCCTTAATACCATTCATGGGGTGGCGCACTTAATTCCCCAATCCTATGAGTGCCTACTTCACTCCTATGTCGAGCCGACTAAGAAGCTCCTAACATGGGATCATTAGAATTTACTCATGCATTAAATACAACCAATAAAACCTAGTGCACGTCAGTTCATGTTTCTTAAGACGTTCAAGCATGTTACCAATTGGAGATCTGCCAGTTTTCTTAAGCCTAACATCGAATTCATTCATCCAATACAACCATAAACAAGTAATCAACACATAATTAACATCTAGGTTTCATTAGATCCAAGCAAACACAAGATAGATCTAGCCTAGCATGATGGAATTAAGACAAGAACAAGATATAGACAACCAACACATAGACATATTGATTGAATTAAAAGAACACTTATCTCAATTACACATGAAAGGGTTCAAGGGCTGAGAACCCTTGAAAAACCTGTAAAATTCGTACCAAGTTCAGACTTAGGGTTTCTCCAAAACTTCTCTCTTTTTAATTTGAAAATTAGAAAACTATATATAGGAAATAGGGTCTGACGGCGTCAAGAACAAATTTGTGACGCCGTCATCTCACCGCCAAAATACTCCTCGGATTGCCTTGATCTACTTTTGACGCCGTCATGTGTTATGTGTTTCCAGGCCGTCATGCATTTTCCTCTTGACGCCCTACCTTGTGACGCCGTCAAATCTGTACTGGATCGTCATGGAAATTACTCTTGTCGCCGTCAAGATTTTCTTCTTGACGCCGTCACCTACTGTTCCCAGCAAGTAAAATTAAGACTTTGGCGTTTTCTTCACTTTTATGCTCCAAAAACGTCCGAATTGCTTCCTTTCCCAGATTTCTCTCCCAAAGTACCTAAAATCACAAAAGGAACGATTTAGGGCAATATTTGATCAAATAAATTCAATTCCGGGCTTAAATGACCCCCTAAAAGTGGTTTATTTTTCGCCTCATCATATACCCTTACACTTGAGATTTGCTTGTCCTCAAGCAAATGCGCTTTTATTCTAGTCAAAATACAAGTTAGGGGTCATTTAACACTAATATAAAAGTAATTACAACAAATAATCGTTCCACTAAAGACCAATAGACAAGCACGGAGGTCATACACTAGCACCTCACAAATAGTGTTTAGATACTCACATCTCTCGAGTGTAATAAAGTATAAATTTCAATATGGAAACGGAAGATATCTCTCACTACCTGTCATAGCAAAATAGATTACCATAGGTTTGGGAAAGGATCAAACCTCCACCACATGGCGTAAGCACCTAGGATAAACTATCAAAGAGGTCTTTTAAAGGGTTGTAACGTTAGGTGTAGGGATATGAAATACACTGTTTTGTTGGATAAAGGCAGTTTTTACTGGTGGCGAGTTAACAATCTTGGTTAATTACATGTACAATATGGCGTTGCTAAGCCAAAACTAGACTCGACTTAAGCTAATAAATGAAAAATAACAAAAACATAAAATGAACATAGAATGAAAAGGGATGGTAGTCCGTATGTTTTTTCTCTTTTTCTTTTTTCTACTTTTTTTTTTCTTTTTTCTTGATTTTTCGATTTTTTTTATTTATTTATTTATTTATTTTTTTGCATACACTCTTACCCTACCATCCAAAATAATACATCATAGGGAATGAACATTCCCCTTACACTTGAATTTTTACATACTTTACAATCAACTAATCTATTGACTCGAATTAAGAAAATCAAAACACTTTGAGTACTTTTAAGATTAACGTACATATGGGGGTAATATATGATGTTCTTCCCCATTACTCCATAAAATAAGTACTTTACCCATGAGTCCCAATCGTCCCAAAACAATATGTACAAGGATATGACTCGACTTAGCAAACCATGTAATCAGTTAGATAGTTAACTTAGGGTTTAACAAATAACAATAATGCACTAAAAATGAGCGCATACACGGAAGGCTAAGGCGATTTGGTTGTACATTTAAGTGGGGTGTAACAAATTCTTCCTTTAAGTAAGATGCTTAAAGTTAGAAACGAAAAGATAGGCTCGGAGGGGTGTACTAGGGATTTCGTGTACTAAAAATGAGTACAACGCTAAGGGTGTGGGAAAAATTAGTTGACTTAACTAGCCAAGTAATATGACTTAAATGGTCAAGTAATTATGATACGGGTTTAACACAAGGGTGATCCTAATGCCTCTTATCCTGTAGTAAATCCTACTACACGAATGTAGTCTTACTAGCGGTCTCGGGATGCATCACTAACGCAAGTTCTAGAATCTAAATGCTACCGGTACACTCATAAGCACTAATAGTAAATGCTTTTCCTATCAAATCTAAAGGCGAACCTCACATATTTGGGTGGAAAATTTTTCTGAATATACGGTTATGTGCTAGTCATACAATCTCCTATCCATGAGACGCTTGCTATGGCTAAAGTTTCACTCCTAAATGTTGTAAAAAATTTTAAATTTGGCGCTAAAATTACACTAACAAGTATTTCTCATAGTTTTATTACACATCTACTATCAAACAAAACAAACTCAAACGAAAGTGTATATGTAAGGTATCATCATTTTACCCTCCCCTTACACTTAAGATAAACATTGTCCCCAATGTTCAAGTAAATAATGTAAAAGTGAAATAAGTAAAAAGAATGAAATCAAATACTCCCCTGATTCGCTCGGTATGGATAATAAGGTGGCCAGGTTAAATCTTCCTCCAAGAAAATGAACAATCAAATCTTCCCTTCCAGAATATAAATCATCTTCTTGTCATACTTAATCTGTAAATCCTGAGAAAATAGACAAAACAGCCTCGCATAAAATCGGCGGCAACCTATATAAGTTACTAAATCCTAGAAAACAAAATAAGATATAATGCTTGTGGAATGAAGTTTGCAGATCTCCTGGAGATTATAAAACTTAATAATTCACAAAAACCATAAGACTCCGTTAGAAAAACAAAACCGGTAAAATTTCCAGATTTTTACACGTGACGCCGTCAAGAGTTAACTCATGACGCCGTCAGAAGTGACCTGCAGAAATTCTTATATTAAGTTTTTGGAAAATTTCTGGAAAAACTTGGTCTCACTTCCTGGAAAATCCTGCAAAACTTCATTATGACTCGATACAAGCATTTGACTCTAACAAATACGAATATACATGTTCATTTAATATTGTGGAGAATCATGATCGGTTTGTTTCTTAAAAACATATTTGGGGTTTCCCCTTACACTTATCTTTTGCAAAAATACTTTTAGGTGGAGTTAAGACTAGGCCAAAACAACAAAATAAAGTATTTCCACTATTTTAGTTGAGAAACATGATCTACCAACAATAAAAATAAAGCATGCGTACGGAAGCAAATAACAAACAAACAAAAATAAAATCACACAAAACATGGGTTGCCTCCCAAGAAGCGCTTTTCTTTGTTTACAAGTCTTGTAGCTAGACTCAAGGTCATGGGTTACTACGTGACCTCATCATCAAACGTCACATCCTCCTCACTAATCATTTCATTGTTATTTTCTTGATAATGTTTTACACGTTGTATGTTAACAGTAAATTCCATACCTTCATCGTCTAATAACACCACGGCTCCAGTTTTAGAGGAATTCTTCACCGTAAACGGTTCATACCATCTAGACTTAAGCTTTCCCGAAAATAATCTCAACCGAGAATTGTACAATAGGACTTTGTCTCCCTCTGAAAATTCTTTGGGTTTTTTAATTCTCTGGTCATGCCATCTTTTTGCTCTCTCTCTTTATATGTGATGGAAAATTCGTAGGCTTCTAACCTAAGCTCATCAAGCTCGTGTAATTGCAAGAACCTATTAGTTCCAGCAATTGTGTAGTCTAAGTTACATGTCTTAAGCGCCCAATAAGCCTTATGTTCTAATTCCACTGGTAAGTGACATGCCTTACCATACACCATGCGAAACGGGGTCGTTCCAATAGGTGTTTTGTAGGTGGTTCGGAATGCCCACAAGGCTTCGTCAAGTTTAAATGACCAATCTTTTCTATTCTGACTAACCGTCTTTTCAAGTATTCTTTTAATAGCCCTATTGGTGTTCTCGACCTGGCCATTGGTTTGTGGATGATAGGCGGTGGAGAACCGATGGGATACTCCATACCTCTTCATGACCTTTTCCATTTATGCATTGCAAAAGTGGGTTCCCCTATCACTGATGAGAGCTTTAGGAATCCCGAATCTAGCGAAAAGCTTTTTCAGGAAATGAATAACTACTCTGGCATCATTGGTCCTAAGGGCTTGTGCCTCAACCCATTTTAAAACATAATCGATGGCAACTAAAATGTATTCGTTCCCCCCTGAAGATGGAAAGGGTCCCATGAAGTCAATTCCCCAAACATCGAAGACCTCACATACTTGTATAAAATTCTGAGGTGCTTCATCCCTATGTGATATGTTCCCGGCCCGTTGACATGCATCGCATGCCTGCACCATCTCTTTGACATCACGGAAAATTGTGGGCCAATAGAATCCCGTATCGAAAATCCTTCGGGCGGTGGTGTTTATCCCATGATGCCCGCCAGAGGGACCGGAGTGACATTCCCTCATAATCTTTACGGCCTCACTTTCCGAAACACAGCGTCTTATAATTTGGTCTGGATACCTTCGGAATAAAAACGGTTCATCCCAAAAGTAGTATTTTAACTGAGAAAAGAACCTTTTTCTTTCATATCTAGATAGGTGTTCAAGAACAAGTCTACTTGCGAGGTAATTAGCAAAATCAGCGTACCACAGCTCCGAATCAATCATTAACATGAGTTGTTCGTCAGGAAATGAATCCCTAATCTCACTTCTATCGTGCTTATCCAAGGGGTTTTCAAGACGAGATAGATGATCTGCGGCCAGATTTTCTGCTCTCCTCTTATCGCGAATCTCAACATCGAATTCTTGTAGCAACAAGATCCACCGAATTAATCGTGGCTTAGCATCCTGCTTCGCAAAAAGATATCGAAGAGCCGAGTGATCAGTGAAAACGACTGTCTTTGAAAGGACAAGATATTGTCGGAATTTGTCGAATGCAAACACTACGGCTAATAATTCTTTTTCGGTGGTGGAGTAATTCTCTTGAGCGGGATTCATGGTTTTGCTAGCGTAGTAAATAGGTTGGAAAAGCTTGTCACGCCGTTGGCCCAATACAGCCCACACAGCGAAATCGCTAGCGTCACACATGATTTCAAACGGTAACTTCCAGTTGGGTGTGATCATGATTGGAGCTTGTGTGAGTTCCTTTTTTAAGAGATCGAATGCATCCTTGCATTCTTGGGAAAAATCGAACGGAGCATCCTTCACAAGCAATTGAGTCATTGGCCGAGCTATTTTGGAGAAGTCTTTGATGAATCTCCGATAAAACCCGGCGTGCCCCAAGAAGCTGCGTATTGCTTTAACAGTCGTGGGGTATGGTAGCTTAGATATAGCTTCAACTTTAGCTTTGTCCACCTCTATTCCGTTCCCTGAGATCTTATGCCCTAACACAATCCCTTCTTTTACCATGAAATGACACTTTTCCCAGTTTAACACCAAGTTGGTTTCCTCACAACGTTTAAGCATCTTCTCTAGATTAGCAAGAAAGCGGTCGAAGGAGTTCCCGAAGACCGAAAAGTCATCCATGAACACTTCCATGCTGTCTTCCATGAGTTCGTGAAAGATTGCGGTCATGCATCACTGGAAAGTGGCGGGGGCATTACATAGCCCAAAAGGCATCCTTTTGTAGGCAAATGTTCCATAAGGGCAAGTAAACGTGGTCTTTTCTTGGTCCTCAGGTGCTATGGGAATCTGAAAATACCCAGAGAATCCATCCAAGAAGCAATAGTACTCGTGTCCAGACAATCTCTCTAACATTTGATCAATGAATGGTAAGGGAAAATGATATTTCCTCGTGGCATCATTGAGCTTTCGATAGTCAATGCATACCCGCCATCCAGTGACCGTTCTCTGGGGCACCATCTCACCCTTGTCATTCTTAACTACAGTCATTCCACCCTTCTTAGGTACAACCTGCACAGGACTGACCCATGGGCTATCCGAGATTGGGTAAATCAATCCTGCATCCAGAAGTTTGATAACTTCTTTCTTTACTACTTCCTTAATGTTAGGGTTCACCCTCCTCAAATGATGGTAGGACTTGTGGGGTACTTAGTGGGCTTGGGTTTTCTACTATCTCTTCCATCACATCAATATCATCTATGTGTTCATCTTTTATTATGGTAGTGCCTAACCATGACATGCAACTAGGTAGCTTAACTCTAACCTCATGTGTGTCGTATGTTTTGGTGAAATCTATCCCGCTCATGCAACTAGGTAGTTCAACACTAACCATATCATAATCTTGGGTTGATTCTAAGTTCATGTTCCTAGAAACTAGGTCATCTCGCTCATACGAATCCACCAATTCGTTGAACTTATGGGTTATGGTTAGGAAGCTTTTCTCAAAATTCATCCAAAGGGTCTCACTAAAAGGAATTGATCCTGATAATGTTCGTCTAATAGAAAACACACATTTAGAAAATTCGTCAAACCCATCTAACTTTACACCCATCTCCTCTTGTATATATCTAAGATCACTTAAAAATTCATTGGAACAACAGGAGGCAAATCGATCCGAGTAAAATAATTGTTCCTCTATAGTTAATGATCTAAATGGAATTTCATCCGCCATGGAGACAAATGAAAATGGTTTCACAAACAAAGGGCACAAAGAAAAAGATAGACTACAAGAAAGCTAATAAAAAGAAAATAAAAATCTTACTAAAAAGGAATCTAATGAGTAGACCTAATCAAAATAAATTCCAACCTAAACAATAACTATTCCCCGGGCTGCGGCGCCAAAAACTTGATACGTGGGAATCGCACCAGGCTTTACCTCTCAAGGGATCTTGAGAAGCTTACAACCCCCACCAGGCAGTGTACCTGATCGTTGTAGTATAGTATAGTGACAAGTACCGGAGGATTTATCGTTCAGCTAGGAATAGTGTCGCTAGGATTAGAAAACCTAAATACTAGTTCTAAAGATGAGAGATGATTATTTTTGTATTTTTATATTTTTTACAAAGCAAGTAAAAATCTCGGGTTTGAAGGATTTGGGCGGAATTAGTTGCTAGTCAACTAACCCAATACTAAAGATGCAATCAAAATAAAATACTAAAAATGAAAATAAACTAAGTTAACTAAGGTTGTGAGCAATAAGTGGAGAAAATGTGTTTACTTAGATTTCACTACTCCCTAGATATCTTTTACACGTTAATTACTTGTTATAGTTGCGTGGATGACGGATTGTATTCCTTAATACCATTCATGGGGTGGCGCACTTAATTCCCCAATCCTATGAGTGGCTACTTCACTCCTATGTCGAGCCGGCTAAGAAGCTCCTAACATGGGATCATTAGAATTTACTCATGCATTAAATACAACCAATAAAACCTAGTGCACGTCAGTTCATGTTTCTTAAGACGTTCAAGCATGTTACCAATTGGAGATCTGCCAGTTTTCTTAAGCCTAACATCGAATTCATTCATCCAATACAACCATAAACAAGTAATCAACACATAATTAACATCTAGGTTTCATTAGATCCAAGCAAACACAAGATAGATCTAGCCTAGCATGATGGAATTAAGACAAGAACAAGATATAGACAACCAACACATAGACATATTGATTGAATTAAAAGAACACTTATCTCAATTACACATGAAAGGGTTCAAGGGCTGAGAACCCTTGAAAAACCTGTAAAATTCGTACCAAGTTCGGACTTAGGGTTTCTCCAAAACTTCTCTTTTTTTAATGTGAAAATTAGAAAACTATATATAGGAAATAGGGTCTGACGGCGTCAAGAACAAATTTGTGACGCCGTCATCTCACCGCCAAAATACTCCTCGGACTGCCTTGATCTACTTTTGACGCCGTCATGTGTTATGTGTTTCCAGGCCGTCATGCATTTTCCTCTTGACGCTCTATCTTGTGACGCCGTCAAATCTGTACTGGATCGTCATGGGAATTACTCTTGACGCCGTCAAGATTTTCTTCTTGACGCCGTCACCTACTGTTCCCAGCAAGTAAAATTAAGACTTTGGCGTTTTCTTCACTTTTATGCACCAAAAACGTCCGAATTGCTTCCTTTTCCAGATTTCTCTCCCAAAGTACCTAAAATCACAAAAGGAACGATTTAGGGCAATATTTGATCAAATAAATTCAATTCCGGGCTTAAATGACCCCCTAAAAGTGGTTCATTTTTCGCCTCATCAAAGTGAAAGTCAATAAAACACGCCCTATTCCTTTGATTGGTTCAGTTGCAACGTTTTCCATATTTACAAATGATCCATCTTCAATCGATTTACAGACTTGAAACCAACGAAGATCCTTGCAAACATGACTTGTTGCACCCAAATCAACCCACCAAGCAACGTCATCATCCTGAACATAAAATGCATCAGAAATAATAGAAACATAATGTAAAACATTGTCTAAATTCTGCATAAATCATAATTATAACCTTGTTGCTTTTCAGGATCCTTAGACCCACTTGCACCAGCGCCTTTATTGTCCTTACGAGAGCGACAATCCTTCTTCATATGACCAGGCTTGTTACATTTCCAACAAGTAACAGTAGCCTTCTTGTTGGCAAATTTATCATCGCCACTTTTGAACTTTCTTTTATTCTTATTGTTGTTTGAATTTTTGGCTCTATCTCCTTCAACCATGTTAACAGAAGATGATCCAATTTAGTTATTTCCTTTAGGATTATTATCAAGTTCCTGATTTCTTAATCCTTCCTCAATTTGTAGATGACTACCGAGTTGAACCAAATTTAAATCTTCCTTTTTATGTTTCAAACCATGTTTGAATTCTTTCCAGGAAGGGGGCAGTTTATCAATGATAACTGCAACCGAGATGGCTTCATCCATCAACAAATTGTGTTGGGTAATCTGTCCTAGAATCCTTAACATCTCATGATTGTTCCATGACAGGCTTGGTATCAACCATTTTGTAATTCATAAAATTACTCACAAGAAACTTCATTGCAGAAGCATCTTTTGCCATGTATTTGGATTCTAGGGACTCCCATAGTGCTTTTGCAGATTCAACGTTTTGATAGATATCAAAGAGGGAATCAGGCATACCGTTTAGAATATGACCACGGCATATGTAGTTGTCGTTCTCCCACTTCATCCTCTTCCTAGTCTGTTCCAAAGTTTCATTGTCGTTCCGTTCGGGAGTAGGTGTACTCAGAACATACACAACTTTAAGGGTGGTAAGAAGAAAGTGCATCTTCTTTTGCCAGCGACGGAAATCCCGCCCTTCAAACTTTACCAACTTATCAAACTTGCTCGTCATATCCTTCACAGATTCTCCTCCGTTCGTCATGATCACAGATACTTCGATCTTTGTTAGAATTATTTGGATCACAGTAATCTGAGAGTCGTGTAAACACTTTTAGATCGAAGTATTTCGATGCTTCTATCGAAATCTTTAATCGGATAAAACTCAAATTTAGAAACGAGAATGTGTGTTTGTTGTTATGTAAACCGAACCAAACCTATGTATGACCAAAAACTAAATTCGGTTGTAACTGCCCATGGCAGTTATTTAACCACCGAATTAGTTAAATTAACGAGTAAAATTAAAGTCCATAATTTTGGGAAATTTTATTTCAAGTGCGTTTTTAACATAGCACTTTATACAAAATAAAAAATTTGACCCCAGCCAGGGGCACTGTCCCTTGGAACCTGCCAGGAGCTGCCGCCCCTTGGACCCTGCTACCAGGGGCTGCCGCCCCTGAACCCCGCTACCGGGGGCGCTGCCCCCGGACTCACGTGATTCGAGGCGATAATCACAATAACGTCATACAAATGTGCACTCCGCACAACCCCGACTTGTTGAACATTTATCATGATTACACATTAGTCAAGTAACTTAATCCATTACATTTAAATGATATCGGTGATTAATAGCACTTTTATAAAACATAATGAATAAACTTTGATTCATCTCCAATGTCTTGGTAACACAAGATTATCCTGAGGTGTTTTAAGTCTTATGAGTTATGTATTATAGGGTGGATATAGGCAAAACGATTTTTCTTCTCTTATTGTTGGCCACTCGATGAATTAACTGATATTAACACGGCCGTGACCGAAGTAAGTGTTAAGCTGTTGTAACTTAATTTAGTTTCCTTTTTTTTTTTTTTTTTTTTTTTTTTTTGAAAGGCTGTTGTAACTTAATTTAGTAGTATCATTGATTCCAGATCGAGAAACAAATGTTAGTGATTTGAGATTGCTTGAAAATGGAAAAATATAATTCATTTATTTGCTTTTTTTTCTCGAGAAGGTAAATTGTTTCAACTGCTCTTGCATTGAGCTTTGCTATAGAGATCGATTGCCTTTTGTTTCTCGTTAATTAAGAATTGTCGGAAAAGAGTTTTATAATTCGGTTTCAGTTAAGCCCACGTCGAAACTGATTGCAATTAGGGGTTTCAGTAGGGTCGGGTGACCCGACCCATACCTAACAAGGCTTATATCGGGTTTAATCGGGTTGAAAAAGTTTTTCGGGTTAATTTGACCCAAATCCCCGATATTGTTATCGGGTCAGTTAGGGTTGAGTTATTTATCTTATCGGGTTATCGGGTCAACTCTATAAAACCCAAAATATATTGTATAGTTTTTTTTCTATATAATTTGAAAGCATAATCAAAGTTTTGCATGGAGAAATGGACACTCATACTGTGATGAAAGCAATGATAAAGAGTTTATATGCACAAGTTTAATAAATTACGAGTACATTTTATATATATATAAATGCTTTTGTTATGGCTACAAATCTACAATGAGGATTTTGCCTACTGATGAAGTTGTGGTACACTCCTATTTTCGTTTTCTTTGCATACTCAGTGAACTTTGGATGCTTACTACCTTGTTGCCTACTCTTATTAGAAATATTTTGTTCCCTGCTGTTATATTTGGATGGTTAATTCTGCACATATTACTTGTCCTAGAACAAATATATAAGTTGAGGCGGGCTTATCTTATAACCTGATAACCCGAACCACCCTACCCGACATAACCCGACCCAAATTCCACCCAAACCCGACAACCCGATTCCTTATAATGTCGGGTTGCTGCCTTGCGCGTTGATTATTTCTAGTCAAAACCCGAAACAACCCGACCCGATAACACCCGGGCCGGGTTGTGAGTCGAGCTCAAGTTAGTATGAGTCTCTTGCAGTTGCAGCCCTATTGTTTGTAGACATACAAATTTGTTGTATTTACATATCAAAAACATTACTGTTTGC
The DNA here is from genome assembly GCA_030686995.1 of Artemisia argyi. Taxonomy (NCBI): domain Eukaryota; kingdom Viridiplantae; phylum Streptophyta; class Magnoliopsida; order Asterales; family Asteraceae; genus Artemisia; species Artemisia argyi. Next base: position 51,407,330 of record CM060709.1, read on the forward strand.
AAATGGCTAATAGCTACTAAGTTAACCAGATTCATTAACATAAGTAGATAGCAGGCACAAACATTGTTAGACTCTTCTATATAGATTGACTTAGGACCATGGTTTAAAAAAACGGTCTGAGGCGGCGCCTCGAGGCGAAACGGCCATAAAACGCATATGAGGCGGCGCCTCAGGGGGGTGTTTTGGAACGTACGCCTCATGTACCTGAGGCGGTGGTGAAGCGTATGAGGCGGCGCCTCAGGGCCGAGGCGGATTTTCTTTTTTTTGAGCCAAATCAGTCAATAGTATTGATTTTGTACCTTGAATCGATTTACTTTTAGGATTTTTAACCCCATATAGCGCCGGATTCGTGATTTCTGGCGACGAATTCCGGCGGCGGTGCAACATCTGCCAGAAACCCAAGGAGGAAGAGAGGAAAGAGGGAAGAAAGATATAACGGCTGAAACTTTGTTTTACTCTTTTAGGGTTTTAATAAGTTTGTGTATTTAAACATTTGACCCCCTCTATCTTTAATAGTTTACATTTAAGTCTTAAACTTATATATAAAAGTTTATAAAGTATGTATATAAAATATATAAATACTTATTAAAACTTATATATATATAATTTCTATATTTTTTTTAATTCCGCCTCGACCTTACGCCTCGGTCCGCCTCGAGGCTTACGCCTCTTGAGGCGGAGGGAAAACGCCTCGAAACTCGTTTCCGTACTTTTAAACTTTGCTTAGGACAATGTTTTGCTTAAAATTTTATGTATGTTTCAATATCAAATATTACATCTGAATGCAGAAGGTTTGTCACATAGAATATCGGCACAATTAGTGTTAGAACTTGTTTATCAAGCTATTAGACAATGAAATTAGAAGTTTTCAATAATCCGTTTGCTAATTACCAGCTTATTACTGACACTATATTATTGAGGTACTAAAATTTCTCCATTACCGGCATTAACAATCTGTTTAAACATAGACATATTGCATATAAAATAAAAAACCTGCTTTCTTTATTTTTCTTTTCAGCACCAACAAATAATAGTAAGCAAATAATATTATATGTACTAGTCCTAGCTAATTGTCATCATACGGGACTGATGCAGCGACTAGCCATTGTTGGCCCTTGATGAAATTTGATACTTTGAAAGTTGAGGCTTAGTTAGAATCCATAACATGATGACCGGGCCAATTAACTCGACCATTCAGACCTGATCCTGGACCAGCATTACAATACTCACCAATTGTAACCTATATTCTTTGCAAATATGCAACTGTGACTAATTTTGTAGACTACATGGGCATATTTGCAAAGACAATGGGTTACAAACTTACAACTTACATGTAGTCTACAAACAATGCAATATCATTAGTAATCTAAGAAACCAACTAACAGTAAGATATCTTTATACCCATTTTATCAATATATGGTATGAATATTAGTTGACTTTTGACCCATTTTATCTTTAGTAACTAAGAGACAACTCTAACAGTAATATGGGTTACATGTAGTCTACAAATAGTTGCATATATGAGAAATCTTAGTTGACTTTTGACCCATTTTACACATTAACAGTAATATGGGTTACACATTACTTTTGACCCATTCTCCAGACTTACAGTAGCAACTTCCATTACAGTACCAAACTCAGTACCAAATGCTCCTGCTGCAGCAACCAAAAGGCCCATTGCTGCAGTAGTACGTCATAACCAAACGCCCCTTTTGACAGACTAAACCAGATACAGATTCTGCACTACACAAACAACCAAATATGGATATTGCAGATCACAAACCAAATGCATATTGCAGACCAAAAACAACCAAATACGCCCCTTTTGACAGTACACAAACCAAATGCATAACGCAGACCAGTTTACAAACAATCAAATACAGATTCTCTGGTTATGTTAAATAAGCAAAATAAACCAAATTCCATATGAAACAAACCACAACAATAATTAACAACCCGACCCGATAACACATTAACACCCCTAATTGCAATGATATTCAAGTTGTATTAATTGATTCTATATCAGTCTTCTTAGTTGACAATGGTGTTTGAGACTACTAGCAAAATAAAGCGAGTTGGTTTCTGAAAAGAAGAACAAGAACAAATGATTTAGTGTTGATTTAATATAGGGGAAACATGAAGTGACTTGAAGGGGAGTAAAGTGTAAGGAACTACTAGTAAGAAATGATTGACATCAAAAGATAAAATGAAGAGCACATTATAGGTATCTCAAACATCTTTCTAGAATTCACATCTGCTTGTTATCGAGCATACAATTGTGTTATTGTGCATTCATTAACTGATTGATCATGCTCAAGTTCATGACAGCACTCTTCAGTGAAAAAAGCAGGCTGTTTAGGTTCAGGCACTGCACTCTCACTAACCAACATCAGAACCACTGACAACATAGTCGGCCGATCTTCAGCATGATTTTGCACACATAATAGCAGTGTTGTAAATATCGCTCGGCGGTACCTCGGCGGTCGACCACCGCCAAGCGCCAAGACCGATATGGCGGCGATATATCAGTGATATATCGGAGAGCATAAATTATAAAGGAAATTATTTTTAAAAAATAAATATTAGTAATATCCTAACAAAATAAGTCAATAACCACAAATTTAACTAAAACTAAATTTTTTATATATAAGTTTAAGACTTAAATGTAAACTATTAAAGATGGAGGGGGTCAAATGTTTAAATAGATAAACTTATTTTAAACTTTTTGAGTATAATTTATAAAGTTTAGAGACTAAATGTAAAATAGTAAAAGATAGAGGGGTTAAATGTTAAAAATTCTAAACTTATTTAAACCCTAAACCTAAAACAAAGTTGCAGCCACCCTTCACCCTCACTTTGCAGCCTCGCTTCACCCTCATTTATACAGCCACCTAAAACAAAGTTGCAGCCTCACTTCTCCGGCGTTGACCATCAATTCGCCGGCGTTGACCTTCAATTCGCCGGCGTTTACCCTCATTCTGAACACAACCACCACTTATTTTCTCTTTAATTGGCTTAGATCTGAAGTCGCCGGAGGTAAAGTCGACAAAGGTCCGATTTTGACCGACAAAGGTCCGATTTTGACCGCAAAGGTCCGATTTTGACCGATTTTGACCGCCAAGGTCCGATTTTGACCGATTTTGACCAAACCGATTTTTTTGACCGATAAGTGAAATATCATATCGGTCGACCACCGATAAGCGATATATCACTGATATATCGGCCGCCAAGACCGATATTTACAACACTGCATAATAGGGCAACATGTATTGATCTTAGTACTTTAGATTCAATGCAAGACCCACGTAAAGCTTCACTCATAAGCTCAATACTCTTGTTTTCTTTGTAGAGTCTCCAGGCCTTGATTTAGTTAAAACACATATTCAGTAGATACTAAGAATTTATTTCCATAATAAATCAGTAGTTTCTGGTCAAGAAATTTGGAATTAGTCTTGTAACTTACATGTCCAAGAAGGTTATCTCGGTGGTCTTCATGATAGAACTCTCTGTTTTTCTTGCCACTGACCATCTCCAACACAATTACACCAAAACTAAATACGTCCGACTTTACAGAGAAACGCCCATGTACTGCATACTCCGGAGAAATGTAACCACTGCAGCAAATTAAAGTGAAACCAACAGAAACAAAAACGAACCTATTAGTCTTAGAATTTATGTGTTAAAGTTAATTATATGGATCCCATATTATGGATTCTTACTATGTTCCAACCACTTTCTTTGTCTTAACGTCTGCATCATATCCTACAAACTTTCTAGCAAGGCCGAAGTCCGATATTTTTGGATTCATGTCACTGTCCAGCAATATATTACCTGCCTTGAGGTCTCTGTGAATAATTTGAAATCGGGAGTCTTGATGTAGATATAGAATACCTCGAGCCATCCCATGAATAATGCGAAAACGCTTAGGCCAATCAAGCATCAAGCTTCTGGTTTCATCTGTAGTAAGGTAACTAATTATTTTATGAAGTATGAAAGAAAGAGATCAAGTGAAATCATATAGGAGTCAAACCAAAGAGATACAAGTCCAAGCTTTTGCTCGTCATATACTCATAAATCAAAATTAGTTCATTTCTATGAATGCAGTATCCAAGAAGCTTCACAAGGTTCCGATGCTGAAGTTTTGCAATACAAATGACTTCATTCCTGAACTCGTCCAGTCCTTGTTGAGATGTTTCTGAGAGCTTCTTTACAGCTACTTCTTGCCCATCCTCCAGAACACCCTAAACGATTATAATTTAGAGTTCATGATAACTTATATTATTCTTTAACTTTTACATTATTGATTCATGATACTAATGCATTGCATTCTATGAAAAACATTAACTAGTTACCTTGTAAACCGGACCAAAGCCACCTTCTCCAATTTTATTTGTGACACTGAAGTTATCAGTAGCCCATGCTACTTTACGTAAGCTAAAAAACTGTAAATCATCAAGATATTCCATCTTCAGACTTCTATGCCTTTCACCACCCCAGTTTCCTACAATATTATATGTTTGATTAATGTATTGTCTGACTTACACAATCTGATTTGTTAGAAGTGTGTGAATAAATTTCCTTTCTACAGAAAAATAATATATGATTTGTTAAAAGCAGAAATGACCCATTTGTGTTACCTAGGCCTTTCATGTAAGGCTTTTTCCTACAGGCATATGCTAGTCCAGACAAAAGCAGCACAACCGAAGACACCGAAAACATTGACAGGACTATGATGAATACTCGTTTCCTTCTGTTGGAGTCAAACGGGAAGAACGTGCGACCTTTCATCAAGAAATGACAATAATTGGTAAGTTTCATTTCACAAACTTAAAACACAGTGATAGTACAATACAAGCATTGACGTTTATACAATGTTGAGCGGTTCTAAATGCTCGTCAGGAAACATTTGTACCTTCTAACTCATAAGCAGCCATTGGTATGTAGATATGTTGATTTGAATCATACTCTCTGATATCCATGAGTTCCTCGAACCATAGCAAACAACCACTTCCACCATTTCTGATATCTAAACTTGTATAAGCTGTACATGAACAATTTTTTCTGCATTTCATCTCACATTCTCCAAGAGTCATACTGTAATTATACCATGACCTTCGTGTATCGGGTACTTTTACTCTGGAAATGTTCTGAAACCCATCCCTATTCTCACATTTCAAAGGCTTTTTACGTTTACACCCACTTGACCAATCAGATGCATCCCATTCTTCTGGGATTTTTGGTTCAAAGCCTTTGATACAAGTACAGGGTGGATGCTTGTTAATCCTACAGCTTCCATATGGACCACAGAGTCCAAACTGACCACAACTATCTAGTGCAACATCCGCATACACAGCCCACTCTTGAATTCGCTCAATCCAGTGCATAATCAGTGTCTTTCCGTCCCATGTCAGAACTATCCTCAAAAAAACCGAACTCTTAAGTTCATATTTTTGATATACTTCCTCCTGATTAACTATAAACTCAGCTGATAAAATTGGATTTGTTTCAACAAAAAAGTCTCCACTAAAGCCGAGACCATGCCATGGTCCAGTTCTCGATACTAATGTTTGACCTCGCCATGCCATTGATTGTGGATATCCATTTGAGTCTAATTTCCTAATATACACACCTATAGAAGGATCATCAGGACTCTTCCAAGATGTGAGGAACCGCTCTATACCGGTTACCAAATCCTTCCCAAATTTATTTCCTGGTAATAATGTGTCACCAGGATAATCAAAACTTTGCCAAATTAAACTTTTATCCCTCAAAATGAGATTACCATTATCCAGAAGTTGTGCCACGACCTCCGCCTCTGTATTATTACTCCTCATCGAATTGGATGACCACACCATGTTGTTCCCACCATTGAAAAGCAGCAGACTTCCCTCTCTGCTAACTTTCAACATACCCGTCGTATCGTTAATTGGTGTCTCTCTGTTTGCAACCCATACAACTGTACCCTCTGATATCTTCTTGTACCATATCCCTAAGTATCGATTCTTGGATTTACCCGGGCTAAAAAATCCTAATTCAAACATCTCCTCCTTAGAAACAACAGTTTGACCATCTTTAATTTCTTGATTTGCAGATATTGTATCTGCTGTTGCAGTAGAATCTGATAGGAGCAATATGATAAGAGTAATTGAGAAGAATACAGGCATAGTGTGGTTCTCCATTGATGTTTCAAAAAACATAATATTAGTATTGATTTTATTGAATTTTCAGCAGCCCAGGGTCAAATGTTTGGAAGTCTTTACCTGCCTTTAAATGGTGTTTTCTTTCTTACTATATTATATACAAAAATTGACACCTCAGCTCCTAATAATTCATATATAACTGTTGGAGCCTTGAAAAAATTGGTCTGCTCTTCCCACTTCAGTACTATATTATAACACGGGGTGTTTCCACAGTTTCTCATGCATGCATGCTTTGCAACAGAACTTCAACTCCAATGGTTAGTTCATTTATCTTACTTTTTTCAATATTACTTCTTTATAATCTTGCATTTGTGTAGGGATCAGTGACGGAACTTGAACGTTTTCGTTGTGGGGGCCAAAATCGTTAGAGTGTAAAATTATTGTTTCTATCGGATCTTGAACTAGTTGCTTAAGCATTACCCAATTCTCTTGAAAGTATTCCCCCAATATCAGTATACCTTCAAATTACTAACATAAAAAGCATATACAGTTTAAGACAACCATTTTACATTAAATATTATTTATTTGTTTAAAGAGTTTTTATTCTTACATAGTTGTACTTTTGCTTCTTTATTTACTATGTTCTATAACTCACAGGAAGTCAGGAAGTTCTTGAATGTTTTGTATAGCTACTGTACTTTCTTTTGTTGATAAATACAAGTACTGGTGTTGCTTTTCTAAATGAGAAATGCTACACCCACAAAAGAACATCCACAAAAACATCCATAAAATGAGTTGTCAAGATGTGAGTGGTGTATTTTGCCATAATCTTTCTCTCTTCTCTTTGATTAAACCAATCACACAATGAAAACTTATTTTGTAAATGCTTTTGTGGATATTTCTTTTGTGGGTCTAGCATTCCTCTTTCTAAACTAAATATAATACGTTAATAGTACATATATATTGTATTAATGACACAAAGTTTTGGGGGGGTCACAATCCCTCCCTGCCCCAATGAAGTTTCGTCCTTGGTAGGGATGATGGTGCATAATTGCAAATTGGTTATTTTGTGTTTCATTTTCCTTCAAGTTAATTTTGGCCTTTTTTTGTTTCTTTGTTTTTTCTTGGGTCCGCTATACTTAATCACCTTGTTAATATAATGGACGCCTTTGTTTGTATTTAGTTTGTTCGGTTGGTATAAATTGCCTTTCCAAAAAAAAAAAATCTTGCATTTGTGTTGATGATGGTGACCATGTGGTAGGGATAACTTAATTAATTAGCGGAGGGGTATCAAATCTTAATGTATTGACTATAGCAGCACTGGTAGACGAAAGTGTTAGCATGAAGAGGCAGCGCGGTCTCTAATGGTTAGATTTGCTTTTCTACTTTGTTAGTTTGTGTTTGTTCTTTTTTCACGTTTTTATGGTTATTTTTTGGATGATGAACTAATGATAGGTGGACGGAGGTTAGGGGCGTTGGATGCAGCTGGTCTTATCGTGCGGGACAAGCAAAGAAAGGTTGAAGATGGTGAATTATTGGTGATGTAGTAGCTAAGTAAGTACGAACCCAAAAAAGTCTTCGATAGTTATGAACCCATAACATTTTTTTGCTGCATTCATTGGTAGTGCAGTAGTCAGTAGAGAACAATAATTAGTAAAAAAATGTTATGTTGGTGACATGAACAACAACAAAAAATATGCTCATGGAAGATTGCTACATTTGGGAGCTTGTGTACGTAAACTAAATATGAGTCATTTTTTATTTTTATTTTCATTTTTTGGTTATTGTAGATTTGTTATATATATGTTTGCAAAATTGGTATGTATACAAAAAGTTGTGTGTTTGTTAATTTTAATGCTAAACTTTGAATATCTTTTGTTAATGATGCTTATACTAATGCATGTGTTTAATTAGTTTAGTGTCCATATATCTTTAATTGTTGTAGACGAAGTTATAGTGATTGAATTTTGATGTTAATTATGTAGAAATCAAGGGAATACTGAAAACACTATATTATCATATTCAATAAACAACGAAGCTTACAAGAGAATAATTAGTGACTAAACCTAAATAAAACCTAGCAACTAACAGGCCAAACCCAATAGGCTTGCGGGCCTTTATTATCTAACATCCCCTCTCAAACTCACAATGATGCGTTGAGAGTTTGACAAGAAAACTCCTAATAAAAACAAAACCAACAATAAATGCAGACATATCCGAACAGAGGTAGTCGAAGAGAATATTCAAGAGCACAAATGCAGACAAAGCAAATTCAGGCAGACAGATGCATCAAATTCAGATAGATTCAGATTCAGACAGGCAGATGCAAACAATGCCAGGCAGAACCAGATGCAAAACCACGTGTGAAATCATGTAGAAATCAAGAGAATACTGAAAACACTATATTATCAGATTTAATAAAAAAAAATGAAGATTACAAGAGAGTAAATAGATACTAAACCTAAACAAAACCTAGCAACTAATGGGCCAAACCCAACGGGCTTGCGGGCCTTTATTATCTAACAAATTATACTGTTAAAGTGGGAAAAAAGTCTAGACAGAATTAATCAAATTAAATTTGCTTTGCTATTCAGGAAGTGATGTGAAAAATGTTAGGTGGTACATGATAAATGCTAGGATTGGTGTAGGTCGTGGGTAATGGGTATGCGGCATGAAAAGGTTAGGGTCCGTTTGGTTTGCAGATGGTTGTATGTTTAGGTTTAGGATTTGGATTTAGATTTGATGTAGTAGAGAGAAAATATATTATTCATTCCGTCTTTAAATATATTACTCGACCACTGAAAAAGAGCTCTTAGCCATGGTATTCTCATTTGATAAATTTAGATCTTACCTGATATTATCGAAAACTGTTGTCATCACCGAT